>OX439131.1:26588402-26635902 GCA_949318235.1 Ecdyonurus torrentis
TTTATTTATGCAATATTTTACGGTAAATATGAACTTTAAAAAAATAATAAGAATATTATGCCAAGTTCTGGAATATAATTTATAATACAATGTATGCATGTTTTACAAGACTATAATGTTCGTATAATGGATTACATATATGATGATATGATATTTAACAGTATATGCATGTGACGTGTGATATACATATAATTATTTATAATTTTTCTAATTTCTGGGAATAAATTTGTCCTCGTTTTTTTTTTTTTTTTTTTTTTTTTAATCTATTTAATTAAGTATGTTTTAAACTTATTCTGCTTATGTTAAAAAGTTTCTAAAGGAAATCTAAGGAAGTTCAAATGAAATTATGTTGATATATACACACTTTAAATCATGCAGGGGCCACAGTACAAAAACTTAAATAATTTTTTGTCAACACAAAAATAATGAACTAACTTATTCAAAAACGCAACAGGGGAGTAAAAAAAAAAAATATATATATATTTTTGATATCACTCCAAATTAAAGTCACGTATAAAAAATTCTGAGCATGTAACTATCGTAAATTATACTGTATGTGTCATGGGATGCGATTTTTTTTTTTTTTTTTTTTTTTTTTTTGGCAAACTGGATGATATCCAATTTGTGTTCATGTAACGTAAGGAGTAAGGAACAAATCTTAAATTGCTGCTGTATGTATACAACAAGAAGTTAACAATGTGCACCAAAATTTATGATATTTACATATGAAAACATGTGTACATATTACGTGCATACATATATTTAAATAAAAAAAAGAGTAAAACACCCCTACGTCAAAAATATTAACAAAAAATGTAAAAAAAAAAAAAAAGAAAACAGGCAGACAATATGATGAAATTTCTCACGCAATTGTAACACGCATTTCCGGTTAAGGTTTATAAAAAATTAAATGTATTATCCAGAAAGAGATGGATTAAAAAAAAGCTAATTAGTACAATAATTAGGTATGTTCTGAACAAAAAAAATAAATAAATAAATAAATAAATAAAAAAAGAAAAAAAAAAAAAAAAAGATTTTGAAATAACTTCTAATTTTACCGACCATGAAAAATCATTCTAAGTGGCGCTATACGTTTAAAAAAAAACTACCAAGGTTAAATACCAAATAATCTATTTTCATTATTATTAATTAATACCGAGTAATAATTCTTATCATGTTTTAAAACATCTTAGTAACTATTACTTTTTCTTGAAATAAAAAAAACTAATTATTTTTAACATTGCTTTAATTAATTAAGTTATTATATTAAAAATAATTAAAGTATAAATTAATAATTGCAATGATCTAGAAAGTAAAAAGAAAAAAAAGGAGAAGAAGACGATTGTATTTTATATTACAGGATGTACGAAAAAAACAAAAACAAAATATTATTCGTTCTAAAACTATACAATTTTATCATACAATGTGAAAAAAAAAAAAACTCTTTCTAAGAAATAAGCAGACCCCGTAGTGTCAAAATATGATTGCTTTGAAAGATTTGCAAATTTAGATATAATATACAAAAAAAATTGCGAGAGAGAGAGAGAGAGAGAGAGAGAGAGAGAGAGAGAGAGAGAGAGAGAGAGAAGTAAGAGTACATTGAATGAGGTGGACCTTATACGTAGACTGAGGGAGGATATGCGATAAAAAAAAAAAAAAAAGCATGGGAAACGCTCCCACAATATAGCATCATATAATGCATCATTACAATAGCATAGGGGTCACTGCCATGGAATAATAACGTTATTAAAATATACACCTTACACCAAAGCTCTATGTATAGCATTGAGCTGTTGTATTATATTATAATATAGTCTTTTGTTACACCCAAAAACCACAAATAAATTGATCAATTTCATAGAATACAACGGTAATAATAAGGTATAAATTGAAAATTTAACAATAATAAAGGATAATTTAAAATATATCAATATAAAAATATTGAAAAAAATATATTGAATATAAGCAATTTTTATACTATTTTTATAAAATTACGTATGAAATATTATTTTTCAATTTTTTTTTCTTTTGCTATATATAATATAGAGAAAAGATTAAAAGTAAACTTCAAAAAAAAAAAAAAAATGAAAAGAAGAGGATGATATTTACCTTCAATAAGCTTCCCTTCTTCAGCTGCTTGCCCATCAGGAAAAATCGTTTTAACAAAGATTCCAATGCTTCCTTTTGGTGAATCTCTCCCACCAACAATACTAAATCCAAGACTTTTCTTTCCTGTTCCTTTGAAGAAAGATATTGTATGGACGGATGTAATAGCAGAGTTAGGGCAAATTCGCCCACCAGCACCACTGCCTCCAGTACTGCTACTTGTGCTTGGTGCAGGACTCGGGGCTGGTGCGGGGACTAATGTTGCAGTAGATGTTAAACGTGGGGTTGGAGGTCTGTTAGCTGGAGATAATGGTGCTTCTTTACTTGGAGATTGAGGAGAATTATCTCTAGAGATTACGATATCCACATGAGGAGTACCCACGGCGCTTAATATTCTCTGTGTTTCATGTACTGGCATGCCACGTAATAATGCACCATTCACGCTAACTATCTCGTCTCCAATACGTAAACGTCCATCTCTGTAATCACATAATAAAATACATAATACTATATTAGTTACCCTCAAGAAATATTATTTATTCGAGAATATTTTTAAGATATTAATCATAATTTATGATTTCCATATTTATAAATTATTACTTTACCGTTTTTTTTTTTTAAATATTTATAAAATGTATTTTTATATATTTATATATAAATGTTCAATAATTTAAATTATGATGCACCCTTTTATAAACAACAAAAATATCTTGTTTTTCAATAATTATTTCTGGCATAGAATCAAGTTTAATGTTTTTCATATATAATCCCACTTATATAATAATAATTAATGAGTAAAAAAAAAATTATCTAAAATTTAAATCTCATTGCATAAGAGAGTTGCAATTGCATTTAAAAATGCACTGCATTTATATATAAGTTATTATAAGTTACATCACAGGGATAATTAAACGCACATAAGGAAAGCAATTTGCAGCATCGTTGGTGGCATAGCAAATTACATTTTTTTATTGTTTCAAAATGTCATAATAAAGTTTAATGATTTTTAAAATGTTTTCTATGATGTTACTATATAGAAGAACACTTTTTAAAAAAAGCCTATATATTAATTTCTTATAAAAAGGGAAGTAATTGTCATAAAATATTTAAAAGTATGACACTTTCTAAATTTTTTTATATTATATACATTACGTTATATCATGCCGAGTTATGACAATTTTTAAAGGGAAAAATCCACACGATAAAATAATAAAAGTGACGTTCCTTTATATTTAAACATAATACCCATTTATTGCATACGCACAAAATTATACGTATTATATATTTTACTTTTTATGAGAATAAAATAAGTGGTAGATACTTAAAGAGGAGTTGTGAAAAAAGAAATAAATTGAATTTAAGCGCAGGTGATAGATTATGCATTTTTTTTAATGCATTAAAAAATACTTTATATAAAATTAAAGAATAAAAATAATTCCTCAAAAAATACATTAAAATAAATTTTATTACATTACCTTGACTTTAGCATGTAAACCGGTATCTTTTGAATATAACAAAATTTCATCATCAATAATAAATTCAAAACTTTTTTTTTAATAAAAGTCAAGATATTATGCGATGTTATTATTACCACATGCCTATATAATGGACAAAAATAATAATAATATAATGAAAGAAAGAAAGAAAAAAAAGTCTTGTATTTTATACCTCCTATAGTGTCTCATAAAAACAATTAAAATACTTAGCCATGGCATAACTTGAATTAAGTGCAGAAATATTTTTTTTCTCCCTCTTTTATAGTGTGAAAAATTACAAGCAATATTTATCAGTTAATTAAATATCATGTTTATAATAACCATTATAATAATAAACAATTAGTTAATGGGATTTTATATCATACATTATATTTTATTGTATAAAATGTTTTTTTCTTTCTTTCTTTCTTTTTATAAACATGAGAAGTTAAATCTTATTTATAGAAGGTTACAAAATAAAACTTTGATAAAGACTATAAAATATAAGGATTTTTTTTTCTTGAAATTGGAAAACATGGGATTTTTTATGTATGTACACCTAACATCACTGTAAAAAGGTAAAGAAAGTAATACTCAAAGTCTTTTTTAACGTAATAAATTATTTTCAACTTGAAATTTCGATTACAAGTAAATTTATCGTGTGTGAAAACAAGAAAAAAAAAAAAAACTTTTCAAACATACCTTTTTTTTTTCTATACTTTACACTCATTACATTACTGTACGCTACGTACGATATATTTACGTAAAAAACTAGAACAATTAATTTTGTACCTTTTCTTTACACACCTACACTTACACGAAAGTTTATATAGTGCTACAGAAAGTTAAGTTCATATTGATAAAAACAACTTTACTTCAGTTTCTCTCGCGTATTTTAACATAAAATTGTACGCGACGTTGCTCTTTTTTTTATTATTATATTTTTTTATTTTTTGAAAAGAGACGAAATATGACACTTTTTAATATATAAAAATGTTGTGTGTTGAACAATTTTCCAGCATACGTGAGTGTTTTGCAAAAAAAAATTTATGTAACAAATTACATGTCCCCTGTCTTCAAAATCACTGAAATGTAACAACAAGATTGAAGTAATAGAAAAATAAAATTTTCATCTCTATACGAAACAGCATAATAATAATAATAAAAAAAGTTTTTATTTTTCATCAATTCTATGACATATTATGACAAATTTGCAATAATAAAAAAAAAAAATGCACAAGTTAATCAATTTAATATCTCAAGATTGGCTGTCCATAGGGCTGAATATGAAGTGTCTGAATGGAATGTGACACTTCTTGCAATATCAGCAATCGTGGTATGTGCGCAATTTATGCAACCTACGTACATTTTATCAGCAGGATATTATAGTATTGCTGATTCATTTAATATAATAAAAAATATATATGTATAAAAAAAAATCACGTGATTGAATGTGCGGATGTAAAAAGTCGCCAACTTGACGGAGCAACTTATATTATATGCATCATGTTGGTCTCTATTTTTATATATATTATACAAGATAGTAATATAATATGATTAATAAATAGTAATTAAATCACTCTTTGGTATAGAGAAATGTATGCAAGAAGGAAAATTATTATTAAAAACTTTGTTGCTCAATATAATGTAAAATACTCATTATCATTAGTTTTGCTGTCAGAAATCTCATTTTATTGGAATTTATTATTATTTGTAAACTACTTTATTTATAATGCTATACTTGATGTGCAAATAAATAAAGTGTTATTGATATTTAAATATAAGTATAACTTTCGAAAATGGGAATATATAGGAGAGATAAAAAGCGATCAACAACTTATGCACAACAAAAGAAACTCTCTCTCTCTCTCTCTCTCTTTTTTTTTTTTTTTTTTTTTTTTTTTTGGTGCATTTAAATGTATAACTTTGCACTTTATCTAATTCAATATCGCCTTTAAAAGTTATACTTTTTTTCTTCGATATAAGAATACTCCATAGAAAAAGAATCAATACATTTTTTTTTATGTCAACAAAAAGAAGCTCAAAAAAAGTATCTCAAGTGTCGCTATAATAGCAAACTTTTGATAAATATGTGAAAATTTATTTTATCTTATCTTCATATTATAGAGAAAATTTATATATTCAAATTCATTTGACATGTTGCACGATTTTAATACATTCCTCTTTTTTTTCTCTCATATATATACGTGGAATAAAATATTACGTATAATATAAAGAAGTCATATTATGATTATGATGAATTACCGCAACACGCTTTCTTAATTTTATAGACCCACAAAAAAAAAAAAAAAAAAAAAAAAAAAAAAAAAAAGTCGCACTCCAATTATATATTATTACAAAGATGAAAGGTGTCACGCTTACCAACTAAAAATAAAGTTGAAGGTCAAGAGGTCGAATTCTTGAATAATTTAACGATCATCAGAAAAGAAAAGGAACAGAAGAAAAAAAAGTCATCCATCGTTTGGCTTGTTATCTTATTCTTTACTATAATATTATACTTTTTCCTACTGTATTTTTGTTACACCACAAAGAGAGAAAATCTACAATGAAATATCTTCTTTATGAAGAGAAAATAATACTGCTCAATTTATCATTATTATAAACTAGAAAATTTAGGTTTAATTTGTTTTTTGCATGGCTTTATCATAATAGTTTGAAATTATACAAAAATACGTTGTTATAAATTTCTCCTATGTTACTCACATTAAAACTTTTAAGAGTAGTATTTAAAACACATAATAATTAGAAACACCGGACGTGACAAGACTATTATGATGAAATCAGAAGAAGAAAAAAATCCCATATTTATGTAATATTTGAACTTACATGATATACTTAACATTACATAAAAACTTGCTTATATTTACATCAGAGCAAAATATTTGATCGAGCAAAAACATTGATATTATTACAAGGAAAAAATATGATAAAAAAATTATATCGAAATTCGATTAAAATTACTTTTTACTGAGAAAAAAAAAATGATTTGAAAATAATAATCATGATTACCGAGAGTATGTAGTATAACTTTACACGTGCTTAGGAAAACTGGAGAAGTTGCTGATGTATTATAAATATAAAAAAAAAAAAAAAAAAAAGCTGATGATATGCGTCTTAACTTCTCACCACAGAGCAAAGTACATGACCTTGTTACTTTGAGTGATGATATTTCACCCTGTAATATGAACAATAATATTATATTATTTATAACTGTATTATTGATTTCTTTTTTTCTTATTCCAGTAGTAAAAATTGACTTCCTTACACGCGTATGAAATATTTTTTTAATAAAAATTCCTTCCGTATATAATTATTTTATATTTCTTGACACTTTTGATTGATTTTGATGTATATATAATAAAGTTATATGCCTTTTGTTATGTAAATAACCACATAAGAAAAATTGCTTGATGAATATTATGTCTTTTATTTCGAAAGAAATAAAAATATTATTTTGTGTTATTTTTCTTTTTAGACTATTTCTGCAACTATCATTTTTAGTATCATTTTTCTCTCTAAATTTGTATGTATTTTAATTTTAAATGTATTCGACTATGTAGAAAAAAAACATGATAAACGAAAATATAGAAATCTTCGTTTTATTGTTTTCAATAATTAAACTCTTATTTTATAGTAAATAGTTTTTTCTTCTGTTTTAGTTATTGAAATAAGATAAGTGTAACTCGTCGTAGATATATTATAATGTTTAACAAAATTATAAAGTGCGGGTTTATGGATTAATAAAAATTTGCATATTATGAATCAGTCACATCTGTCTGTCATTTGCTTAAGACGCCGCGAGAAAGTAAGACATTCGCGTGGCTAAAGAAAAAAAAGGGGGGTTGGGTACAGCTGCTCTAAATACGCAAAGTTTTTTTTTTAAAACATGTATGGTCACAGCTGCTATAATGTTTTTTGTTTATTCGTGAACTAATGGCGTGAAAATTTTTGCCACAAGAGCCGTCAATACAGACGTAAAACACTCTTAAGAAAGTTTCCATTTATATAATAAAAAAATTGTACAAACCATTTTTTTATTTTCATAAATATATATGACATATATTTGAATTTATTTATCATGTAAGCATAAAAATATATTCTTCTAATAAAAAATTCAAAGCCATACAGAGTCATAAAAAAATTCTCTTCGATACCTTTCGTGTATAAAAATATATTGACTTGCAATACGTGTAGTGCATCAGTGAAGGAAAAAAAAAAAAAAAAAAAAAAAAGTAAGGTTATTGATGCTATTTTCATCAAACTTTAATATTATTTATTTCAATATTTTTATCAAAATTTAGTAAAATATTTATAAAGTCGTTATTATACAGTTTGCCCTCCCTTTGTTAGTGCTCATACCGAATTGCATTTAATAATTTATTATTAATTCCCACCTTTAACAATTTAAGATGAAAAATATGTTATAAAAAATTTGATATAAAGCTTACCTGTGTGCTATCCCTCCATGATCCAGTTTGATTATACAATATCCATCCCCTACAGCTTGTCCACCACTGGCAGGCAACTGAAGTTGTCTCCTGGGAGCTGCATGAATTCCCAGAGGTGTTTCTCCATGTCTCACAAGTCGTAATAATTTAAACCTGGATATATTTCTTTGCTGTGAAGATACACTTGTTTTCTCTACTTCCGCAGATGTACTTTCTACATAAGAGTGACGAGAAGGACTTATATTTTGAAGTTGTGAATTTAAAAATTGATGTCTTCTTGTAGAATTTGGATCTAGTACTGTAACAGGTGATGGTAGCAATCTTCCTGATGCACTACTCCTATCCCATCCTGTAACAACATTCTCTGAACATGCCTCTGGTTCATCAGGTGGTGTAGCTAATGATAGACTTAATCTTTGATAAGCTGGACCAATTTTTAATGATCTTGGATATACACGACAACTACCACCTCTTTGAGGCCATGATGTATCATTAGTTATTGGTATTTCACATAGACTTGAACGTGATCTACAAGTATTATCTACAATAATTTTAGTACGTATTGAATCATTTGTATTACATATTATTTCTGAATCATTTATTGAACCTGAATCTGAACTTTCATTAGCAATACCACTATCAACATCTTCTGTATCAATTATTTTTGTATTATTTTTAATATTTGTATTATTTATATTTTTTCTATCATCATTTGTTCTAGGTCCATCACTATCATAACCAGATTCATTTGAACTTACATATTGTGCAGGTATATATGTATCTTGATCACCATTACGATAAGGTATTGCTGTATAAGATTGACTCATAATTGAATGTGTTGGTCTACGGAATGAACGAGATTCAGGATCATGTCTTAGTCTACCTAATGTTTTTGAACCTGATAATATAGGCATTGCAATAACTTGATCTTGATGTTGTGGATTTTGAAAACATTCTTCTGAAGTTGCTCGTAGTCTTGTTGCTCTAACTGATGAATATCTTAAATCTGCATTCATAAATGTTTCACTTGCGCCAGGAGGTAATGCTTGAGATTTAACTCTTTTTCTAGTAATTACATTACCAGATATATTGGTTTCTTCAGGTAATACAGATAATTTTGAACGTAAAAATGCATATGGAAAATGTGCTCGTCTATTATTAATATTATTACTATTATTTGGAGAATTATTAATAAAATTATTTGTACCTAATGTTGATATATTATCGCAACTCATTGTTTTAATTGGAATATAACCAGGATCTACAGGTTTACTAAGTTCAGTATTTTTATTGTTTGGTGTTGGAGATTTGGCATTAGAAAGATCAAGACCTTCAGTTGGATCTTCTCCTCTTACATAAGTTGATAGTTGAGATGTAGAACAACTTCGAAATAAAGTTGTACCATTTTGAGTTTGAGCATTAGGCGTCGTAGTACCGACGTGTTTATTTAAAGACCCTGTAGACCCCATCCGGGAAAAAAAACTTCGAAAACCTCCATGTTCGTGGTCACTGTCTTGTGGTGTAAATTCAGATGCTGGTTCTGAGTCACTTCGACCCAGTCGCCATCCTTTCTTCCTGAGAGAACCATTTGATGATGATGGTGTGAGAGAACCATTTAACGACTCACGTGAATCCCCACGTCGAAGTTGTTCTAATTTACGTCCAACTCGACGTCCCCATGTGGCAAGAACTAAAACAACACGTAAACAAAATTAATCTTAAAATATGGTTAAACAGAAATTCAAAATATAGTATATACGTAAAACTTGAATTTATTTATGACGAAAGAGAATATAATATAAATTTTTATAACCTATTCATTCATAAAAGCTATTTAATATAATATAAGGAAATATTTACTGTCGTATATTACACACATTAGTAAACATGAACAATTATATTGTTTTTAAATGCAAATTAATTGTAAATTTTTTTGCGTGCCAACATACCATATATTTAAAGTAGATATTTTAAAAGAAATTATTTTTTATTTAACTTGAATAAAAATAAATTTCATTTTTAAATTAAAGAAGAAAAAAAACATAATACAAATGGTATACATTATTTGTATAAATTATTATGTTTTTATATCTTTTATATAATATAAAATAAATAACACAAAATGAAAAGAAATAAAAGTTATTATTATATAGTATTACATGTAGTAAAATTATCGTTACAAAAAGTTTAAAATTATACCTAGGATTATATATATACTGCTTCCTCAATTTATAATTAACTACTACGTGTAACACATACAATCAACTGTTTCTCATATTATCTTTATACGTGGTTTCCCATTGTTTTCATACTTCACGTAACATAATTATGAATGAAATTTTCTTATTTTATTATCAATGAAATTCAATAAAGCAGAAAGAAAAAATAAAAATAAAAAGGTATAGGAAAACTTTGCGGTTCTGATTGAAATTGATATTTTATTATTATTTCAAAGCAACTTCATTATATTTTATATAAAATCTATTACAAGGAACGGCAACCTTATAAATGCACTATATTGATTTCTAATAATAAAAAAAAGGGGGCAAAGAAAAATAAATTCATTTATATACAATAACGTTTTTGTTTATATCCAAAAGTCTCGTGCTCTCTTGTTTTCCTTCTATATAATTTAAAATAATAAAAGCGTTCTGAAGAAGTTTCGTTGAAAATTCGTCTCGGTTTTCACCAAACAATATAAGAAAAGTTCATCGTCCATTAAAATAAAGACTTAAATAATAAAGGAAAAGTGTTATATTGTTATTAAAAAAAAAGTACATACAAAGTTGGTTAATTGTTGATGCAAAAAGGAAACAAAATGCCACTCAGGTGGAACTTAAAGAAGAATAAAACTTAGTTGTATACTTTTTGTATACTTCCTCACCACATAAACGTAATTTTAACTAGCCACAATGAAAAAAAAAAAAAAGGAAAAAAAATTATTCATCTTTAACAATATTACTGCAATGCGCTAGAAAACGCCTTACAATTGTATATTATTTTTATGTATAAAAATAAATAAAATATATATAACGGAAACCTATTTAAAACTATTGTTTTATAAAACTTAAATATCAAAAGATGTGTTGTAAAAATATAAACAAAAGATCTTTAGTTGAGTAATATATAAAAAAAATTACGTTTGAAAGAGATGTACTTTAAAATATAAAATATATCGCTAATGCGGTAATAATGCAGATTTAAAATTGCACTCCATCATTACGAACAGATATTTTATTATATATACTATATATTTTAAATTCGACAGCTGATCAATACAGATATATATATAAAAAAAAAGACAATATAATATATAGACTTGAAATAAAAAATAAAAAACTTTTTTTTTTCTTTTTTTTTTTATACCAGTGCTAAAGAAAAATATAAATATGGCATTTTATAACACATGTAATTTGAGCCTGTATATGTCTGTATAATGCAAGGTGCACCAAAGAGTACTTCGTTGATGATAATAAAATAAAATAATAAGTATATACCTTTTCTTTTTTAAAACAACATTGTTATACCTTCTTATACGTACAACCAACCAGTTAATAATTTAATTGACTTTTTGTTCTTTGGCTACTTTATTTACGATTATATACAATGATATACTTATAAAAGATTTATTATTATAGTTATATGACCATTATTATTATTATATGTATTTTTTTATATGTCTATATTATCTATATGTAATAAATATTTTAATTTGTAGGTGGGAGAAGATTTTTTTTTAAACAAGTATTTAAAAGTATAGCGATATCATATAAATATAAAGTTCAATATTATTATACTATACTCCCCGCTGAATTTTATATTGTAAAATTCTAAAAAGTCAAGACCCGTAACCGCTATAAGATGAGCGAAATTTATTGTATAATATAATACCATCTTCATACTATACGATGCGTATCGTATACAATAACTTTCTTTGAAATATTCATAACTGTATACTTTCAATTTTATGAATTATAATAATAATAATATAAAAAAAAATGTTCCATAAAACTTTTCTATTTTATATTGATATTAATTATTTATTAAAGACGTATAAAATTATAACAATACTCTATGTGTACGTATATAACATGAAATTTATATCTTTTAATTTTTATCACGCGATCAATTATAAAAAATTTAAATTAACTATATAACAAGATGATTATTTTAAATAACATACCAAAGTGACGTTTATTTATTTTTTTCTTAATTATATTGTATATATCTTTAAAGTTAAGTTTTATAATTAAAGTGTTTTTTTTAGTTATTTCGTATGTAATATACAGTACATACAAAAATTAAGAAGGAATATATTTTTTTTACTTCTAAGAATTTTAACAAACAGAAATATAAGATAAATTCGGACCACACATACTTTTATGGTATTACCTCTTTACTCAGTATAAAGTAGCAATTGCACAATTATCCTTATTAATAATAATTTAACTTCTCTCTCTCTCTCTCTCTCTCTCTCTCTGACTGTATACAATACCTTTTTTTTAAAGTATGTATCCTTGTTAAAATATTGGTACACAACATATGTCATCATCATAACAGTTAGTGACATTGAAATAAAAATTATGTATAATTTGTTTCTTTTCTTGCATGTGTGTATGAATATGAACTTCTCTAAATATAATTTAATATGTTTATACAAAAATGAAAGTTTGTGTAATCTTTAGCTATTTTTATAACTATTGTTTATGTTTATCTGGTATAAAAGAATAATATATAATAACTTTTACTTTTTTGGAAAAAAAACTTTTCAAATGAATTATAAATTTGTTAATATAGAATTAAAAGATAATAATAAATTAAGTTTTACATCATCGAGTCATGTCATGATTGAAATTGCATTTTATTTATCATTATAAATATATTATAATTTTTTTTGTTCTTTTTGCCTAAATTTTATACATTGAAATTTTAAATACTATATAAAAAATACTACGTAAAAAAATCCATTTTTAGAAAAAGACAAACAAAAGATTTTATATTTTTGTTAAAGAATTACTTGCTAAATTTTTGGAAAATGAAGTAAACATATCAGAGGTACCTAACCTGGTAAATAACAGCGACAGAAAAACATTTAGAAATAATATATATATATTTTTAAATAGTGCAAATAGTATAGTATAGTTTGTTTGTTTTTAATATTTTATTTCTCATCAACATAATTATGAAAAATATTTTCTGACACTTTATTATACTCATACATTCTGACTTCAATACAATACACCTTATACAATAACTTTAGAAATATACCATGAAAGAAAAGCATCATTTAATACAAACTTCCATTTTCTATTTCTCAACTTCTATTCTGTTTCTGTCCTAGATATTTGCATTATTATTTTCTTTATAAAACTGACAACTTAAGAATCATTATAAAAAATATGAATTTTGCCTTCATTATTTTACAATTTCGCAGCATATTAATTCTTTTTATGTAATGCTACATAAAAAAAAAATAATAATAATAATAAAAAATTCTCAGTCCAAAGACAAAAGCATATTATATAATAGTAGATTTTTAAATACACTCACTATATGTTTTCAGTTATAAAAAGAAGACACTACTTTTTTCTTCCTTTTTCATCTTCGCAGATTTCATTCTGTATTTTCTTCATTACTTAGAGTGCCTTGGCAGGCTCAACCTCAATATTTTCTCTTATATAGATTTCGAAAAACAATTGAAACCAATCTTAAAGAGGATTTTTTTTTATTATTATTTTTTTATCGTACAGATTTTTATCCTATATTGTAACTCTCATCACCTTTTTTATAAATTGCTTGTGTGAATGATAGTATCTTTAAAACAAAAGAAGTATTATTTTTTTTTATAATAATTAAAATTTTCAGGATTATTTAAATGAATGTTAAATTGAATAATGCAAATATTTCTTTTGTCAAAGACTTATTTTTTTTCTACTGATTTTAACATCAAAAGTCATTTGTTTAAAACAAAATTTGTACATTATTTTAAAATAAGTATGTATAAAATATTTTTAGAGCATTGGACTTCACAACATTATTGATAGAAATATGTAAAGCTTTATCTTCTTATAAATAATTCATAATATCATTTTAAATTTTATACATAATATGATTCTGCTAATTGTATAAGCTACCAATGTCGAAGGAAATAAATTAAGAATTAAAATCTGTACGCATAAAATACATTAAAAACTTTCAATAATTTTAATCAAATACCAGGTCAGATAACAACTGTAATGTTCTCCAAATAACTTTAATTAAAGTTTTGAAACGTTTCACACCTATTTATAAAATAACACTTTATGATTATTATTTTGTTTATTGCTGATTGTAATAAAAAGAGAATGTATGTACTGTATGAAATAAGACAAAAAAACAATAATATAATATTTTTGTGTCATGTTTATGTTATGGTTTGCAGTTCTGTACAAAAGTTTTTGCCTTGGACTACAAGCAAGCAAACAAGCCAGAGAGAGAGAGAGAGAGAGAGAGAGAGAGAGAGAGAGAGAGAGAGAGAGAGAGAGAGAGAGAGAGAGAGAGAGAGAGAGAGAGAGAGAGAGGAAGTGAAAATGTGACGAGACATCATGGAATCTGATGATGCTGACTTTTCATATGTAACAACACAGGAAATTGCACTCGTATATACATTTTGTTACTATTCAATACACATCACTTGTTATGCAAGAAAATATACAATAGAATATACAATAAATTCAAAAAATTTAATATTACTATTGTTATTTATACTTTTACTTTAATTAACTGTAATATACCATTATTATACATTTTAAACATAGTACAAAAGAGTGCAACCATAACATATTCCACATATTTTTATTATTGGAGTGCAATAAAAAAGCACATAACATACTGAATGAAAGTAATATCAGTTAACAAAATTATATGAATATTCCCGTGAAATATATACGTTTCTCTCGTAACATTTTGATTTCATTGCAAATTTAATATATATAAGTATGCACAAATTATTTTCAGAAAAAAACAAAAACATATCTTTCTATAGAAAGTTTAAATAAAAATCTAATTAGCAGTGGTAGACATATTATATTAAAATATTATAATTATATAAGATGGGTAAATATAAGTAATTAAAATTATAGGTCATTCTGGACTTTAATATAGTAACATATGTTTTACATGTGAAGTATTTTTTTAAAGTAACTGAAACAAGTGTAATTATTGTTTAAAAAAAAAGCGTGAGAGTTAAAGATACATACATACAGCAGACAGTCAGTAAAGCAAAAAGAAATCATGCAGTCTTGTGTATATAATGATTCGTGCATGCGTTTTCATAGTTTCAAGTGCCATGGTGGTCGCATGTATTATAACTGTGGGAATTCTGCGCTAAAACACTTCAAGTGAGTGTAGTGTATATATACCTCTCTTGTGCATGGTACTACTATTACTATATGCATGTATGTCTGTATAAACCCTCGTATATATATTCTTCTTATATTAAACATCGTTTGAATCATCGCAAAGAAACAAAAAAAACGTTCTGTCAGTCTATCGTTACAGACGCTCCATCTCTCAAGGACCGGGGATACAACAACAAGATAAAAAAAAAATAACCCCTCTTATATCAGAAAACTATTTCCTTTCTCATATTTTTTTACATGCACTTTATTGCGCAGACTAATATACGATAATTTAAAATTTGTGCTCTATAATAGATTTGTGGTTATTTTTCATTATATATTTGAACCCTGCAATTTAAGAATTGTAATTCAGTTAATCTTGATTAAGAATTTTATAACGTATAACATTTCATTATAATAGATATATTATATTGAAATAATATTACTGTGACAAGTGTTTTGAAATCATAAATAATTTCTTATATTTGATAATTATTTACTTACATTATAAAAATGTATACATTTCATACACTGTTACATCTTTAGTATACATGAGAAATTACAGATAAAAGTATAAAATGACTGACAATAAATTTTATCATATATACATGTTTTTTTTTATTATTATTATTAAAAGAAAGCGTGACAGTTTAGATATGTTTGAAAAAAAAAAATGATGTCTTGAAATCAGAATATTACATACAAATTAAAAGAGCAATTGTAATAATTAATCATGGAAGAGTGCATGATTAATTATATAGTGTATAGTATGTAGTAATCTTATCGTCAAAGTATAAAATAAATCATAGTGTTTTACTCTTAAAGGATGCAAGTTTCAAGTCTTCAATCTAAATACAAGTTACTACCTGTCAAAAGAATACTCACACTTTTTTTTTTTTTTTTACAACATTAAACAAAAAAAGTCAAGAAGCGTGAGGTAAAGAGAAAAAAAAGACGTTAATCAAATGTTTTTTTGTTTCATTAACGAAGTAACAAAAGAAAACTAGAAAAAAAAAGTTTAAACTAATACAATTGGTTTCTTTCCACAATTGTTTTTGTTCAATTTTTAGGAAGCATGTGTTCCTAAATATCTAAAAATAAAAATCTTTGTTTCTAAATTGTCTCTTTTTTTATATAATAAAATAATACAGTACTTAAGCTTTACGATGTCTGCACTAGAAAAAAATGTTGAACAAATAAAGTATAAGTAAGGATCAAGGCATTGCGACGGTGGTTACTGCTTTGTTTTTTTGTATTCCTGGTGGCCCTTTACAAAGACAAAAAAAAAAAAGAGTAAATAAATAAAAATAAAGAAGAACAGCTTGGTTGGCGTCATGACTTCTCAAGCGTTTAGGGTCCAAGGTTTTTGTTTTAGGGTTGTAAGCATCAAGCTATTTTCGTATAAGAGAATTGAGTTGTATTAATTTTTTTTACCGCATTGAATGATCTTTATTTGGCAGTATTATTTGTTTGTTTTTGAAATTAAAATTTCTCTGCTTTTTCGAAGTGTAAAACAAATAAAAAAACAAAAAATCAGCTAAATATATTACAGAGAGAGAGAGAGAGAGAGAGAGAGAGAGAGAGAGAGAGAGAGAGAGAGAGAGAGAGAGAGAGAGAGAGAGAGAGAGAAGTAAAAAGAAAGAAAGAAAAGTTCTATACGGGATAAGATTTTAAGTCTGCAATAATTTAAATTCTTTAGATTTCACAATATCTTTATAGTGAATAATTTCCCACAAAAGCTCGAACCATTATGAACCAAATTATATTTGCAAATGTTCTGCTTACACGATGAAAGTTTTATAACCATAGGCTCATAATGTTTAAAATTGAACTTATGATTGAAATTGAAAGTTATATCGTAAGTAAGTAGAAGAAGCATCTGTTCTCAAAAGAAAGTTTTCATCGTTCTTGAAAAGAATTTAATTTTGCGGAGAAATTTAACTAACTGAATTATACCAATAGGCTATATATAAAATGAATATTATAGATTTTAATACCAATGCGATAAATTTTGAAATTTACACTCTGAAAACAAATGTTCACTAGTCTAAACGCACAAATGTTTAGAGAGTACATTGATTATACGTCAAAGCTTGAGTGCATTTCCCCTAAATAGTTAAACTTGTAGATGCAATTATCAATGTGAGTATGATGAGTATACAAATGATACATATAGGTTCTCCGTAAATATTAAAATCCTTGTCAACTTACTTTTTTATCATTTAGTAATACTAGATTGATAATTACCATACCTTATTATCCATGAATTAGAGACTAACACGTTGATTTTGTATTTATTTTAATTTGTTTTCCTTTTAACGGTTATTTCACGCATCTGACGTCACAATTTACCGATGGAACCGTGATAGGGGTAAATAAATTGAGGCAGGGGCTTAAATTTATCACGTGACCAGAGCGGTGACTGTGATTGGTGGTGGTACATTGTGACGTCAGATGCGTGAAATAACCATCAAAATGAAAATAAATTAAAATAAATACAAAATCAACGTGTTGGTGTCTAATTCATGGATAATAAGGAATGGTAATTATCAATCTAGTATTCTAAATGATAAAAAAGTAAGTTGACAAGGGCTTTAAAAGCACACCCTCTACCCATTTCACTATATAGTAAACAGTACCCGCATGAGTATTGGAAAATTTTAAATTCTTAATCTCTAGTGTTGGATTTTGGATAATTTTACGTGTACTCTCTTTGAATTAAAGTTTGAAGTATAAATAATGCAGAGAGATAATTCAAGAAATGTTTAATGTCAGTTTTGTTTGTTTATTTGTTTGTTTGTTTGTTCCGAGAGTATACGGAAAAGTTGCAATATTTCATTATATTTTAAACACAAAATTAATGTGAACTCTTGAAGCAAAAAATTACTCTGCAATTAAAATATGATGCTTATATTTAAATAAAATCTTTCTTTCATATATATATATATATATATATATATATATATATATATATATATATATATATATATATATATATATATATATATATATATATATATATATATATATATATGAATTTCTTTTCAAGAAGAGGTCAAGTTATTAATTAAACTATACTAATTGGATTAATTTAGCATTTTTAAAATTTTTATATATAATATTACTCTTAATGAACTGAAAGTATAATGCAAAAGTTGTATATACTATAATTAAAATTAATTATATAGTATACATAATTATGAATGTATAAATAAAATAACAACGCTATTCAATGATACTAATATGAAGTTTTTATTATTATTATTATTTTAAATTGTGAAGATGTGATTTTAGAAGATTTCTTATTCAAATTTATTTATACTGCATCATATACATAACTTTGTTAAACTATGTACGTATTATGATATTTTAACTTGAAATGCTTTAACAGCACATTGTTTTAAAAGTAGTCACTTGTAGTTAAGACCATTAACTAAGTAAACATAGCTTATTTTATAATACCAACTAGATAACTAAGTTAAGAGGGTCATGCATATTACTAAACCTATATAACATAACATAACTTTCATAAAGAGTAAGTCAGGATTCTATATTTAGTTATATAAATGTATACAAGTTTCCGTATTTTCTTAGCTTATTAGGAATTTTCAGCATATAATAAAATGTAAATAGATTATATTATATATAGAAATAATATATATATGATAGCAATTAAAGAGAGTTTATGCTATAATGACTTACTCGTTTAGTTTAGAATTCAAAACATTTCAAGAAATTTATGCACTTTTTTTATACAGTTAAAGTTTTAGTTTACATAGCTTACTTAAGTCATTTTTTATTTTCATCGAGTCAATAAAAAATAATAATAATAATAATAAATAATAAAAAAAAAAGCAGCACATAAAGTTGCATTCCGACTAAAAAAGAGTGAAGATATAATTTACATCTAAAACACAAAATAAATAAAAAAGAACAAAAATAAATTTAAACTCCCTGACTAGATTAATTTTGGTTGTATGTATATACAATAATGCTGTTCGTAAACCCTGTTCTCTGCTCCTAAAATGACGATCAGCTATGGTTAATCAAATGGAATGTGTATTTTTTGGTGCAAGAGAACAGTGTTTACGAACAGCATTATCCTGTGATATACAATTTTATTATATTTTATGGAAAAACCATACATGAAACATGAACATACAGTTAGCATAAATCTTAAGTATCCACGCGAATGCATTGCATACCAACAAGGCAATAAAGTTAAAATCTATATCACAGTGTTTGTACATAATGATATTGCAAGCTAGCATAGCAGCACCATATGCTTGAGCAGATAAATAAATTGCCCAGCATATAGGAACAAACTTTTTTTTTTCCATAATATAGGAAAACTAATGTGTTTCTATAATTTTATTATTTTTCTCGGGTGTAAATAGCTCCTTTTAACCTAGATGAAAAACAACAACAGTTAATGAGTATATAATATTTTGGTTTTTAATTTTCAATAAACAATATTTTATCCTATGCTTGTCAATGTTATATACTGCTCAAATATGGCGTCAAAGCGTAAACCTTAATTAGTGAGTGAAACCTCCCATAACAGGCATAATCAAACAAATATTTTGCTGTTTATAATGATTACGCCATACAAACACATTTCTGCCTATATTATATAGTTATAAACAACAACAAAGAATGAATGAATGTCAATATTTTATTCTTGTCATTGTGGTAATTAATTGATGATGATATACCTCTGTGTATGAAGTTCAATTATATATCTTCATATTTTTACATTTGAATGATACATAACTCTTTGTCATTTCTCTAGCACCTTTGACTCCATTTCTCTTATATCATGGCACGCATAACGTATTATTATATTAAAAACCTTTGAATAGAAATATCAAAATGACATTTTTATATAAGAAATACTATTTTTATTTGTATTGTATGTGAATGACAGTATTAATATATATAAATATAAATTATTTCTTACGAATGATTTAATACTTTTTATTTCCGTAAACATATAAAATGGGTCAAATATAATAAATAAATAAATATAAACAACATTTATTTTATTGGTCATAAAAAATATCCATAAACGTAAAGGATTTAAAAATGAATAGAAAAGTGACGTAAAATATATCTGTTGATATTTCTCCCAAAATATTTAGTTAGTATTAAAATTACTAATAACATTTCGTGAGTAGATTAAATTATCTATACACTATACAAGATTTTTTTAAAGTATATTTTAATTTTTTTTTTTTTTTTTTTTTTTTAATTCATCTGTTTTTGAATCGCGTGTGAAAAGACGGTCAGCTGGTGCGGAAATGTTTAACCTGCATACTGCTGAAAGATTTTGCTTTTTTCTAAAAGAACAAACTGTTCTCCAAACTTAAACTTAAATAATAAATAACTTTACAAAATTTCTTTTCTAAGTCCAACATCTGCATATAACCTATGCAGCCAAAGTTTAAAGAACTTTTTTCTTTTCTTTTTTTTTTTACATGTTTTCAATAGTTTTTGTAAAGAATGAAATATTTTCTTCTGATAAAAGTTTTTATACTACAAACTTAATTTACATATATATCTAAATAGAAGACAGATTTAATACTAAACTACTTTTCAACTAGTTTAACTTATAATTTCATTGTAGTTATTTACTGGGTGATGAAAGTTTGACAATTATATAAGAGATGAAATTGTGATTACTGGAGAGAAATACATTGTATCGATTTTTGAAGAAGTTTACTTGAGAGTTGAGGTCATCAACTCATCATGATCATGAGATATTTATATAAATGTGCATCATCGTTGTTTAAATCAGAGTGAATGGAGTGAATACTAGTTTATGTAACATCTCAACAACAACAGCAAAATTTTTATAATAATCTCAATCATATACGAGAGACTTTCCAGTACCAAAAAACAACAACACCATAAGTTGATCTGATGTTATAAGACAATAATAATTAATTTTTACAAAATTAAAAAACGTACTTATTTTTATTTTAAAAGAAATAGACGAGCTTTGATCAACTTGCTATATAGTTACCATAATAAAAATATCAAATATAATTAATCTATTACTTTGAGTGCGCTTTCAAACACGTTGCAACGACAATATTTTGACAGGGCTATGGTAAAAATAGCGCAATATGACGAGACGTTTTTTTTTTTTAATTTATCAAGCGCTATCAGTGTACTTTAAAAAAAAAAGCAATATTTTGTTATCGATAAATTTTAAATGAATTAAATGTATAACGTTTACAAATGTTTATTCCTTCGAGGAATGAGCACTATATGTAGATGTTTTTAATTATATAAAAATTTATACAAAATAAAATGTGTATTTTTTTCCCAAACTAAAAAAATAAAATGTTATGGATTGTCTAATATTATCTAATACATATTTTGCTAATGTATACTCATAAGTTTATTTCCTATATATTTCCAGTTAATGTTTTTTGTACTTAAAAGCAAAAAAAGGGTGTAACAATAACCTTTTAACCTTAATATCTATAAATTAAGTTTCAAGTCTGATGAGATCATATGTAGAGATAAAATATATAAAATACATTTCATTATTATAATATTTGAGTTTATGAGGATCATTATGAGAATTTTATATTATTCCTTACCTTTTTTAGAATCTTTGGGGGTGGAATCTTCGAGTACAAGTGCCGGTACTGCAGTGACCGTTTGCCATTCGGTCGCACCCTCTTTCTCCCCCGCATCAGGTAATGCTTGAACCTCAGAGGTCACGGGGGCGGGGCTAGAAGGTGGTACAGGTGCTGTAGTATCTGAGAGGCGCCGTCGAAAAAGTTTTCACTTCTGTAAACACATTTGGATAGTCATAAGTTACACCTCTTTATACATACATTAGATAAATAAATACGTGTTTTTATATTTTATGCAAATATATCAAATATGATATATTATTACTAATAAAAATAGATATGTAATAACGAATGATCAAAATTTTAAATTAATTTTTTTTTTCAAAGTACCAATATTTGTTAAACCAGCACCAATGAGTATTGAAAATGAAACTAACAAATTTTATTACAACGACAAATTAAATCAATACTGTTTTCATTTTAATCAAAATTTATTAGAAACACACAATAAATCTAAATTTTATAATGAATTTATGTATATTCAAAAACTACGCAAACAAAAAATAATAATAATAAAATATGATTCTAAATAAAAATAACAATTTTAAACAATATGTTTTTATGATTTAAACAATTAGTTGCTATATCCCTGTAACACTGGCAGTTAATTACATGAATTTGCATAAAATCATTATTAAACTGCATTCTTTTAACAGATGCCAAAGAATGTGGATTTTTCTTTAAAAAAAAAAAAAAAAAAAAAAAAAAAACTTCATTTCAAGGAAATATTATCGTAAATGATTGACAATTTCATAATTACAAGTAACTTTCTAATTTTATATAAAATACACTAATTAGACACTATTGTGAAATAATTAAGACATTATTAACAATTCAGTGAGCGTTTAATTGCATTCAATAATCACCTCCAACAACATCTTTATTATAGAAAACTTTGATTCTCCATCAATTTATATAAAAATATATTAAATACAATTACTTAGTAATAAAAAAAAGAGACCAGCATGATATAGTAAAAATGTCTTCTTTATCTAAATTCAAATTACGTGTATACAAAGTGTAAATAACTTATAGAAACATTATTATATTACGCTTCAATTCTCAAAAGTTAAAACGAATTCATTTTCTAAAAACACAAAGTATAAAAGTTTTCTTATTAAAATTTTAATATACGTAAAATCCAATAAGGAAGTAAAAGAATCAAAGGATGAAAATTGAAAAACAAAATATTGCTTTGTTAACAATTTGTCGTATATAATAATAATAATAATATACAAAGTGCGAAATGTATTATAGACAATTAAATATTGTAACACAAAAGGTTTATTATCATAGTATACAGCCGTATAGTATTATATATATATATATATATATATATATATATATATATATATATATATATATATATATATATATATATATATATATATATATATATATAGTTAATAGTTTTAACGCTTGATTGATTTTACGCTTCATTGATTCTTTATAATACACTTGACACCACACACGCAAAAAAGCAACACTTTTCTTTT
The DNA here is from genome assembly GCA_949318235.1 of Ecdyonurus torrentis. NCBI lineage: Eukaryota > Metazoa > Arthropoda > Insecta > Ephemeroptera > Heptageniidae > Ecdyonurus > Ecdyonurus torrentis. The sequence continues at coordinate 26,611,978 of OX439131.1, forward strand.
AAACTATTACACATATCAACTATATAGCTTATAATATATTGACAAGTTATATTATGCGTGGTGTATCTAATGAGAATACTTAAAGAAATAATTTATTTTTTATATAATGAGGTTGTGTGTTTATATTATTTCATTTGCATATTAATTAATATATAATATATATATTTTTTTAATTATGATTTCTTTATATAAGTTGTTTATATATTTTTATCAACATAACAAACAAGATATTATATCTTTCTTTATTTTATATTTGCATAAAATATCAATTGAATTCCTTTTAGTTTATGGTAAATTTGTTACTATTTTTATTTTCACAGTTTCAATCTGATTGGATTTATGTTATATAGCTATATACATAAATCTACGAACTATACCTGTGCAAATGAAAATTTAAATATATAGAAGTAAGGTGTATATAAGGAGAAACTTTGCCTTTATGCAAATAAAAAAGGCAAAAGTTTTTCAAAATTGCATGGAAAATAGGCTAAAAGAATTTCAAGTATCCATAAATCAATAGGTGACCTCTTTTACAGAGAAATTGAGAGAGAAAAATAGAGGAATTTGAAAATGAAATACCTGAAAAGAGAATTGAGACAGAATGAAGAGTTTTTCTTAACTATTATATAGCTATTATGATTATGTACGCCCCTTTAAACCCCTTTTTTTCCTTTAAAAAAAATCCGTTTTTGAAAGTCACATCTTTGCATTTAAATTATAAAACAATCACACAGTAAAAAAAATGTATGTATAAATTTAAGAAGTTCAATGGTATTCGTTGCGTTATTTTGTTTAGGAGCATAAAAAATGATACTGGTTACTGGTACATTCAACTGATTTTGTTTATAACACTAAAATAGAATATTCCAATTATATTTCCTCATATATAAAACAAGATAAAATAGACAAATGGACAGAGGTCAGGGTAGTGAACTTGAAGTGACCTGCTTGGTGGTCACCGCCTCTGCATAATCATACCGCCCGCACACACACTCACACACACACATACTGTACTCACACACTCCCTAGTCATGAAGTTCATCGCATCTCTAATTTGAATGTAAAACAGCAAAACTTTTCTCTTTTATCTCTTTTTCTGACGTCGTAAAATAAAATATATTATGAAATGTTACTTGCAGCAATCAATGTAAGTTATAATTTTTATCTAGTAATAAGATCTCGGAATAAAAAAAAAAGTTATTGTACAATATATATAATAAAGATCATAATATAATTTAATGTGTATATAAAGAATAATAAAAGATGTCAAAAGATATAACATAAATGTAATAAAAAGAATTAAATCTTTTAATACTTTTTTTTAAATTTTTTTAATTATAAAGATTTTATAATTACAAAGGTTGTACTTTTTTTTTTTTTTTTTTTTTTTTTGGTCCCAACGTTTACGTTATTAAACACCATGCAAACGCAAACCATTCATAAAGAAATTGGTTATAACATAAAATTGAGGATAACAGAAAATTTTGCTTTTATATAAATATTTTTAATTTTGTTACAATATAAACGTCATACGCTATATAGTAACATCAAAAGCACTCCTGTTCTCCAAAATATTATATTACCCTAATCGATTGAATTTTGTTCCCCTTCAAAATAATAATGTTTCAAATATTATACCTCTCTCATTTCAATAATAAGCATAAATTTCAGATTGACTATTGTAAAGTGAACAATGATACCCAATTATTAAATAGTAATTATTTTAAAGAGTGTCTTTTGTTTTTTTCCACAACCCCAAATGTAATGAAATATTTTTTCATTTTATTCTGTAACAAGCAATTATTTTTTTCCCCATTGAAATTCCATTTTAATATGAAGAAAATTCTCCACTTACATCAATTCAATTGCTTACTTTAAATTACAGGGTAGTATATTGAATATCATAATGCTAATAACAATAATAATAATTTTTAAAAACATAAATTACTGATTAAAAGATAAAAATTCAACAGTATAAAATGTCACTTATCTTGAAATATTATACAACTAAAAAATTAAATTTAAATCATATCACAATTTTTACATAAAGAAAAAAATAATAATAAAAATGACCCAGATAAAAATTATATTTCATAAAAGTTGAATGATTAATATGCCTGAAAGTTATTTTTAATTACAGAATTTTTTTTTCTTCTGCACTTTTTAAGAACTTTTTCATATAAGTTTGCGATACAGTGTAATTGTATATGGCCTAGTTGTTACATACAAATAATATTATACATCTTCCTTAGGCGATATAATTGAAAAATCACGTCGTATGGTAATAACAGAAATTACTAAATAAGTACAAAATTCTTAACTTATAAACATGTGTTAACTTTCATAATATGCGTGCATAAAACAAATAAATATTTTTGTTTCATTATTTTAAATTGCATCGCTTATATAATTAAACAAAAACAAAAACATTACTCTGTTATACACAATTTAGTTACAAATAAATTCTACAAACGCAATATATATTTATTAATATTATTTAGATTAATCAGTTAGTATGTTAAGAGGCATAAAACAAGAAATTATTTAATAAAAATGAATGTATTTCTCTTCTTCTTCTTCTTCTTCTTCTTTTTTTTTTTTTTTAGTATGCTGATTTTAATGTGTAGGTTTTCAAGTACCCTTAGGCATAAGAAATAATTGCACTCTATAGGGTTTTTACTTCAGATATAAGCCGACTTTTGCTGTCATCTCCTTGCCATGTTTGTAATGCTTGCTATATAATATATATATATATATATATATATATATATATATATATATAAAGAAGAAGATTTAATATAATAAAATACTGGACTGCATAAATAAGTGAATTAATGTCGTAAATGCATCAACCTGTGTATATATGATTATATATATATATATATATATATATATATATATATATATATATATATATATATATATATATATATATATATATATATATATTTTTTTCAACTTGAAAATTTTTATGCAAAAAAATGGTTTAATTTTTCTACATGAACTAGTTATTGCAATTTAATACGTTGAATACATTATATAGTTTATTATTAATAAAATATTTATAAGATTGCAAAATATATACAATTTTTTTTTATGTATAAGGTTTTAGCTTAAGGTTTTATTTAATTAAAAATAATAATAAAAAAAGTTTTAATATAGAAAGTTTACATATATATAAAATGTACAAATATCTGCAATACGACAAACTTTTGCAGAAGAAAAATATAATAATAATAAAAAAGTAACACCTTGGGGGATGATAATGATCGTAATATATATATATATAGAAAACGTTATATAAAATTTAAGATATTGATTTCTCACATATGTGGTTTTCTTTTAAACTTTATAATCTGTGTGAAAATATCATCGATAATTCTTATTTTTATATATATAGAATTGACATAATGACACGCTTTGGAGTCTTTTCAAATATTCTATCTGTAAAAAGGCAATATTTTAAATCTAGAGCAGTGATATTTTTTTTTATCTTTTACAATTTTATTTATTTAACATATTAGAGTTTCTATATAGAGTGACATTTCTTCAATATTTTTAATGCAGAGATGAAGAAAAAAGAAAAGAAAAAGGGAAAAAACTTAAGAATTGTATTTTATCTTCATATATACAAAAAATTTGCATAATATAAATATAATCCTTTTATATAGTTATATAAATAAAATATTATTCTATCTACAGCATAATTTTATATATAATTCGGGAGAACTTCACATGTTTATAACTATAAAATTCATGTTATTCATACATATAAAACCAAACCTAGTACTTATTTATATTTGTAAAAATTAAAAAAAAAAAAGAAGAAGAAGAAGTAGAAGAGAGAGAAAAGAAAGAGAGATAATAATACGCGTATATATATAATATAATTTGTTAAACAAATTAGGAATATTTAAATTAAGATGACTAATTCAAAAATTTTAAAAACCTACCTACCTATATATTGTATTTTATGTATAGTATATATACCTACATAAAAATTATTTCAATGATTCATCATGTTAGCATCTTCGTTGTTTAATGTTAATTTTAATATAAATAATGTAATATAATAATGATAATAATAACAACAAAAAGAGAGACTATATGCAGGTGTAAAAATCACGCAGGAGGAACAACTGTAATTATTGTAACACACTCTTGTACTGTCACATTTATAAATTACAACATAAAGCAATAATAAAAAAAGACGAACGAACGAATATATATATATATAAGTACGATAACAGGCGTGGTTGTATTTTTTTTAATGCAAGACTAATAATGTATATTCTTGTTTTAAAAGCATTATATCAGAAATGCAGCTGCATCCTTGAAATTTTAGTATAACCTTGATTTTAAGTACATCAGATTTTTTTTTCTTATTTTTACTTCAGGTACATTTTAATTTAATTGAAATCTTTTTTTTTCCTTCTTAATATTTATGCTTACTTGAATGTGAGTAATGGATCACCTGCTTTCATTTTTTTTTTCTTCATGCTGTCTTTTGATATTATATTATTTCATATATTGTTTTTCTTAGAAATTTCAATTACAATTTTTATGTCATTATGTTTTAACAAATATTTTATATAGATGGAAGTGATTTACGATATAATTATATCGATTTAATGTATATTTGAAATTATGTACTAAAAATATGTAATAATTTATTATATATACGTCAATGAGGTATTTATAATTGCATTGTTGGAATACAATAAAAAAGATTATTTTTATTATATATATATATATATATATATATATATATATATATATATATATATATATATATATATATATATATATATATATATATATATATCGTTTTGGAATTTTATAAAAAATATAAAAAATACCATAAGAATGGTTATCGATGACGCTATTTATGAAAAAAAATCTGATACTATATTTATTTCTTGTTATTGCGGTAAGGAGGGGGGAGGTAAATGCAAGGCTTATTCAGAAAAGTTACCACTTGAAGTCAGTATAATAGCGTCATCATCATCACAAACATTTTGATTGCAACTACAATGTTAAATTTAGAACAAAATTGTATAAGGGTAACAATTAATGTTTAGTTTCAATGAAATAAAAGGTACATATAATAATATAATATAGATAGCACCATGAAAGAAAATAAACATAAAAAAAAGTTATATTTAAAACTTTATCTTCAATTGTGGTGTGTTTATGTCTGTTAATTTATTTCCAGTTGAATAAATTTTATTTTCAATGTAAATAGTAAAAAATCTGCAAAGTTTAAAAATAGAGCATTTCCGTTGTATAGAATATCATATAAGTACTTGAAAAAGTTATAGTCTGGTGTTTTACATTACAAAGTGTTTTATTGATGCTCAAGATGGGTACTTTTTTTTTCTTTCTTTCTATCCTTTCTTCACTTACAGTGGCAAAAGCAAAGCTGCAGAACGAAAGAAGACACTATTTATTTTCTAAAAAGTCAAGATTTTCCTTATTATTTTTTTTTTCCTATAATCTATGTATTATATCTTATATACTAAATTATACCTTTTATTTTCTTCTTTTTATTGCATAATATTATTTTAAAATACATAATAATATGTATATAAACATTATTTAAATATTATTATACCTTATATATATAAACTTTTTATTCAAGTATATTTACATAATATACAAAGATTTGAATTTCTCTATATATTTGATTATACAAATAAATAAATATTAAAGTCAAATCAAGATGGTGAGATCATTTTATACAATCTGTGATTTTTAAATTAATTGTTCAATGAACTTTTTAATTTTTAAAATAAGGTCATGCAATAAAATAGTATATCAATGAAAATACTAACAAGTAAGAATGGAAAATAGTAAATCAAGAAGAAATTCATGATGCCATTAATATATATATATATATATATATATATATATATATATATATATATATATATATATATATATATAAATATATATATATATAATACATAAGAATGACAAAACAAACGCTAAAGTTTCATAACTTTTGAATTATTATACCTCCACTATATGTCATAATAATATAAGAATCCAACTGTGTCAATCCTATTAAAAATACACAACATAAATCTCTATATCTGTAGATGTAAATAAATTATACAAGTATATATATATATGTAATGATAATAATAATATAAAAAAATTCTATGATTATTTATTTATTTATATTATACGTTCCATCATAACCTTCATTTAAACATATACAACACGTTGATTTGTATTTAACAAGTGAATAATTTTAATTGTTTTAATTGAATATAAAAAACTTTATACATTTATCTTTGTACGTATATGTAAAGTGCAACAGGGTGCAAAATTATTATTATAACAAGTGAGTGTTTTTATAATAATAACTAATAATAATGATGATAAAATATTATATTTTTCTACTTATAGTATTGCAATTATAGAAGAATCACTATAACATATATATATTATATATATATATATATATATATATATATATATATATATATATATATATATATATATATATATATATATATATATATTATAATATGTTTGAAATGTGCATTGCTAAGTTAGGTGTTATAAGCTATATAAAAGTGCATGAACATTGCAAACAAACAAATCAAACAAGTTTCATTTATATATGATGTTAATCTTAGTTATAGGTAGGCTTTAACTTTTGCTGTGTCACCATTAATAAAATATACTTATATATATATATACAGTTTTAGAATTGTGTGTGAATGTATACATGTATATTTATATTTGTGGAGGCGACATTTTGTCTCCTATTACTGCACCCTTTCTTTCCAAAGAAATGAAGTATATATATAATGGAAACAATAGTAATTCTGTTGAATCATATTTTAAAGAGAATGCTCATATTATGGAGTTACAATGAAAGAAAAGTTAGGTTATGACGAACCACTTTGTATTAATTTGGTTTAAAAAAAAAAATTCTCTCTAAAGAAACCATGGTAATATTTTATCTCTATGGTGACAAAACTGCAAAGATATGTCCAATTATTTTTACTTATTTTCTTGTCCCTACATTTATTTCTGACAATAATTAAATTAATAAATTAATTAAATACTCAGATTTGACCCCAGTATTATAATAATTTATGGTGTAACTTTTTTACTCAAAACTTTCTTTTAGAGCTTGTTATTTTTATTCAGAAACCAATTTAGAACAGAGTATTTTTATTGTAATACAACTCGAGTTTTTTTTATGTATAAAATACCATTAGAAGTATATATTTTTTTAATTTTTATATCTTAAACGTACCATCATAATACGTCATACATAATTGAACCTTCTCATTGCATCAAATCCAATAACATTTATAAAGTAAAAGTTGTTAAAAACATTTAATTTTATTACTTTAAAAATATATACAATTTAGTTTTATATTATGTAAAAAGTGTTAATAAACTACAATTTATTTTTTTATTCTATATATTTTTTTATATAAAAGCTAAAATATTGATACATTTTACTCTTTTTTTTAAAAAAAAATGCATCACATTAATCAGATGCATATGTATAAGAAATCAGTAGTATTAAATCTATATAGTAATTATATGTGGGAGCTTACTTTTTATGTATATATATATATATGTTTGAAAATTTGAATATATAATATAATATAATATAATATATATATATATACAAGAAAAAAAGGTTAGTATTTTATATAATAATATACAAAATTACGTAATATATTTAAATAAATTAAATAATAAAATTTTTCGCTTGATGCATAAGTGTAATAATAAGATTAAAATCAGAATTTATTTGGATTATAAAGAAAGGGTTTCACACTTGCAAAACAACCAAGCGTAATGTTGCTCTCTCTCTCTCTCTCTCTCTCTCTCTCTCTCTCTCTCTCTCTCTCTCTCTCTCTCTCTCTCTCTCTCTCTCTCTCTCTCTCTCTCTCTCTGCACTTACATACATACGTCGATCTCGTTATGTTATAGAGGTCAGTTTGAAGATGTATGTAAGAGAAAAAAAAGAGCAGTTTTATTTTTTATACTGACAATGTGCGTGTTTTTCAACATACAGACTGATCTTCTCTTTTATAATACTTAGCACAAAAAAATGCAAGGAAAAAAATTTAAAAAAACATTTATTTCTCCATAACATAAAAAGAGAGATTTTTCTCTTCATATATATTTTATTCTTCATATTATTATGTACTTAAAGAGAACAGGTGTACTGTTTATATACAAGTAACATTATTATATTAAATATAGAAATAATATATCATATTGTAAAGTTAACTTCATAAATAACTATTTATTATTTGACATATTACAAAGTATAGCAATTATAATATAATAAGTTGAATATTTTATTGATCTTAATAATTATATTTAATTTGTATGTTTCTCTCATTGTATATTATATATCATATATAGTAATTTTAATTCATTTTGATGGAAATATAGAAATTTAAAATGATGTTAGTTTGCACAAATGTTATATATAACTTTTATTTACGAAGTATAGTTTAATAGTATGACTGAACTCAGCACGCAGAATAAACTAGATAGCAGACTTACTATCTAAGGTGTACAGTGCGTTGGAGAATGGTGAGGAGACTATTGGTCTCTTCTATGATTTCTCCAAAGCATTTGACACACTGGACCCTGAAATTTTTATAATCAAATTAGCAAACTATGGAGTAGACGCTGTTGCACTGACATGGATTAGATCATTTTTGTATAATCGTACTCAATTTGTAGTAGTACAGAGCGTTGATGAAAATGGGGTTATAAGGGACCATTTTTCTGACCCAAAGAATACCTGCAAGGGTGTTCCTCAGGGATCTCAGGTCGGACCGCCATTTTTTGATACATACATTAATGATTTGGTTTTAATTATCATTATAGGTTTCCTTATAATTTATGCAGATGACACTAATAATTTAATAAGTTGTAAAAGTCCATCTGAGTTAATAATTAAGGCTATACAAGCAGTGAATTCAATGAAAACTTGGTCTTTAGTTAATAATCTTGATATAAATGTAAATAAAACAACTTTTTTGCAATTTCATACTTATCAAAAAAAGATAGATTATTGTCCATTATTAAAAATGGATGGAAAGTCTATCCTACCATCAAATGAAACTAAATTTCTAGGTCTTACCATTTCTAACACTCTTAATTGGACAACTCACTGTTCGGATATTTGTGCTAAATTAAGGAAAGGCGTATTTTTGCTAGGGTCTTTAAAAAACACTGTAAGTTCTGCAACTTTAAGAAACGTTTATTTCTCATATATATATAGTCATATTCAATACGGCATTATTTACTGGGGGCAATCGCCATGTTCAAGCGACGTTTTTGTTATGCAAAAGCGGGCAGTGAGAACCATGTTTGGTACATACCCCCCAATGTCATGTCGTCCACATTTTTTAGAACTGGATATCTTACCATTGCCTTCAATATTTATTTATGAATGTGTAAAATTTTTGAGGAGATATCCATCATGGTTCAGAACGGTTCATAGCGTCCATTCCTACGAGACTAGAAATAATGGGGGCTATTATGTTGAAAAAAAGAGGATGTCTCTTAGCCAAAAGGGTCCTGAATATTGTATTCCTTTTTTATATAATGCACTCCCTAATAATATAAAAGATTGTGATTCTTATGTTTCTTTTAAAAGAATGGTCCAGAGATACCTGCTTGACAATATGTTTTATAGTGTCGCTGATTTTCTTGCATGTAATAACGTTAAGTATAACTAGCCTAAGTTTTTCCTTATTATTATTACTATTATTATTTTTTTTTTTTTATTTATATCCTGTGTAACAGCCATATAGTGATTCTACATGTTATTTTTTGTTGATGTATTTTGTGTTATTTGACTTGTTCTACTCTGTAAAGACATAGAACGTAATAAAATCTTATATCTTATCTTATATCTTATAAATTACTATAATTAAAAAAAAAAAAACAAAAAAAAAAAAAAACAACGTAAATAATAAAGAAAACATTCCAATGAAATGTTATTTGAAAACACAGAGGTTAAAAAGTCAAATTGCAATAATTGTGCTGCATTCGTGCAGTATTGGAACCGGAAAAGTTAATTATATCAATAAAGCCTGCATCGAGACTGCAAACTTGAACAATAAAACTTCCGCCAAACTCCAGTCTCGATATATAACATCCTCTCATAAACAACGGATTTTCGTTTTTTTTTTTTTTTTTTTTTTTTTTTTTTTTTTTTTTTTTTTTTTTTTTTTTTTTTTAACTGACTATAACACAGGCGAAAGGTCAGTAGCATAGTAGTTTCTTTGCGTTTTTTTTTTTTTTTTTTTTTTTTTTTTTTTTTAGGAAAACATTTAAAATTGATTTCTTGTTATGGTTTCCTATATATATATATATAAAGTTAAGATTTGTTGGTTTAGAAACCAATCGATAAAACATAGAAATAAAATATATTGGTGCTCAAAAAGTAAATAAAAAGAAAAAAAATAGTATATTGAATTTTGTAAAAGTCAATTTTTCAGAAATTTTACGAGTTTTATGTTCATATTTTACTCTTTTTTATTATATTGTTAATCTGACAATGTAGAAAAACAATTTGCAGTATCTTTATATTGGTACTGCACATATTTTCATGACAAGAAACGATTTATCTTTAAAGTTGACTGAATCAGAGAGAAAACTCTATTACTTATACAAATAATAAAAAAAGTAATCTGATCCAAACAGGGCATAAACATTTTTTTCCCATATCTTTTTCTAAAAAATTTCTCTTATAAATATGATAAGAAAAGTTTATTAAGTGTTAAATAAAGTATTGAGTTTGTTCAGTCACCTTCTCATTATGGTTAGACAAACTGATGAAAAGTGATATTGAAATTCTTCAAGCATACTATATTATATACAACAACAATGTATGCTTGGTAAAAATTAAAGAGAATAATATAATGTAGTATAATAATAACAAAATAGATTTAATTGAGCTTACAGTTATAATTTCATTTCATTATTATTATTTTTTTCTTAATGTTGTATAAAGAAAATTTACTTCTCATTATTTACGAAAGTAATATTCATAAATAAAAGTGACGCTGAAAGTGTTGATGCACTCGTGGTTGTTCTCTTGGCCTCATGGTGAGTTTTGGCAACAGTGAAAAAAAAAAAAAAAAAAAAAAAAAAAAGACCCCCAGAGCGATATTTCATCACAGGAATATAATCTATCTGACCCCCGGGCGCATCAGTGCAAGTGTTATTTGCAATTATTTTTGCTATAAATAAGTTTATTGAAGTTCAAAATACATGTTTTAAATGTGAACTCTTTGTAACAATTTTAGACGCTTTTAAGTGATAGAATTAAAAAACTGTTCGATAAAAAAATAAAAATTTTATATATATATATATATATATATATATATATATATATATATATATATATATATATATATATATATATATATATATATATTAAATATTATATCACTTTTTTAACCTCTCAGATACTATATAAGCTATAATAAAAGTTTCTACTGTATATTATGTGTTGTTTTTATTCTAACACTTCTTCTATTATCCAATAATAAAAAGCATAGGATTAACTTGGCAAAGGTTTAAAAAAAAATTGCACGTATAAGGATATGCTCTACAATTTCATTACTCGTCACGTACATACTTATTACATTTAATACCATGCTACGTGTATGCAAAGTCGGATTTAATTTGCTAATCTCTTCCAGTGTCGGTGTTAAAGCGAGGGCGACAGAACGGAAGGGGAAAAAAACTCGTCATTGAGGGAGGAAGTTAGCATATATGGAGATTCATTTATAGGAAGTTAATTCCGGTCATTCATTCACTTGAAATAATAAAGACCAATTTTCAAACGGTTTTTCATATATTATATAATATACGAAAGGTTAATAAAGGAAATATCTGTGGTTTACAGTTGATTCATAATAATAATACAAAAATCTATCATATTTTTAGTTTCTAAGTATTTATGTTTGTATATAGTTTTTGTGGGATATGTGGTAACTATGGGTAATTACTATATGAAATTTTTCTTCAAATCTTTTTTACCACAGATTTTTGTACAGTTTAAATAGTACACTTTTAATAGTTGCACTTTTTTTTTTTTAATTTGGTTTTTTAAATTCTTAGAAATATATTTTCATTTTATTTTTTAGATGATTATACTTTTATGGTTTTGTAGATATTAAAAAAAAAGTTACGGGATATGTTAATTGCTTTAGTATAATTAACCTTTTGAAATACTTAAAAAATATAAGATTTAATTTTTACACCAAAACTGTAACCAAATTATCACTCCTTTAAAAACTTTGTAATAAGAAAAAATGCAAATTAAATTATTTGTTTTTCACTGGTTATATAATTTAATTTAAATATTTCATTATTAAATTAAAAGTTGTACTATTACACAAATTATACTTTTAATTTTCATTAGTATGTATGAAATAAAATATTAGTATATATATATATACCAAATAGAAAGATTATACTTTTTAGTATATAATTATATAAAACACACTTCAAGAGGTTTTTAGCTAACTTAAAAGCTTGTACATTGCGGTTGAAAAGGTACGTAATCCTTATAACATTGCGTAGATAGAGAACATAATATATTATTTTCTTCTTTCTTTTACGCTACATGCTTCTCAACTTTATCTGCATACCCAGGTGCCTTTACTCTCACAAAATAACAAAACTTTTACTTTTCATGCCCTTATTTGCATTAATAAAATAATATAATATATATCATTTTCATATTTAAAGATAATAAGTATAATACATGTAGAAATATGTACTTATGTATATATAATCGATTTGAAAATGACCAACATGAATATTACATAAAACACATATTATTAAAATGGTACAAAATGTCACGATAAATCTCTATAATGGATTATATAGGGTAAGCACGTTTTAAAACATAAAATAATGTTATTGTATTTGCAACAATAAAGTTTATTATTTTTAAACCAGAGAAAAAAATTATATATAAATAGGGGAGTACTTAATTTTATTGCTTTTAAACACGCATTTTTTATATACATTTTTATTGTAATATAAAATGATAGTAATTTTTGTAGTTTAATGTTGATTTTTCAATAAAAATTTAAAAATATATTTGCGTGATTAGATTAGATTATTTATAAATATATATATTTAAATTGGTAATGATAAGGGGAGAGGGAGGATAATATACGTAATATGGAAACGTCATTATATATTTCAATTTCCTATTATGCAATCAAGCTTGTGGCTTATTTTTGACTTTATATAATTGCACTGATTTGGCTTTTTTTAATTCGTATAGTAATTTTTTCGTTAGTCCTTTACTCTTAGTTAAAAATTTTATATTTATAATTGTAAATGTGGTTGCAGGTTAAAAGGTTTTTAAAACTTTTTCCTGCGCGTTTATTGTTCTTTTTTTTACATTTTTATTGTAAACGTTTTGTTTGTATTAATTTGTTACTTTTTTTTTATTGCTCGTTCAATAAAACAAACATTTTAGTATTCATCTCAAAATATCACTCACACACAGAAAAACATATTTTTGCTTTCAATATGTTTTGACATTCAAAGTATTTTTTCAAAAAATTACCCTTTTTTTATCATTAAATTAGTTTTTTTTATTTTTATTTTTTTTTTTTAATCTAAATAACGAATTTTGCTTTCCTTTTAAGTTTCTATATGAAACATAATTCCATGTTAAGAGCAGTACTTAATTTTGACCTTGCATTAGATTACAAGTACCATAATTAAGATTGCAATGAATGGATCAAGTGTTCGACGTTATATAAACGTACAGTACTTACAAACAGACGGAAGTATAAGAGAATAAGTAGTATTATAATATGCGGGCGAACATCAAATAATAATAAACATCACTCTCTCTCTCTCTCTCTCTCTCTCTCTCTATGTATGTGTACCATAATGACGTCATATTGGTTTTCAAACAAAATTTGCAATTAAGTAACTTTTAAATTACACGGGAAAAAGGATGTTAATTTAACCAATCAATTTTAATTGCTTAAAATAAAAACTTCTTTTTTTTTATGTAATGTGTGTGGTTTTAGTACCTTGCTTATATAATATTTTTCTTCTTCCTAATATTTCTAGTTATTAATGATACTAAAAATTAAGTGAATACAGCCAATTGATTTTTGTTGTTGTTGTTGTTGTTGAATGATGTGCAAATTTATGATGTGTAAGTATTTAAATACTACAACTCATCATATACAACATCATGCATAATTATGCAAATTATTCTTTATTAATGAATTCATTATACCTTTTATAAAATATAAAAAAAGTGTTATACGCCCAATTAAAATACATAGACATAATATATAAATCTAGCTTTTAAAAAAAATAAGAGACAATAACGTAAATTTCAATAATAATTTATTCAATGGTGAAATAAAAAATATTATGAAAGATATAAATTATGAAAATGTATGAGACGGTTTTGTGCTAATTTTGTGAAAGCGCCTGGCACGTAGGCAATACTGCAGTACAATCAAGCAAGAAGAGTTGCCTAAAAACAAGGAGACTTGGACCTTTCTTATCTTTGTTGTAAAAAACATTAAATTAAGATACTCTCTCTCTCTTTCCCTGCCTCTCTCCAAATTCGTACAAAACTAATTGATGAAACTAGATTAAAACTTTTGAAGTAAACACTTTTTTTGTCTTTTTATTTTTGTCTCTTTGTATAAAGAAAAAAAAAGCTTTGTGTTGTCTTTGAATTAAAAGTTTTTTTTGTTGTTGTTGCTGCTGACATTCTCTATTTTTAATTTAATTTTAAATGCACTCATGTCATGTTATATATACCAAGCTTATGTTGGTTGCTTTTGTTATATACGTATAGTACCCTAGTATAATACTATGGTTATATACGCATGCTATGTGGTGTGTATAGAAATTTTATTGGAGAGGGTGGAATAATATATAATACGGGTTATGTAAGAGAAGACAGGTTGAGTATACATAATAATAATAAAGACGTAAAGATAAATAGATGCAGCTAATATTCATTGCATTCTATAGTGTGTATGGTTTACCGTGAGTTCGTTCATTGAATTAGAATACAAGAGAATCTCTATCATGTCATATATATATATATATTTTTATATAGAGGGGTTGAATTTGATTAGCTTTAATAGTAATATAATACTTGCTTTTGATATAGTGGTCTTATATAATAATGTAATTTCCATATCGGATGATACTCTAATTGTCACGTTTTTTCATTATTCTATTTTATACATCCTTTTTTTACTGCACATGCTGTCACTAAAGTTTTATTTTACGTATTAATTAATATTTCAGTATTTAATTTTAATGTCAGCAGATTTTTTATTTTTTTATTATTTTTTTTTTTTTTACTTATATTAAATTTTTAGTATAATTTCATAAAAAAAAATCAGTTAAAATTATTAATAAATAATTGAGTTTAACAAATATATGTAATTTTTATACATGTACTTAATAAAAAATTATTTAAAAAAAAATCTTGAATTTCTACTTTCACATTATACATAAAAAAAATTAACATAACATAGCATAAAACTGATCTAGATAATATAAAAACATAAAACGATAAAAAAAATAAAAATATTTACCTTTTATATTACACGTAAGATAATAGTTATCTTCAAAGATAAAAAATATATAATATAATATTATAAACACCACAGTTTTTTTTATAATATAAGTATCACATAATTTAAATAACACAACATATAATAATAATATGTAACATTATGGTTACTATATAATATGTATATATATATATAAAAAGTACAAAACACAACCGGTCTTTTGCAATAATAATAATAAAAACTCTCGCTCTCTTATAATATATTATATGTATACTTTTGCTCACTTAGTTTATTTTATATATATTATATTATATGAGTGTATTTCAGAAGCACTATAAAGTATATTCAACTAACTGGATAACTTTCTTAAACTTGCTACCGTGGTGAAGTCGATCTCACTACTAAGTAAAAACTAAAGCTTGTGCTACACACGCATACATACACTGGAGTTCCAGCATCAAGAGTGGGGAGGGAAAAGAATTATACTACTTTGGCGCCCTCTACTGTAGCTTAAAAAACTCATTGTATTATTATATATATATATATATATATATATATATATATATATATATATATATATATATATATATATATATATATATATATATATATATATATATATATATATATATATAACGTAATATTAATCGTAAAGTTACGTACTGTACGAATAAAACAATGTAATCTCTTTGTGTAATTTCAAAGTGTAATAATTTTTTATGTTTAACACATGGTTATATATGCAAATATTATTTTGTCTGTACTACTACTTCGTCTTTTTTTCTTAATGAAGAGTTTTATTATTATTGAAGTATACAATAATATGCTCTTTAGTTATACTGTATAATGAAATTTTAAATATTTTACATTAAATAGTTTATATATATGTATATATATATATATATATATATATATATATATATATATATATATATATATATATATATATATATATATATATATATATATATATAATATTTATTCCGCATTATGTAAGCTGACGTCAACAAAAATATTGAATGACATAATAAAATGTTATATTTAATAGTTTTAATTTATAATCTAGATGGGAAACAGTAATTTTATAATTTAATATATTGTGTTATCAATTTATTAATATTGGATATTCAGTTTGTGATATGAAGTGTAAAACGTTTCTATTCAACGCAGTAAATTTCCTGTTTGTAAAGAAAATGAGTCGATTTTTATTAGAAAAGGAAAGCATTTTTTTTTTTCTTTCGGAAATCCTCAAATCATATAACCACTAAAAAGTACTGATATATAAATCTACTTTTTATTTACACAAGTTAATTGTTCTTGCGTCCTCAATATATTTGAAATTTTATTTTCCTTTCCTATAACATAATAATCGATTTATATACACTAACAATGAATTTCATAGATTATGTTTAAATATATTTCTTTTTAGTAGAGATTTGTGCTATATTTTTTTGGTCCACGTGGGTATATTCATTGAACACTGGCATGATATTCCAATACAATATGTTACACCTGCCGAAATTATCCTGCATTTTTGAAAGATGAAAGTAGCACCATCAATCTCACGTTTATCGTGAGTTTAGATACACAGACCAGACTATACAACCGTGCAAAATGTACAATAATATGAAAATGTGTCCTGAATTAAAAGTGTTTTTATAGGTAATAAAAGTTTTTTTTTTCATGGATTCATATATATTTTATATTATATAAATTATTGTCTCATGTTTTATAGGCTTAATATTGTGACCTATACTCATATAAAGTTTAATATGAAATACCCATTTTTAGAAATAGATAATAGATTTAAGAAAAAGATCGTAAAATTTGATATACATATTATTATAGTTAATAAATGGTTTGACCTCTATCAATAAAAATTCGTGGTTCTTGTAAAATATTTCATTTTGTTGGTTATAGAGAAAAAAAAGGAAAGTAATAAATAATAATAATATCACAAAAACAAAGTTTATAATATAGCCAAAAAAAATTGTAATAATAAATATAGTGAACTTTAATTGTTATAACAAAACAAAGAAGCAAAAAAATGATTACTAAGACCATGAAATTTACATCTCTGAACAACTTTTATAAAAAAAAAAAAAAAAAAACTGTCAATAAATTTACCACAAAATTGAAAACTGTCAAAACTTTTAAAAAACAATTATTTTTTAGCATATATACTTTTATATAATTTTTTGTTTTTGTCATGCTATATATAATATACCATAACTAATTTAAAAGTTCATTAAAATATCTTCGAGGAAGTTAAAATTTTTAAATATATATTTTTTTAAGTTAAAATTTATTTCTTTAGTTGAAATATTCTGCAAAAAGAGATGAAATTATTGTTATCAATAATAATGAAGATGTTAAATGAATGACGCACATGTGCAGGTATGGACAAAAGAGGGAAAGTGAGAGCGAATACTAACTTTACAAGCAAAATCAAGTGGTACATATTAGAGCTGTGGATTTAATCCGGTTTATTTTGAAAACCGGTTTCATGAAATAAGAAAATCGGTTTCGAGTTATTGCATAAAACCGAAAATCGAAAATTAAAAATCGAATTGCATATTAACGATTTTAAATTCGCAAAAACCTTAATTTAAAAAAAATCGATTAATATTATTTCTTACATATAAAAACCGTCAAAATAATTCGATTTTTTTTTTAAATACCCATTAAAAAATCGATAATTTTTTTTAGAAAAAATCAAGGATTAAAAGTTATTTTAGCTCAATAATTTAACAATATTAAGTTATTGTGTGAGTGTATGTGTGTATATATATAATTATGTAATATATATATATATATATATATATATATATATATATATATATATATATATATATATATATATATATATAATTAATTATATATATATATATAAATAAATAAATAAATAAATAATCGTCTTTATTCAAAAATCATGCAGAAAAATACATATATATATATATATATATATATATATATATATATATATATATATATATATATATATATATATATATATATATATATATATATATATATATATATATATATAATTATATTTTTCATTCATATTATAATTTATTAACACGCAGCTTATATTTTCCCATACAAATTTTAAAATCTTAGTTATCAATTATCGTGTTTGTTCGCTCAATGACAATTTTTTTATGCGGAAGTTGACTTTAGATTTAGACTCCTCTTATCGGGCAGTGCAAGACTGCAGGTGCAAAAATATTTTGACAAGATTCTGGACATATACCTGATGTTTATTTTTTTCTCTGTTCTTTATACCATTGACGATCCCTCGGGTGTCAACTAACCCGTCTATTATTTTCACAACTATACGGTAAATAGATTCTGAAGATTTTGTTTTAAGTATATTATAATTTGATTTTAAAGGACCCTAATTTATTGCTATTTTAATAATACATTATTTTTCAATGTTTTTCTAAATTTATTATTAATTTTGCATTTATATTATTATATATGTACTATAATATTTAACTTAAAAACTATATATAAGCGTATCACTAAAAAAAAAAAAAAAAAAAACATAAAAAGTAACTTGGTATTTTGATTTTGTATCGGTGGGTGCAAATGAAAATTTATTTTAGCAAACAAAAAGCTGAAAAAGCGTATGATTAATGATTATCTGATCATACGACTGAAAGCTTTAATATCTTCAATTAGTAGGAAAAGTTAAAATGATTAAAAATGCATGCAGTTTTTTTTTCTTTTTTTAATACACGCATACACCTTTATTTTTTGTCGTTCTATAGCGTCTTTTTCAACAAGAAAAAAGACAAGCAAAATAATTCACAATTATTTTTAATAAATATTTAAAATTAAGCTAGAACGACGATAAAAAAAGATATATATTTGTATTTTCATTAAGAAAACAACTGTGGTAATTATAATTCACTGTAATTGTTTCTTTGAGTGCTCAATATTAATTCATGCATAAAGTAATGAGGGTCTTCTGGTCAGGTAGCAAATGATCCCTCACCTAAAATAAAACGCAAATGTATGAGTAGAGGTAGTGTACAATACTGCATCTACTTTTACATTGACAATCTCTGAAAGAATGCATCAGGTATATGAGGTATTGGGGAGAAGGTAGAGAGGGAAAAAACAATATAATATTCTAACACTTTAAAATACCATTTTATTTTATTCTTCTGTTACGTAAAAGAATCGTAATAAAATACTGTTTCTATACAAAATATGTTTTTACAATTTGCATATAAAAGGCCCGCGCAGCCGTTTTATTTTATTTAATATTAAATTAATTAAAATAATAAGTCGCTGTGATTGGCTGAGAGTCGACTCTCCGCCAATCACAGTGACCTATTTTCTTAAATTAATTTAATATTAAATAAAATAAGACGGCTGCGCGGGCCTAAAGAATGCATTTTTTATGTTCTTTAGAATACTCTCAAAACGAGATTACCTAAATAAATTAGCTTGCCTAGAATATGATCATTAAATTTGATAGTAAGATTTCTACAAACACAATAAAAAATGAATTTCTGACTTACATTTTCGTCTCAACAAATTTTTATTTTGATATTCATGTACAGCAGTATGTTCTACTACATATTGAATACAAAATGATGTATGCATTATTAAATTAGATTTAAGAACGACTATTTTGCATACATGCAAAAATAGGTATTTTCCGTGTTTCATACGAATTGCAGTAAAATTTAACCAATATATTTGACATCAGCATAAAATTTGCATTTAGGAATAATTTTTTACGATTTAAATTTTTAAAATCGAGGAACGCCCCTTTTTAATAATTGATGAATTTCTAAAAAACTATACGTTGCATCAAAAACTTTTAATGACAAGAAATGTGTAGAATTATATAATACAATCTGTGTATAAATTTTAGGCCATTTAAAATGTTTTTGACAAATTGCCAACGCTTTGAAAGTTTTCAAACAGAGAAATTTTAAAAGTGAAGTAAAACATCATAATAAAAACATTGCACTTTTAAAATTTCTCTGTTTAAAACTTTTAAAAGCGTTGGCAAATTGTCAATAACATTTCAAATAGCCTGAAATTTATACTCAAAGTGTATTATATAATTCTACACATTTCTTGTCATTAAAAGTTTTTGATGCAACGTATAGTTTTTTAGAAATTCATTAATTATTAAAAAGGGGCGTTCCTTGATTTTAAAATATTGAATCTTGAAAATTTATTCCGAAATGCAAATTTTATGCTGATGTCAAATATATTGGTTAAATTTTACTGCAATTTGTATGAAATACGGAAAATACCCATTTTTGCATGTATGCAAAATAGTTGTTCTTAAATCTAATTCAATAATGCATACATCATTTTGTATTCAATATGTAGAAGAAAATACATGTACATGTACATGTACATGAATATCAAAATAAAAATTTGTTAAGACAAAAATGTAAGTCAGAAATTTAATTCTTTATTGTATTTTAACAAATCTTACTATCAAGTTTAACGTTCGTGTTCTAGGCAATTAAGCTAATTTATTAAGGTTACTTTATTTAAAAATATTTTAAGAAGAATAAAAAATGCAGTCTTATATAATCTGAAAATTTTAAACTGATATATTTATGTATATTTGCTTACAATTAGTAGTTTAGTATTATTTTTTTAATTATGAAAAAAAAAATCAATTGTTTAAAAGTTTTAAAAAGTTTAAAATCATACCATTTCTAATCAAAGAAAGGTAATAATGATAAAAATTTGAATTTGAGGAGCAAAAATCATAGTTTTAAAATTCTACCTCCAAAAAAATAAGAGAGAGAAAAAAAAGGAATATGTTTTGCACCATGATGTGTTTTGCACCTTTCTTCAGAACGCAAAACACAACCAGCTGGACACCTGAGGGCATGTAACTCCCTTTCAACCCCACGGCCGTTTATATACCTTATAATTTTTTTTTACCTCCGTATATAAATTGTAAGCCTGACGTTTCTTAAACAAAAAAAAATTATATATTATAAATTATACCCTGTTTGCAAAATGATTTTAGTTTAATATGAATATTATAGTTAACTATATATTTCATACAAAAATTTAAGCAATACATTTTTAGGTTTTATCATATAATTTTTATATACTAATATTTTTTAAATGATGTCTTTAATATCCGCGGAAAAATAAAAAAACGGAATAAATGAATGAGAGAGAGAGAGAGAGAGAGAAAGAGAGAAAGAAAATAAGTTTTTCATTCATTCATTCATTCATTCATTCATTCATTCATTCATTCATTCATTCATTCATTCATTCATTCATTCATTCATTCATTCATTCATTCATTCATTCATTCATTCATTCATTCATTCATTCATTCATTCATTCATTCATTCATTCATTCATTCATTCATTCATTCATTCATTCATTCATTCATTCATTCATTCATTCATTCATTCATTCATTCATTCATTCATTCATTCATTCATTCATTATATATATTCTATATAGTTATAATAGATAGATAACGATATAGAAAAAATGTAATAATGTTTTTTATGCAACTTTATATTACATCCTTGTTTAATTTGCTGCTAATAAATTGATAGTAAGAGCGATTTTGTTAATTTTTCTTTCCAGAACTTAAAACAAACTTTAATTGCTTTCTTTCTTTCTTTTATATTAAATGATTATTTCTTTTTTCACTTATGTAAAGAAAAAGAAAAAAAAAAAGAGGAAGAAGAGTATAAAGAACATTCTATGATCATGCAGCTTTTAGTGCTTTTACTGACCAACCACTTCTTCATTTTTTTTACCTACCTGTACTCCAATACTTTTTAAACGGTACTCCATGAAAAGTACAATAGCCTGGCTTTCCTTTCTTTCTATACCTAATATAAGTCCATAATATATACAGAGTTTAATACGCATTTTTAAGATCTTCATTTTGCACAGGTGACTAATTTGATTGATATACATTTTAAATAAAACATATAATATAATATAGTTGCAAAAAACTAAACAAGAATTATTTTAAAAATAATGGAATATAAAATATTGTGTGAATCATAAGAGCTATTTCAAAATATAAAATTGGTTTCAAATATAATTTAAGAAAAAAAGTGTTATTATTCAATATTTTTTTTTTGGACCGCTGTTTAAATATAAAACTGAATATCATTAAAGAAACTTAAAAATCGTATTAAAGATTTGCAAATCTAAGGATTCCAAGTAAATAATAATAAATAAAAAAAAATCGATTTTTAATTTTGTTATTCGGTTTATCATAAAAAAATATTCGATTTTTTATAACAAATGAACTTTACGATTCGATTTTTTATTTTTAGATGGTAAAAATCGAATTTTGTAAACCGAATTTTAAAGTCAAAATCATAATAATGACTGAAAAAACCGACAAAATCGAAAACCGAATCGTTCTGTTTTTAATCGATTTAATCGAACCGATAAAAAATAAAAACGATTATCCGGTTTCGCAATTTTTAGCGGTTTCCACAGCTCTAGTACATATACATACATACATTACATTGAGTATATTAAACACCTTGAGGCAGTGCAAGTCTATGTCACACCTCGGCACCTGCTTTTTTGTATTTAGCACAAGCAGTCAGCAATCTCTATTACCGCACTTCTTATATATATATATATATGTATGTATGTATGTATGTAAGTAAGTAGTATTTTTCTATATAATTTTATATCCAGTTCATAGTATTAAATAATTATTTATTCACACACATATATATATAATCCTCTTTCTCTTTTGCTGATTTTCTTTCCTCTCATATATATATACGCTTTTTAATTTTAATAGTCATTGTACTCATTGTTAATATTATATTGCAATTTTTTCCCTTCAATTATTAATATTCAACAAGATAAATATTGGACAAATATTCATACTATATACTATATGAATGTAAGTTATAAAAAACATATAGAGTCCAAGTTTTTAGACTTTGTAAAAATTATGAAAAAATTTCAATGTTATAATATTCAAGATCCTTAAAATAATTTACTACTGTAAACATTTGAACTTGAATTAATTTTATTGTAAGAAAATTGATTTTGTGGTTTTCCAAATCAAATACTCTGAAAAGTGTTTTGTATATATATATACTTTTTTTTATAATTTAAATCAATTTTAAGGATAAATTGAGGACTTAAAAAAGGTTGTTATGAAATCTCTCTCGTTTTTTTTTTTTTTTTTTTTTTTTTGTACTGTGAAACTGAAAAGTAATAGAATAGTTATTTGGCATGGTTTTAATATAACCTTGATTTTTGTATTAAAAAAACTTTACAAGAAAGTTAATAAACTTCAATAAGGAGTCAAGGTAAACA
>OX439131.1:26640902-26970678 GCA_949318235.1 Ecdyonurus torrentis
CCGTTATATACTCATATATATGTATAACAGAGAAGTATATATATATAATACTATGTACTAGGAATTGTAATTTAAAATTTAACATCCTATTGTATGATAATAATGATTTATGATCAAAAAGGTCATTACTGATAAGAAATTGCATTGTACTTGCCTATGTAGAGTTAAATGGTAATTTCACATTTACACATGTAAAAAGTATAATTGAATTTTCTATATCTTGATTTTATAATTCAAAAAGTCATTCTATTATATAACTATATAAATTGACCGTATATCATAAAATTTAAGCTTAAAAATTGCATGTTCATTTTTGAATGAAATTTTGTAAATATATAGATTGTCATTTTATTGCTCCAGAGTTTACGCAAAATTAAGAAGAAAAAAAAAAAGTAGAAATGAAGATTATTTTTAATGTTGATCACGCTATAGCTATATACAGCAAACCAGCTGCTTATCAAGTTTTTGTTAAGACTTGACCATCTTCTCAGTTCGCGTGGAGCTCACGCGACCAATTTCAACTTTTAG
Source organism: Ecdyonurus torrentis (assembly GCA_949318235.1). Taxonomy (NCBI): domain Eukaryota; kingdom Metazoa; phylum Arthropoda; class Insecta; order Ephemeroptera; family Heptageniidae; genus Ecdyonurus; species Ecdyonurus torrentis. Next base: position 26,641,431 of record OX439131.1, read on the forward strand.
AGTAACCAGCGGGAAGCACCCACTCGAGAATAAAAATAAAATAATAATAAAAATTAAAAGAAAAAAAACTGGATTCAACCTCAAATGGTAACATTTCATGAGAATTATGTGTGAATTTTAAATTTGAGAAAAAAAACTTTATGTAGCATCATAAAACATCACCTGCGTTTGTTATATATTATATTCAATTGTATTTTTAATATAACCAAAAAAATGAATAATTTTATAGAATATAATTTACATTTTCTTGGAAATCAACATAAAATTATTTCTATAACTAAAATAGTTACATAAGAAATAAAACTTTGAAAAATATTTTTAATGAAAAATTATTAAATACAAACACATTATCTTCTTTGACATTTTTAAACTTGTGAAATTTAAATGCTGGAATAAAATATGCCAGATAATTTCTTTTGACATAAACTTGAAACCTACGCACGCGATCTCGCACATTCAATATAAAAAAGATGATGTAACTATCAACGATTGCGACCTTCATAACATTAAAATGAAGCTCTCTTTTGTGTCATGTTAACAGTGATACAACTTTTTTTTAATTGTCAATTATATGCATCTTTATTTTTTTCCCCTATTCATTTTAAATTTACTTCATGTACTTAATTAATCGTATATTCATTATTGACACTATCACGCCATGGATATACTAAAAATTATTATAATTTTTATTTATTTATTTTTCCTTGATTTTATATATTAATTAACCTTAGTTGGAAAACAATTAACTTTGTTGTTGTTTTGTTTTTTTTGTTAATAAAATTCTATAATTTGTACAAAGAAAATGTTTAAACGTTTTAATTGAATATCCTGACCTTTTGTTAATAATAATCTTTTAGCAAGGTTAATATTTAAATTACTTTATTGTGATTTATGTTAAACATTTTCAATAAAAAGGTGTGTCTTTTATAAATAATAATAATAAAAAAATTCTTGTTATTATATTTTGAAATAAATTTTTTGTTTTACGAAAGTCATAACAAAATATTTTTTTATGAATTATAAAATATACATCATTTAAATACGCCCAAATATATTTAAAGGTTATAAAACAAGATTTGTTTAAACTCATTCACACAAAAACTATAATACTAGTTTAAGAGCACCTGTATACTATATATACTGGGGTAAATAAATTAATATATATAAACCGTTTTTATCTAAGAAAAAAAAATGATTCATTCAAAGAGTTGTAAAGTAATCATAAACACGAAACATATTTTTTGACGGTCCATCAATCTATTTGAGAGCTTTGACCTAACACGCTATACGTCTTTATACAAAACTTATTAAAATTAGTTAGTTTTCTTATTAAATTTTAAAAAAGGGTGAGAAGTTTAAAATATTATTAATAATTATAATCTCTATCATATTAACATTTCTATTATGAATTAAAAAAAAATTTAAAAAAAGTTTTTATACATTAATTAAGTTATAATATTAAATGATCAATATTTATATACTATGCATGGGCGTTTTATTATTATTATTATAATATTATGTGGTGTTAATGATTTATGTATATTTTTTTAGAGATTAAAAGTAACTTCATGGTAATCTACTTAATAAATATTGATATTTTTATCGGATTTATTTCATAATGTTATTTTTTTAATGTTCCATAGATATTCTGATAAAAAAAGGCAATTAATTAATCTACAAAATTTCATTTAATTTGTTAACAATATAAAGCATAATTATTGTAATTAAAAATGTAAATGGTATAAAACTGCGATTTTAGTTTTAGAATTTTCTCAGCTTTTTTTATGATAAATAAAACACTTAAGATTTCCGTGTTATAATTTTCTTGCACAAATTAACATAATTCAATTTATTATGTATGTCCAATATTTATATTTCTAGATTTTAACAGACAATTTATTAATATTTTGGCCCGTGGCAAAATTTGACATTGGTACCAATGTCAAAAATGTTAAACGTCAAGAGAGAGAGAGAGAGAGAGAGAGAAAAAAAAACGTGTTTCCAAATTGATGAATTTATAATTTAAGAAAACAAAGTTGATATATCGTGACTAACAAACACAGTTTAATCTGCTACTGAAATTTAATAATAAAACAATTGAAACATAATTTAGTAGCACGTAAATGTTTAAACTTATAACAAAAGTGCCGAAAGAAGTTTCCTGTTATATAAAACACGCGTTTGCCTTTAGGAATGAAACAAATATTATGAAGAAAACGTTCGTTTTATATGTGTAAGAAATTGATCAAAGACCACACGCATATTACACTTTTTTTTTTAATGTTTATAGTTTTAGACAATCAACGAACAGCTATAGCACACCCTCAAACAAACCTTTCGGCTTATTTTTATAAGAAGAAACGCTTTGGCGCGCTTTTTTTTTTCGAAAAATGCCCGATGGGTTTTGCTTTGTTAACACGCAACCGCATCCGGCGCACATTCTTGGCCACCCTTTTGTTTTAACCACGTGGTAAGACAGGTGTAGAGCTGTGATTCCCCTATTTGCCTCTGGCTCTCTCCCATCCTCATCTTCCTGAAATCTTAATTGTTATATATTTAATACTATCACTTTTCAATGACCTTGAGATAGTAAACATAATTTTTTCTTAGAATAAATAAAAATATCCTTTTTGATTTAATCTTTTGAATATTTATATTTTATATATAGGAAACACATTATCTTTTTTTAGCTACAAATTATTTAAAACATACAGTATACTAAAATTTTATAAAAGCTATACAATAAAAAAATGTAAATAAACAGTATAAAATGCTTTTCAAAAAAATATTTGTACAAATTTGTCTTCATAATCCTAAAATATTCAATGTTTAGTGAGCATGTTAGCAAGTTTAAAAAAATATATAATATATAAAATAAAATACATAAGAAGGAGTGCCCGCATGTAAATTCTTATATGGAGAAGTCACAAGATTTTTTTTTCTTCAATTGTAAGAAAGGTATATAATTAAGGAGACAAGATGGTGCATGAAATGTTGTCTAGTTTTGCTGTTATAGATAATCATTTTGTTACACGCAAACTATTGAAAAATATCATTATTTTGCTTTTTTTTTAAATATATATATAAACTTTTATTGTTTACGACAAAGAGATCATTATTTAACACCATTAGGAAGCGAAATATATTATTAGTAGTTTCTAGTCATTTCAAGGTTTTGTTATTATTATTATTTTTTATCTTCATAAAAATTATTATTTGAAGGACACAGTACGTTTTGTCAAAAGTATCAAATTATTTTTTTGGTACGCACGCAGCGTAAAAATTTTATTTCTATATATTTTTTAAGCAATTGCAATAAGAGATTTATTTTTTCTTTCATAATAATAAAAAAAAGTAAGTATACATATATTCAATTATTTATGTACATTCTTTCTAATAATCTTTTAAATTAATAATACTCATAATATAAAAATTAAAGGGAAGTACTTTACACACATATATATATATATATATATATATATATATATATATATATATATATATATATATATATATATATATATATATATATATATATATATATATATATATATATATGTGTGTGTGTGTATATATATACATATATATACACACACATATATATATATATAAATGAGGATGCTCGTATACACATACTTTGTTAGATAAAAAAAATGACGTATGAGACTAGTTATAGTAATTATAGATTTAAGTTATTAAAAATAACTTTTAGTTTCTCTTCCTAATGATGATTACCAAAAAAAAAAAACTTATTATTTTGATTGTCATAAAGAACACTATAGGATCTGTGTGGTCACAATTTTATATTTAATAAGTAAATGACCTTTTATAAATTCTATATATAGTTTTTTACTCTATCTTTCTTAGGTTATGAAGATACCGTAATAGAAGGTGAAACAGTCACGGAAATTATATTAAAGTGTCGTTATTATTATCTCATTTTCATTCACGCACAGTAAAGAATTCACTTCTTCTTTCTCTACTTTAAAAAAAATTATAATAATAACACAAGAAAAAGGAAAAGGAAAAAGAAATGAAATACTAAAAAAAAAAAAAAAAAAAAAAAAAAACTGGATAAAAACTTAAGCATTGTTGTATAATAAAAACTCTGAGAGTTTCCACTTTTCCTTATTAAAGTTTTCGTTTGTCAGCTGGAATAATAAGCATTGTCACTAAAGTATATATAAGTTCAACGGCAAAGAAGATATATAAGTAGCAACATATTATTATAAAATAAAAGTGTAATATTAAAATTAAGGTCAATGCTATATGTATAAGAATGAGAATTTCAAATGTCTTAAAATGTCATAAAACAAATGAAAATAAAAATATATAATTTAATTCACATTTTAATTTCAACTTGAACAATAATTGTTTTATTTTATTAATGTGTAATGTCTAAATAAATTATAGTAATAATAATTCATATAATATTTATAACAACATTTTTCAAGTGTTATTGTAACTAGAATAAAAATTACATTCATAACTGTTTTTTTACATAAATGTAATTTGAATATGGTAAGAGAATATAACAAATGTTTGAAGAAAAAAAAAATAGTATCATAATTTAACAATTAATTATAGTTATATAAGACCGTTGGCCTCAGTGTTTGGTTTCTGACACGTAATTAGTTTGCACTTTTTTTTTTTTTTTTTTTTTTTTTTTTGAAAGAGCAAGAGAGAGATAGGCACGTGTTCAGGCGTCGGCCACAGCACGAGCGGTTTCAAGCCGTGATTCAGAACGCTTCTGTGGATCTTAAAAGGATTGATTGTGACTACACTACGTTTTTAATACATTCTATAGAAAGAAAAAAAACTTGGCATGAAAGATTTGGATAATACAAAAATAATAACATGATTAATCGATTTAGAATCAAGTAACTGAAGCATGTACTCAAAATGTCAATAAACTTCAAATAGCTATACGAAGTCTTTTGAGGTACTTTGAAGAATACTATAATATTTCATATTATTAATATATGATAATAGTGCATATTGTATTATCATGTAAGCTAAAAAAGATAATAATAATAAAAATAAAAAAATACGAGAGCCCCTAAATTCTACCACCCGCACAACAGAAATGTCAAACAGGTTGCATACATTTAAAACTTGCAGGCGTTACGAATATGTTTATTATTATTAGTATATTAAAAAATTCTAATCCATTAAATTGTATTACCCTTTAATTTTAAATAACTTTGGCTTAAACGTATAGCACATATGGTATGGTTTAGTGGTGGCCACTAAGTCCTAAAGTGACATGAAGGTATGAGAGAGAGAGAGAGAGAGAGAGAGAGAGAGAGAGAGAGAGAGAGAGAGAGAGAGAGAGAGAGAGAGAGAGAGAGAGAGAGAGAGAGAGAGAGAGAGAGAGAGAGAGAGAGAGAGAGAGAGAGAGAGAGAGAGAGAGAGAGAGAGCACCCACGCGTTCATGCCTCACACCAAATATGATATGAAAATAAATGGTAAAGTGTCTAAGGAACCTGTTTTTCAAACATTATTATATATAATATTATTTTTATATATATATTTTTTTCTTTAACAACAAATGCCAGTCAGCTTCAACACGCAAATCTTATATCTACGCCGTTACTCTGTAGTATTTGGTAGTATTATACTAGTTGCTAATGTTTATAATAGCTACTGTATGTATTATATAAATAATAATAATAATATTTTTGTATGCGTGGAGAAAAGAAAGCGAGAGAGATAGAGTTAAGAAGCCAAAAAGCTTATCTTCTATTTGCCTCCTCATACAACTTTGTATTCCACAACCACATATAGTTACTTAGTTTATTATACGTATTCAAAATATATACGACACCTTTTTTTTATATTCTTCATTATTAAATATTATATAATATTTAACCTCTATAAAAATTTATAAAATATTATTTGAATATATTTTTCTATATACATACATGTTAAATTATAACGAATGAGAATAGGCTACTATTATTATAGTTTGTAAAAAAAATAATTGGATCCATATAGAAAAAGATTTGTTATTGAAGTGAATAAATATATATGAGTAAAATTTATCAAAAAGCAGGGCATGACATATTACATAACGATGTCTGCATGGCTTCCTGACACAACTATGCTATTTTTATTATTATATTTTATGTGATGTATTGTAAAGTATAAAATATATCTATATGTAGAGTAGATTTGTATTAACTTATACTATAGTATAACTTTATAATATTATGCTGTTCGTATAACAGTGTGACATATTTTATCATTCAACTTGAAGTATACGGTAATGAAGTTTCTTTTATTGGTTCATAATTTCACACCATGCATGTTTTAAAATAGTTTTTTTTTCTTTTTACAGAAATAAATGTGTTTTTGTGACATAAATTATTAATGTTGTTTAATTTCGTGCTTATTTTTAGTAAATAAAAGTTTGTATTTAATTTAAAAATCGTATGTATTTGGTGTGGACGTTAATGACGCATGTTCACGGATTTCAATTGTTGTTTTTTCTTGTGAAAATACACAATGATAAAAATCTCTTCTATTTTTTGTGCTTTTTTTTGTTTATTATTATTTTTTTATTTGTATAAAATACCGTAAGATTTACACTAAAATTATAACTTTATAACAAAAGAATTGTATTATTTTTTCAGGAAACAGTGAATGGTACATTAAAAAATACAAATCATCCTTTTCTCAACAATAAAAGTGTACAACTTTATAATATAGATGTTGTATTTTATAAGAGCGTTTAAAAAAAAAATTGCTATAATAAAATACAACTGATAAATGCAATAGTTTTAATTGCCTATATTTCTTTATTTTCAAATGCGTAGGCTACAATTAAAAATAAATCAATAATAAAAAACGACAATAAAAAATCAATAAAACTCAATATATTAGCTGTGGCGAAAAATTATATAAGATTTTCGGATATTGATTTTTTTTCTTACGGTATAAATTTAATGTTAAGAGCTACTCTTTCCAACTGTTTAATTATTATTATTATTACATTTTAATTCAAGAATGGACAAATATATTACAATAATCTTTGACCCTATGGTGCAGAAACCATTATGTCACATATATTATTATGCTAAATATAATATGTACCTTTCAACTGCATTTTTAATCATTAATAATACTATATAGTTATTACCTTTCAGTATTGTAGTTACATTTTATGGTATAAACTATTAAATGCTTCGTTGCACTTTTATGATGTATTCAGTGCAATTATATTTTATATAGCAATAATGAAAGAAAAAGAAGAAGATTAGTTTTATATAGTTATTGTATAATAGTATATAATATAGTCTGTCTGTCTGTCCTCTCATTACACATAGATAGTAAAGCAAGCCACTTATATGTCTGTCGTGCTTGCTTATAAAACCGCCCTATCTCTCTCTCTCTTACTAGTGGCCTGGGCGTCCTTACGTGCCTTCAAGTACTGTAGGAGTCAAGGTCAAGAGGTCAAGTCACGCGACCAGATGGCGGAGGTGAAACAAGACTTTAGTCACTTACTCGATCACTCGCATCTTTGCACATGAAGCATGCAACCAAAAAGGAAAAAAGAAAGAAAAAAAAAAAAAAAAAAACTTATCGATTGACCAGTTAAGCAGAAAATAAGTAATTTTGTTCAAATATTTTCTTAATGAAGTCATTCTGTTACCTTTTTTTTTCTGTGAAAGTTTTTTGAATCAAAGAGAAGAAGGTATAGAAAGACATCCTCTTGCATTAAATAGTTCATAAAATACTAAGACCGTGACAAAAGTATGATTTCTTGGTATTGCATATGTTACGGAATTCAAGTATATACATTATGAGTTATTTGACTTCATAAAGCTCAATAAAAGAAAGCTAATTTCAAAATATTAATGTTAATCTCTCACATAGGTCATGAAATTTAAATACTAAATTGGTATTACTTTAAAAAATGAAATACTATTGTCATTAAATGATATTATCCTTTGTATTATTATTATTATTATAAGTTCTTGATTTTAATAAGGTCGTGGATTAATAATAATAAATAAATAGGAAAAAAAAAGTAAAGGAGTTCAATATTCATATTACATAAAATAGTTTCAATTATCGCTAAGTAGATGTTGGAGTAAAGCCGGAGTTAGTTTGTTGGTGACAAGTGCAGATTGTATCAGCTCATCAGGTCGTGATTGAAGCACGGATATCCGCGCCGCAGTGATGTGATCGTGCGGCGCGTGTACCCCCTTCATCCAATCCTGCCTGCCTGAATGTTTGACGTCACGATACGACCCTTGACTATGCCGTGATCCCATCTCATCTCTATACAGGACCGTCTCGACACGATTGCCACAGATCAAGTCACATTTAACTTTTGTTATATTATGCGATTTCGTTCGTAAATCTTACTCGCGTACACCATATACATACAGTATAACATTTCATCATTTATATGATAAATAGTAAAAAATTTAGAAAAATAAATCACTTTTACGTAAACGTAAAGTAGGCTAATTTTTGAAGAAAAAAAATATTTAAGTGATTAATCAAGAAATGTCATTTTTAAACTATTAATTTCTGTATTTTTAAGTTAAAAAAATATTAGAAATGCTCGTTTTTCTAACAGCACTCAAGGTTTTAGATTTCTATAAGTTGATTATTTGTAACCTTTAAAAAAACTGTGCTATTTTCAAAATAATTTGCTATTGATAAAATAGGTTTAAATGAACTGTATTTTGTTAAGTCATGTATACTATTAATTCACTATTAGAAAATAAAAGTCTTATTAAGCATCGTTACAAAGCATAAATAATACTGAAATTTAGATTTTAATTTTTTTAACACTATATATAATATAACACATCATTATTATAATATATATAGTAAATAAAGACATTTACAAAATTTCATTATATATATATATATATATATATATATATATATATATATATATATATATATATATATATATATATATATATATATATATATATATATATATGAAACAAATAGCAAAGCTGCTATTCATTTGTATATAGTATAATATACACATAGATGAAATTGAATAGAGTTTTCGAATAACTCTGCACGTTGTGCTGATGAAAATTTACATAACACGCACACATCGTGAACTTGGAATAAAACAATTACAATAATGGTATTTAATTAAAATAAGAATTTAATTATTTAAGTTCATGCGTAACGTGACAGTTTTTTTTTTCTTTTTGCTATAAAGCATAGTAAAAGAAGATATTTAAAAAATTAAGATGTTCTATTTTACTTTCTTTCTCTATATATAAACCTTGATGATCATTCATGGGCCACTGATGATGACTTTTATTTTGTTCAAATATAAAATGAAGGTGATTGAAAAGGAAATTTATTAATGTCTTTTATATAAACAAAATGCTTGATTGATGATCTGGATTGGGTACTCATCACACGGAATGAACTTACAAAAACTGTTCAATAGTTGACTAATTTCTCGCGTTTATTTCCTTGAGTTTTCTAATAATGTTCAAGTTCCACGAAGAATATTGAAGTCAAAATGAAAATTGTAAGCGTATTTATAAGAATTTTATTTTTATATATAAATTCAAGTTATATTTAATCATAGTAACCTTTGACTTTAATATAAATTTTTAATTTAAGTATCATTATATTTCTAAAGAAATTTCTTAATTAAAATGTTATTATCCTCTTTTTTTTTTTAATTTTTTCGTTCAGTAAAGAGTTTTCATAGCAAGTAACTTTTTCTAAAAAAAAAAAAAAAAAACGCTTTGAAAGTTATAAAAGTATTATCTGACCTACAGCATTTTCATTAAGAAAATATTTTTATATATATAAAAAAATCTGATAGTGAAATTAAATACCTCCAATTCTGACCTTAATTTTTTTACTAATTAATTTCTCAATACTACTTTATTATATTTTTTTTCCTGATAGATATTTATCAGTTTAAATATCAAACAACAAATCAATTGAATAAGAAAATCTATGTGATTTAGCCTCATTTTTCATAAATAATTATAAGTGTTAAACTTTCTCACGACATCATACTGTATATTTGTTATAATTTAAATATGCTATTTATCAATAATAATTACTAGATATACTTTATATTATTATAGATAATATATTATAATAATATGTTTTATATATAGAATTAAAGAACAAAAAAAAAAAAAAATCTGTAATAAATTATTAAGGTCTAACACATTTTTTTCTTTTTTATTAATTAAATATCATTTATAAAAGTATCACCTGCTAGAATCTTTCAGTGAAAAATATATTGCAGTGTTAAGTTTGAATAACGATTCTTATTAAAATATTTGTGATCTTTATTCATTTTTCATGATGTCTTAAACAATTTATATTTACCTGCCTAATGTATACTGTAATATCGTAAGAAGAACCTTGCTTGGTATTTCCTTCCTCATAGTTTGACTACCTTTGCATTATTCATTATAATAATATAAAGAAGTCGATAGGGAAAAAAATGTATATAATGTTAAATTACATTGACTTACGAAATAATCAAAATTACAATGAAATACTTTTATGTGTTAATAAATATATTTATATAATTTTTTTTTAATTAATTAAGTAACGTAGATTTTTGACTCAGCAAAAAAATATTTAAGATGAATAACATTATTCATTTTGTATATATCCTCGTATATGATTTAATTCCAAATACTTATGTCCTTATATGTATAATTAAACATTTCACTATGAAGTGTGATTTCTTGTCTTATATTTCAACACCTTTATATCATCCTACACAATATTATACTCCCATACAAAACTAACGTTATGTAGAAAAATAAATGAAACAGACTTATATTATTTGTATTGATTTTTCCTTATTAAATTATATTGAATATATTCAATTTCTTTGAAGTGAAGTAGTTTCGTCGTCTTAACTTTGGTCCATGATATAAAAGAACAAGGTAGTGTTTCTACCTGCTTATCTACAAAGAAGAAGAAGAAAATCTTATACGTAACTTCACGGCACCGACTAAATTGCTGGTTGCTTCTGAAGCGCAACGTCAGCCCCGCCCACCCCTTCTGTATAAGATTTTTAACCCGCTACATATCGAGGGTGCTCCGCTATAATGTCCTAAGTCCATTTGACCTTGAAAAACATTTTTTGCTACAAATGACCTGAAATGGATAAATCCAAAATTTGGGGTTGATTTGACGATTTTTTATTTTTCAAGGTCAAGTGGACTTAGGACATTATAGCGGAACACCCTCGATATATATATTATATAATATAAAATGCTACCTGACTTTCATGGTACTGCCTGCTACCGAATTTGGTTCAATCTAAAAAAAAAAAAAAAAAAAAAAGAAAGAAAAAAAATCCCATCCTATCCCACCCCACAATCAAATTCTATTCTTTCATTCATCATCCACCCTTTTTTATTTATAGACGAAACTTTTTATTATTATTATTTATATTCCAAACTGATAAAAATAACCCCTATAATCTATTTTCTTGAGAATGTTCTATATTTACTCTCTCTCTCTCTCTCTCTCTCTCTCTCTCTCTCTCTCTCTCTCTCTCTCTCCCTCTTTTCAATTTCAAAATTATAATGGCTTTATATTATAGATCTCTAACGATAATTTAAAAAAATTGTCTGCTCAGCTTTTTTATGTGTATAATACTAACTAAAAAAATCTTAGTTTTTTTTTTTTTTTTTTTTTTTTTTTAAAGTTGCTTTCGCATAAAAATACTTGTATGATATCATCGTGTATTAATTTCTATATTATAAAATATATTTCTTAAATTTATGATTTTCAGGTTATTGACAAAATCATAATTTTTCTCAGTTAAAATATATATTTAATTGGATATAATAATTATGATGTAATTTTATTACATTGGATAAAAATCTCAATTAATTAAAAAGTCATCTTTATTTATAATATATCAATAAATTTAATTAATATACCATCGATAATGTCAAGTTTTGGTACTTACCTATTTATTTTACAGGTGTAAAAGCTGTAACAAAATAAAAATTATATTAATTTAAATATATTAAAAAAAAATATTTCAGTTCAATATTTTATTTACTTAGAAGCTTATATTTTTACTACTTAAACAAAGTAATAAATTTCTAATATTTAAATTTACGACATCAGAAATATCAAATAACAGCTACAATTTGATGTATTGTTATTTTAGCTTAAAAAATATATGCAAAAAAGGAAGGTTATATTCATGCTATTTAAGAATAAATTATATACAAAGTGATACAGGAGTAACTACTTTTTTTTAAAGTGTCTAGCTTCAAAAATAAAAATTTGTTAGAAGTTTTTATAATACCTATAATACTTGTACTACTCATAAACATATGCAATAATATTAAAATTTAATGCGTATATATTTTTTATAAAATAAACCTTCAGAAAAAAATATATATCTTTTTATTTAATTTTTTTTACAAGATTTGTTGTAAAAAAAATACCGTATGAGAATAAAAAGTAATTTTATATTACTTACAAAAAAAAAAAAAAAAAAAAAAAAAAAACTGAAAATCCTGGATATAAATTCACTTATAGTTATTCTAAAAATATAAGGTAAAATTGTATTTTGTGGATTGGATGTTATATAATTGTAAAATAATAATATATATTTCAATGAAATTTTAATGCAATTTTATGTTATGCAAATTTAAAATATCAACATTATTGCCAGAAAAATAACATCGATATTATATATTATATGATACCGCATATATAAAAATTATTGACATTTTTAATTTTAAATGTATAGCTCACAAATTTTTAACATTATAGTTTTTTTCATGATGCAGCAACCACATAACAAAGTATTTTGTTTAATTTTTATATATTAGTATTACGTGAGAGAGTGTTAAAAATATTCTTTTGGTTCTCATGAGGGGACAGGTAAAAACATACACACATCTTTCACGGGAAAGATGCGTTCTGCCCCGCTGATTTTCAAACTTCTAATATACACGCACAGCGGTCGATGACAAAGTGCATACCAAGAACACGAAGAAATAATAAAAATCTCTCTTTTTTTTTTTTTTTTGTTCTCTGAAATCTTATATAAAATATATTTATAAAGGTATTTGAAGTATACTTTTTTTTTATGTCAGCAGGGATAAAACTATTATGTTTACATGATACGTAAATTTGAGCCAGAGTAAACGTACAACATTTTACTTGTTATCATTCAAATTTTATAATAATTTTGATTTGCAATACTTTGCTATTCAAAAACCTACATGATCATTTGATCATGAACTCTTAATTTACTCTATATGTTACACTAATACGTGTAACACGTGTAATACGTCAACAGAGCATTTATATCACAAAACAATTAATGGGACTTACATAAATAACTTTAGTTTGTATCAAAACTTAACTGTAGCTCCGTAGCAGTGATCAGAAATTTCGATTTATGCAACCCGCACAACATTTTCATACTAATTTTTGCATGTTTCTGACGTCATAAACATGAATTATTACACATATTGCATACTTTACAGTATTTTCACCTTCTCTTGTGGGGCTACATTAACATTCTAGTAAAAATTGTCAACAGTTTTGAAGATCCCATTTTGTGTTTATTCATTAAAAAGCACATGTTGTTTTATGTGGTCTATGGCTTTAATATAGTCTTGAAAAACAAATTATCAAAAAAAATACAATATTGACTATATTGTCCCCCATATTCAAGCAAGAAAAAAGAGAGTCAACACTACGACTTTTAAAAAAAAGTTACATAATATCTTGTGATATAAAACACAGGTATAATCTTTAACCCTTTAGCTACTTTAAACAAAAATGTATTGATTACATTTTCTCATGCATTCTTATATAATATGTCAAATCATATTATGAATATAATTTTATGAATTTCTACTCCCCTCTCTGTAAATAAGTTTTTGATGAATTAAATTTCATCTTAAAGACAGTAACAAGAAGTGACAAGGAATAAAGAAGTTAAGTTCACATATACGACTTCATATATATACAGTCAAAGTTTCAAGCAGGTCAATCCCTTTGTATATAAGCTTAGAATATTCGTCACGTGTTATACTGATTTGTTTTTTTCTGGCAAAGAAATTGGACTCAATTTAATAAAAATAGCTTTTCCTCTGCATAGGTGTGAAAAGAGTAAGCTTTATATAAAAAATAATATAATTTGTATTCATGTTTTGCTCTTATTTATATTTTCATATATATTAGTATATTATAGAGTCTGTTTAAATTAATAATATACTTTTAAATTTATTATCAAATATTGTGAAATTAAAATTTAAACTTTGTGATAATTTTTCTATCTGGTAAAATTTATACTGTACGCATTATGAGACTATATAAATTTAATGCTTATTATTCATAATATACGCGTTTTGCGATTAAAATAGTTTAAAAATTGTTTAAATGTATTTGAAATAAAACTAATATAATCAGTAATAGTATGGGAATATTGTAGACAATATTTTTTTCACCTTCAGCTCTAAGGAATTAAAAAAGAAAAAAAAGGAAAAGAATTTAGATAATTTGAATAAAAAAAAAAGAAAGAATCTTTAGGTTATACCACAAATTTAACAGATAGTGATCGTAAACTTTTTTTATTGTTTATATAAAATTTATTTTGAATGAATTTAATTGAAAGTACATTCTATATGAGTTTATATAAAAAATCAGTGATTTTTTGTACGCTATAATGTACATAAATCAGATTTAGCTGTATATACTAGCGTGCTACATAAAATCTTGCATCTTTCGCTAATAATGTCACCTAGTTGCTCAGTTTACACGCTTTAGGCGCCTCACGTAATCAGGATAGTGAGGAGAAATCTTTTTAAATTTTTTTATTTTAAAATTAGTATTTTTTTTTATATATATATTTTTTACTATAATTTTGTACAATTCCAGGACATCTTGATCGACTTCCTTTTAATATATGAATAACATAATAATAATATTATAACCCCGCAGGATTTAAAATATTAATTTGAATTTAAAGAGAATTTCCGCTTATTTTCACCGAAATGATGTGCCTTTTTATTTATTTATTTTTTTGTTCTATTTTTATATCAGGTTTTTTTTAAAAATGTAATAATAATATATGTGCAGATGAGTTTTTAATGAGAAAGGTTTTCTTTTTATAATTTTAACATAAAAAAAAGCAAGATGACCATGTCGTTGTCGTGTTTGTGAGTGTGTGTATATGCACTGTGTAATACTATTCTGTTAATTTTGACACAAAAATTAAAGTAAATGAAGGAGAGAGAGAGAGAGAGAGAGAGAGAGAGAGAGAGAGAGAGAGAGAGAGAGAGAGAGAGAGAGAGAGAGAGAGAGAGAGAGAGAGAGAGAGAGAGAGAGAGAGAGAGAGAGAGAGAGAGAACTATAATCATTATTATCTTTAATATAACTTTTAATGCATAAAAATTAAATTGTAAATTTGAAGAAATAGTATAATAATAAAAGAAATAAGAAACTGAGAATTGTATTACTTTGTGTGTCTTTGCATTTATTATAATTTTGCTAACTTTAAAAATTTGTGTCAAAAAAGTTAATGTAATTTTTGCTCTACCCTCTGTTTTTATATTCACCAATTGTACTGTTGTATATATAGCAGGGTTTTTGTAATAATATAAGATTTTAAAAGTTCTGGAAACTTTCTCTCAACCATGTACCATTCTCTGAATTATAATGAACTAAAGTTTACATTGTTTTCACGCTATAAATTTGTGGGTGTGAAATTTTTTGACACCTATTAACTATTTAGTTATTATACAATTGCAGCTATTTTATTTATTATTAATTTAAATTGTTAATTTTTACTTAAAAAAAAAAAAAAAAAAAAAAACTTCTACGGAACAGAACATTATTAAAGTTTTTGTGTTTATTTTGATTAAAATGCAACGAACCCTGAAAACCACAAAGAAGTTTCAAATGACAAAAAAAAATGCTAAAATAATGAGAGAGAGAGAGAGAGAGAGAGAGAGAGAGAGAAACCGCGAGAGTCACGGTCTCATAAGCAAAGTTATCGTATTTTGTTAATATATATGATGCACCTAAATGCAATAAAAAAAATGCACCATATACAATTCTTCATAGTTTGATTTTGAATTAGTAATGGACAGAGTGACCTAAAGTTTCTTTTTATTATTATTATTCTAATTTTTTATATCTACTTCCAAATATATTAGAGCTTTTGTTATTATAAAGTTTGAGATTTGCCTGACTGGTTTTTCAAAGTCAAGGGCTACCAGCTCACGCATATAAAATAAATAATATAACAGAATACAAATCAAGAATATAACTTTTTTTTAAGGTAGATCTAATTATTAGTCTTTCTTAAATAATTATTGTCCTTTATAAATGATACATAAATATATACATTAAATTAAAATAAATAAATAAATAAAAAAGTTATTATAATTATCATGAAAAGTGTCTATTTATGCTAATTTGTAAAATACATAATTTTCAATTAGTAAAGAAATTTTATCGAATTATATAAGTGTAATAATAAGTTACATCTTGTAAGTTATATATCATGTTAAAATGCACTTGAAATGGG
The DNA here is from genome assembly GCA_949318235.1 of Ecdyonurus torrentis. Classification (NCBI taxonomy): domain Eukaryota; kingdom Metazoa; phylum Arthropoda; class Insecta; order Ephemeroptera; family Heptageniidae; genus Ecdyonurus; species Ecdyonurus torrentis. Next base: position 26,657,980 of record OX439131.1, read on the forward strand.
TAGTGTAATTTAAATATTTTATAACGTGTAATAATACCTGAAGTTTTCATTTCCTTACGACACTAAAAACTGCGTTACTTAATATATAAATATATATACATATATATATATATATATATATATATATATATATATATATATATATATATATATATATATCAAAGTATAATATATAAATATTTGAAAATATTTATCTAGCACTATAACACCATCTGAGACGAATCATATAAATGCAAATAAAGTCAAACAGTTAAAAGGGACGACGGCGGCCGGAATCGAACCGACAACCTTTGGATTTGCGCTCCACTGCTCTGACCATTGAGCTACAGCGGCGTCCAATTCTACCTTGATTCTTTACTTGCATTTACACAATTCTTATGACGACAACGGTCGCCTTATTGGCTGCCTGAGGGCACCTGTTTTTACAAACCAGCCTCTCTTTAAACAGCTGACTCCCCTCTTGCGAGGGGAAATTTACCCGTGCGGCGGGATTTATGTGTGTAAACTTCAAATGATATAGTTTTCCTTCACTACACATAGTGTAGATCAGAACTCCACGAGATGGCGATATTTGTATCAAAGTATAATATATAAATATTTGAAAATATTTATCTAGCACTATAACACCATCTGAGACGAATCATATAAATGCAAATAAAGTCAAACAGTTAAAAGGGACGACGGCGGCCGGAATCGAACCGACAACCTTTGGATTTGCGCTCCACTGCTCTGACCATTGAGCTACAGCGGCGTCCAATTCTACCTTGATTCTTTACTTGCATTTACACAATTCTTATGACGACAACGGTCGCCTTATTGGCTGCCTGAGGGCACCTGTTTTTACAAACCAGCCTCTCTTTAAACAGCTGACTCCCCTCTTGCGAGGGGAAATTTACCCGTGCGGCGGGATTTATGTGTGTAAACTTCAAATGATATAGTTTTCCTTCACTACACATAGTGTAGATCAGAACTCCACGAGATGGCGATATTTGTATCAAAGTATAATATATAAATATTTGAAAATATTTATCTAGCACTATAACACCATCTGAGACGAATCATATAAATGCAAATAAAGTCAAACAGTTAAAAGGGACGACGGCGGCCGGAATCGAACCGACAACCTTTGGATTTGCGCTCCACTGCTCTGACCATTGAGCTACAGCGGCGTCCAATTCTACCTTGATTCTTTACTTGCATTTACACAATTCTTATGACGACAACGGTCGCCTTATTGGCTGCCTGAGGGCACCTGTTTTTACAAACCAGCCTCTCTTTAAACAGCTGACTCCCCTCTTGCGAGGGGAAATTTACCCGTGCGGCGGGATTTATGTGTGTAAACTTCAAATGATATAGTTTTCCTTCACTACACATAGTGTAGATCAGAACTCCACGAGATGGCGATATTTGTATCAAAGTATAATATATAAATATTTGAAAATATTTATCTAGCACTATAACACCATCTGAGACGAATCATATAAATGCAATTAAAGTCAAACAGTTAAAAGGGACGACGGCGGCCGGAATCGAACCGACAACCTTTGGATTTGCGCTCCACTGCTCTGACCATTGAGCTACAGCGGCGTCCAATTCTACCTTGATTCTTTACTTGCATTTACACAATTCTTATGACGACAACGGTCGCCTTATTGGCTGCCTGAGGGCACCTGTTTTTACAAACCAGCCTCTCTTTAAACAGCTGACTCCCCTCTTGCGAGGGGAAATTTACCCGTGCGGCGGGATTTATGTGTGTAAACTTCAAATGATATAGTTTTCCTTCACTACACATAGTGTAGATCAGAACTCCACGAGATGGCGATATTTGTATCACAGTATAATATATAAATATTTGAAAATATTTATCTAGCACTATAACACCATCTGAGACGAATCATATAAATGCAAATAAAGTCAAACAGTTAAAAGGGACGACGGCGGCCGGCACGGGTAAATTTCCCCTCGCAAGAGGGGAGTCAGCTGTTTAAAGAGAGGCTGGTTTGTAAAAACAGGTGCCCTCAGGCAGCCAATAAGGCGACCGTTGTCGTCATAAGAATTGTGTAAATGCAAGTAAAGAATCAAGGTAGAATTGGACGCCGCTGTAGCTCAATGGTCAGAGCAGTGGAGCGCAAATCCAAAGGTTGTCGGTTCGATTCCGGCCGCCGTCGTCCCTTTTAACTGTTTGACTTTATTTGCATTTATATGATTCGTCTCAGATGGTGTTATAGTGCTAGATAAATATTTTCAAATATTTATATATTATACTTTGATACAAATATCGCCATCTCGTGGAGTTCTGATCTACACTATGTGTAGTGAAGGAAAACTATATCATTTGAAGTTTACACACATAAATCCCGCCGCACGGGTAAATTTCCCCTCGCAAGAGGGGAGTCAGCTGTTTAAAGAGAGGCTGGTTTGTAAAAACAGGTGCCCTCAGGCAGCCAATAAGGCGACCGTTGTCGTCATAAGAATTGTGTAAATGCAAGTAAAGAATCAAGGTAGAATTGGACGCCGCTGTAGCTCAATGGTCAGAGCAGTGGAGCGCAAATCCAAAGGTTGTCGGTTCGATTCCGGCCGCCGTCGTCCCTTTTAACTGTTTGACTTTATTTGCATTTATATGATTCGTCTCAGATGGTGTTATAGTGCTAGATAAATATTTTCAAATATTTATATATTATACTTTGATACAAATATCGCCATCTCGTGGAGTTCTGATCTACACTATGTGTAGTGAAGGAAAACTATATCATTTGAAGTTTACACACATAAATCCCGCCGCACGGGTAAATTTCCCCTCGCAAGAGGGGAGTCAGCTGTTTAAAGAGAGGCTGGTTTGTAAAAACAGGTGCCCTCAGGCAGCCAATAAGGCGACCGTTGTCGTCATAAGAATTGTGTAAATGCAAGTAAAGAATCAAGGTAGAATTGGACGCCGCTGTAGCTCAATGGTCAGAGCAGTGGAGCGCAAATCCAAAGGTTGTCGGTTCGATTCCGGCCGCCGTCGTCCCTTTTAACTGTTTGACTTTATTTGCATTTATATGATTCGTCTCAGATGGTGTTATAGTGCTAGATAAATATTTTCAAATATTTATATATTATACTTTGATACAAATATCGCCATCTCGTGGAGTTCTGATCTACACTATGTGTAGTGAAGGAAAACTATATCATTTGAAGTTTACACATATATATATATATATATATATATATATATATATATATATATATATATATATATCATTATAATGCATCACTGTAACTAATATTATAATAACTCTTTATTTATGAGAGTATATTATAAATCAAAATATAAATTAATAAATCACAGCACGTTACCTTGACAAATAATTTTGCTGTTGACAGATTTTAATAACAACATTGCTGTCAATTATAAATATGCATAACTTCCTCATTACTTTTATAATATACAATAAGTTGTATATTATCTTTCTTATACAAGCACACCTGTTAGTTAGAATTTTACAATTTAATTTAACTTTTATTAGTTTTAATAACTATTAAGTATCCTCTCTCTTCTTCTTTGAATACATATTATTATTATTATTCAAGTATATATAATGTATTCTTTTAATTTTTATATAGAAATACTCCAAGGTTACACAAATTTACAAAAGTTTTTTTTTTTTAAACATTTTAACCAAATAAACAATTATGTAAATTTACATTGCTTGCTGACAACAATAACAACAACAAAAAGTTTGCATTCATTTACAAAAATTAATTCTTATATATTTTTTTATTCTATTCACATCTTCTTTAAAAAAAAAAAAAAAAAAAAAAAAAACTTAAAAAATAAAATGTAAATAAAAATATAAGAATGTGCTTTCTCTATCTAAACAGTTTTTTACTTAAAATGAAAAGAAAAATAAAAGTTTTAAAGGAGTGGAAAAAAATATACATCTACGATATAGAATCATGGTTATAGCGTAGAAAATTTAAAAAAAGGACTCTATATACGAAGAAGTTTGTTTCTTTTCTTATGAACTTGACACTAAAGCCGATCTTAATCTATAGATATAAAGGCTCAACGTAGTAGCTCTTCAACTATATTGCTAAGACTGTTTATTATTGACCGCTCCATTGTTATCGAAGTTTACTGGGCACGCGCTTCAATTCCCACAAACTTACAACAAAACTAAAACATCTTTAAATTCCTCCAACAAAATATATTGTTATAATCGCAAAATTTAATAAAATACTACCCTGAAAAAAAATGTTTTAAAATATTTATAAAGAAAAACAATAATGAAGGTTTTATTACAAAGCAAATTCTTCCATCACTTTTTTACGATAGAGATGAATATAGAGAGAGTGTATAAAAAAATTAGGACCTCACGTTTTCTCAACATTATTTAACAAAATAAATTGTAACCTTGAAATTTTCTGTACTTGTCCTATTATGTAAAAGTTATGTATATAAAAGGATTCTTTCATTTTTGCAAATGTTATTGTTGATCAGTTGATCAGAATATTCTTTGTAGAAAAAAAATATATATATATACTATGATGATGGCTTGTCATGGTTTCAAATCGATTTTGGAATATTTAACAGGCCTACTTTTTAGAAAAATGATGAGCTGTCAAAGACATACATATAACTTTGTGTGTGTTTGTTATCGTAAAAATGATATTTTAGAATTAAAGTTGAATCCTTCGCTGCATTAGTATGTTTTCTATATAAAGCATATATTTATGTGATTTTTTTTTATTCTTCCAGTTTAGCAATAATGTCATGAAATATTAAAAAGAACAATTAAATGCAATAATTTAGCAAACATTTTCTGTTAAAATTTATACTGCAACACCAAAATCTTGCTTATATTATCGTTAAGAAATATCAAACCAAAATAATAACAAAATATATACCCATTTGTTCTTAATAAAAAATTTAAATATCAATTTAGGTATATACGATTTTTTTTCATGACCTTTTTTATTTTAACTTAATTTTTTAAGCTCATTGCTCGCAAGGTAATCAAGGTGTAAAACAATATCTGTAGTGATACATTTTTTTTAACCTATTATTTTTAATTTGAAGTTTTATAAAAATTTGAGATCCTTGTAAATATCTCACTCTACGTGTCAAAATTCTAACCACAATTTTTATCTACATCAATATAATATAAAATATTATTTTTTATTCTCTCTTCCATCTGAAAAATTTCTTGACCACAAATTGACCTTGCGATGAAAGTTTATGAAGTCAGGTTCATGAAAAATCGACTGAACAGGTATGCCAAAAATAGTAATGAGTAAATGAATGTATACATACATATATGCATGCAGGGCACGTTATAATATAATTTACTTTCTATTATATACGATTGGAAGATAATTCACAAACTTTGTTTCATGAATGGTTACTTTCCACACTTAAACAATTTATGAAACTGGGCTCTTGCTTTTATATATGAAAACAATAATAATATGATAATATATTATTAAGTTAATTTAAAATACCAGTTACATTTCAAACTTTTTTATTTATTTCTATATTATTGATTTTTTTTTTCAATTTTTATTTAATAAACAGTAATAACAGCTATATTATATATATTTTTTTGGTGGTTAAATTTAAATTCTATTTTACTGTTTGCTGAAAGTGTTTTATAAAGAATTTTTATTGCTATTTTAAATTGAAACACGAGTCATATAAAAGAATCGTATTTAATTTACTGTTGTTTTGCCAGAAGCAAAATTATAAGTACCAATGTTAGAGAGGGGAAAAAAATCTCTGCAAAAACAATTGAGCATATTATATTAAGGGGTTTAAATTTCTATATTCTTCGTTATATTTTAGATTCAAGTATCTTAAATAGCTTGTGCTTCTCTCTCTCTCTCACACACACACACACACACACACACACACACACACACACACACACACACACACACACACACACACACACACACACACACACACACACACACACACACACACACACACACACACACACACACACACACACACACACACACACACACACACACACTTGCTATTTTCTATATTGTTACAAATCAATTTTGCATAGAATATTTGGATTTTGTTTTAATATTATGCATAAAACTGTATTATTCTAACTAAACTATGAGCACCAAGTGTTTAAAACAGCTATATTATAGACTTAGAATTTAGAATTAATTATTATTACACTAATAAACTAATGTTATAAAAATAAAATAATTTCAATTTAAAAAAAATTAAATATATAAACTCAGCATGACTTCTAAAAAAAATTAAAAAAAAATTAATAAAGTTTTTTTTTTTTTTGTATAGTTGTGTTACCTAAAAAAGTTAAACATCCTTGCGTGTCAAGACATGTTGATGTTGGTACCAGATTGCTTGGTCATCTGATGTTATGGAATGTGATGGTTCGGTGGTCTTATAGTCAAGAGAAAAATCATGCATACGGTCATATAGGACATCAACATAACACCATATTTATATTATTATGTTTTACTGGTACATACAGCTTCAACCCTCTCTTCTTTTCTTTATTAAAATAATCTATATTTATTTACCATATATAAATATCACTAGTTATATTTTATTTTGACATCAAATAATATTGATACTTTGATCATATTATGTAAATAGGATATCATATTATTTAAGTGATTCCTCTTTAATGTAAGAGAGTATCATATTTTAAGGGTATATTCTATAATATATATAAAACGTTTCTTAGACTTTGGTTTAAAGATTTATTACGCATGTAAAATAATTTTACTTTCATTTAAAATTGCTGCTAATTGCATTAAGAGTGTAATTTACTTTCAATATTTATTGCATGTGTTTGAAAAGGGGACGGACAAAATAAACTGAATTTCTAATTTAAGGGGGATGAGTGTTGAATGAAAACAAGGGTTTTAAAGGAATCTTATGTAACTAGACAATGAAATTTGTTACAGAAAGAGAGAGTTTGAAATGTTACATGCAAATAACAGCTTAAAATGCATCAACTATACATAATCAGATTTTAACAATTTCCCCCTAAAGAAACAGCATAACGATACATTTTCAAAAAATAAAGTATAAGTGTATTAACTACCATATAGTAAAGAAATAGGTATTTCTTATGTGACTAAAACTATAGCACACTTTGAAAAGTTTAATATCTAATTTTTGCACTTATTTTTCTCATACGAATAACATTGCAAATTTAACGCAAATATTTATATGAAAAAAAAAAAATGTTGAATTATAAAATTTTACTCTAATATGCAAAATAAAACAACATTTTAGCAATACAAAATGCATTCAGATCAGATTAGCGTATTGCTTCCATTTAAATCTCTGGGATTCCCATGTATATGCGACAATAGATTATATTTTATATCGAGTGTCTGTACATCGAATTAACGTTCAGCAAAATATTGGTAAAAAAAAAAACTAATAAATTTAATAATACGAGGAGATGAAATATGTTAAAAATCAGCGTGCTACAACGATATGAAGAAATTTTATGTTGCAAAACTTTTCTACGGGATGCATATGATAAGATCTTTATAAGAAATATTTCATAATTACAAAAATATATACAATAACTGGTTTTCTATAATATCTGTACCATACACAAAAAATTCAAATTACATTATTGAGTCAATATAAATAAATCATTTTGATATATACATATTTTTTTTGTCCGATTAGTTATTAGATTTTTGTGATAAAGTCTAAATTACAATGGTGTAAATCAAAAAATTTAAAAAATGTTCTGACAATAATTTAATATGATGATTAATAGGACCATATTATTCATTTTTTTATGTAACGCAAATAAATTACATTCTTATGTTTTTAATGAAAAATTACATTTTTCAAGGTAACAAAATAATAATGTGTGTGTTGCGTATATTCTACATTATATATTATAATATATATAAAAAAATTTTAAGTATAAAAAGTGATTATTTCAACACCTGTGTTGTTTTGAAAGATATGAGTGCATAATGAGACATGTTTAATAGCATCTCGTGTCCACAAATATGGCCACGATAGCGTGAATATAACTAAGACTATATATCCCTAAAGGGCATTTTAATAACATAAGGTTTATTGTTTTTTGTAAAATTATAGAAATACAGCTCTTATTATAATATTTACCTGATAACACTATGATACGTGCGAAATACGAGAACAACATGGAAAGTTGGAAATTCAAAGAGAACTTGTACATAATTTAAAAATCTAAAGTAATTTTATCTCCTTTTTTTCGTTTTCTCTTACATGACATTCATTCAGTATGCATCCGAGATATAGGATCAGAAAAATGGCAATTAATTCATTGTTTTATACGGAGTGTAATTACAAATTTTCATAAATTTTCAATTATGAATTAAATGAAGGTTCAACTTTCAGATTCTACTGTACAAAAGAATTGGAAGTATACTTTATGTTGATACTTAATACAAAGCTATTCTTAAAATATCACGTAGTTTTTTTTTTCACCTAGCTACCTACCTACCTAATTTTTATTTGATGACATAATGTATTGTATACTTTTTCTTTTTTACATGAAATGTTGTTAAATTTGTATGACTGGACAGCAGTAATTTTAAATTATTCTTTGTACTAATTTTAACTTGAAATTTGTTGACAGACTGTTCACAGTCTCTCTCTCTCTCTCTCTCTCTCTCTCTCTCTCTCTCTCTCTCTCTCTCTCTCTCTCTCTCTCTCTCTCTAATGTCCCTACAGTAACTTAAGTTTGTGACAATGTTAATTCTCTTTCTCTATCTCTCATATATAATTTGAGTTGTAGAGTATTGGGCGGAGTGAAAAGACTTACATACATCACAGATGGTTTACAACCTCCAAAAACTCTACTGGAGTTCTCTCCATTATTTACTCCCCTCTCAAAATAAAATAAAATAAAAAAAAATAAAAAAAATTACATCATAGTGTAAATTTAGGAAAACCATATCAAGTAAGAGAGCATAGTTATAAATCTTAAAGAGCTCTCTTAAATTACAATTGTAATTGTTGTTTTATAGTATTTAATGTTGTCATAAAATATAATAACATTAAAGTTAAATACTTTATATAATATTATATAACTCTATTTTAAGTGTATACAATAAATAATAATACCAAAAAAAAAATGACACGGTGTTGGCAAAATTCACCCGCAGTGTTGTTATGATTAATAAAACTTTAATTTTGTTAAAAAATATATAATAAAATAAAAATAATATTGTATAGATACATAATATGAAACAGTTGCTATTTAATTTTAATAATTTGACCATATGACGTTATAGTATAGATTTTTTTCTTCCAAAATGTATACAATGGAAAAATATATAACAAATGGTATACCTTTAATGTAAAATTAATAATAACTGCAATGTAAATAAAATATTTTAATTAAAAAAAAAGTATTTTGTATAAGAAAAACAGCATGTTATTGAACAATGGTTTTATTTATTAAATATAGTCTCCGGGTAATATTTAAAACTGCAATGTAATAGAGATTTCATCAAAACTAGAGATCTTTATGATATAATTTACATTATAATATATGCAAGGCTATGTTATAAATTAAACCAATAAATATTTTACTTTTATTGTATATTATAGTTTTAGTTATAGAACATATGTCAGTGAATGTGCAAATCGTTTTACTTTTTCATGATAAAAATAAATGCTATTTTAATAGACCTATATTTAAAATATGATGTTAAATATTAGTTTGTTCTTTTTCAAAAGTTTCTCTGCCACCTTATAAGTGATAATTGTAATATTTTAATAGTGTAATACTAATATAATTTGTTGATAAAATTGTAGTCAAGGTTGCATGAAAAGAGTGTCATGATATTACTTTAATAATCTATTATTATTATGCTCATGGCACTTTTGATTTTGTATTTACTAAAAGTAAAAAATGATGTCATTTTTACGTCAAACATAGCACTTAAATTCAATAACTACATTTTATATGAATTGTTGATTTTAAAATTTCAAATTTTAATTTGATGAATGGGGATGTTGGTTTTTAAAATTTACCTAACAATGTTTGCATCATACGAATAAGGGTAAAGTTTAATATAATTGTAATTATATTTGAGAGAGGTTTTACTCCCCCCTGTACTTTGGCAATGATTTGCAAGTACGAAATTCTACTTTGACTCTATATACTCCCCCGCCCTTACTTTGCTGTTGTATTTAGCTTTGTCTTGCTATACATAGTCAACTACTAAAACTTTTCATCTGCCCCTTTGTCACGTTGCCCGCGAGCTATTGTAAAACAACGCCTAAAATAATTAATCAATTTATTTTTATCAGATTTTTATTCCCTTTTTACTTTTAATCTATAAAATGTACGTATACGTATAAAAAAAAATCCAGAAGCTTAAAAATCTATAAAAAATTTCCCTAGAGAGTATATGCATTCAGAGGAAAAAAAATGTTGAAGTTAATTTACATACGTTACAATAATAAGACATCCAGATAGATTTATCAAAGAGATACATACATTGAGAAATACCTTGTTATATAACTTTTTGATCTTTTTCATGCAAATTAAAGCAAGATATATGCGAATGAATCTCTTTGAAATAGAACTATAATGTTATCAAGCATACGGTTGCATCTTTAACAAGCATTGATTTTTTTTTTTTATCTCTTTCAAGTATATGTAAGATTATACTTCTCATTGTTTTCTTTAAAATTTTATAATCAATATATTATATATAAGTTTCCAATCATTTCATTTCCATAATGTAACTTGCATTATTTTTCTAAAACTGTACATATTTACCACCACACAAAAAGGAAAACTAAAACGGCATAAAAAGAAGTAAAAATAATGAAAAAGAAGCAACTTATGCTTGAGCAAGTAAGAAAAAGCAATATTTTTTCCCCTTGACTGACATGATGTACAATGTCATGTTTGACTGTCAATAAATACTCAAGTATTATTAACAACATGTACAGTTAAGACAGAAAAAAAAGGGTTGAATTGCATTATCCTTTTTTTTGAGATCCTTTGTTATTAAACGTAACCCTATAACAATAAGTAACAAGACATGTAGTTATAAAAATATCCAAATAAGTACAGTTAATATAGTAATATCTACAAAATAAAAGTATAAAGATATATACGAAGAAAATAACATACATAAAAACCATATTATTTAATATAATATACGATAAAACTAATAGAGAACTTAAAAAAAAGCAATGGAACAATTATAGATATTCCTTTATGTTTATTCATTATTTAAAACTCATGGAAACTATAAAATTAAGTAATAAAATAAAATGACTGTAGCCATTCAGTTAAAATATATATATTTTTATTATTGTTGGACCTTGTAAAATTTTAATGTTCTCTCTTAAAAAAAAAAGAATAATGATAATTTATAACATTTGAGTTTTTACAGTTATTAAAATATATATGAAGTACTTAGAAATAATTTAAAGCCTCTTTTATGTTTTTATTATTATTATTATAATTTTAAGATCCAAATATTTGATACAATTATACATTAAATTTACTTAACGCAATAATAATATGTATATATGTTGCTCTTATGTTAATGTTGATAATACGACAATTCATATTGGGTGTAACACGATATCGTCGTTTTAAGTTCCTCTTAATTAAGCATGAATTGACATATTGTATCAGATTTATAATAATAATTTACATTATTTTTCTCATTTCATATGTATTTATTCAAGATAAAAGATAGTTGCAAAAAAATATATATTCTAAACCCAAAGTTTCTAATACTAAAAAAAAAAAAAAAAAGTTTTCTGTATTTTAATTGTAACCAAATATGGTCAGAGTTGATGTTTTGAATTTAAAAAAATAAAAATAATTTCTGTTATGATGATTATCTTATCAGATTTATGTTTTTTTGCGCTTAGAATAAATTAATTTTAATTCTAATTCTGTAAACAAACATTAAAAGAAGAAGAAGAATAAGAGAGAGATATTCTACTTTAATATACGTAGTAAAATTTGTGTAAGAAAAAAAAAAAAAAAAAAAAGGCTTCATCAGTTTGTAAAGTGACACAATATTTCTATATACAAGAATGCTACAAAAATCTAGAAAATATTTTAATTAACACAAATTTATTCCTAATGAATGCTTTAATAAAAAATTTTCAATATACAGAAAAGTTTTCTGTTTTCTGAGAAAACACAGAAGACTTGTGAGCACTATTTAAAGTTGCCTCCATATTCATAATAAGATTATTTTCCTATATATATAAATTTTTGTGAACAGCAGATTATAAAAATTTATTCAACTATAAATAAACTTTAAAAAAAAAAAATATCAAAAACTTGTTGCGTTTAGTGTTTTCCACTCTTGTATAATACATACATACATACGGAAAAGAAGAAAAAAAAGTTGTATAATATAAAGTTCAATTGCATAATCATTAAATACTTTACAATAGAGTTAAATTGTTTACAAGTTAACAGATTACCAACTAATGGTCGCACTTATTATAGCCATGGGCGATAAATGAATGAAAGTAGAGGGAGGAAATTAATAGACCTGCCTCAACGTTTATGAGAGCTAAATCTTTTTATATAATACCTCATTTCTCATTGTTATTATATTATATAACACCATTTTATTACAACTTTATATAATATTATAAAAGTGATAAAATTTAAATATTGTAAACGTTTGAAAAAAAAATTTAACCAAATATTTATTTTATTTGATATATTTCTTTTTTATATCTATTTTTTTATTGTTCATATATGTGTATAAATTTTTTGACCGCAAGATATGTGTATAGAATTTTGAGGTTTGAACTTTTTTCATTTCATTCACATAGCCTAGTTTTTATGCATTATATTTATAGAATTTAAAAATAAATGATATATTGTACAGTTACATACGAGACAAATTTACTTTATATTATATGAATAGTATTTTATTTTATTACAATTGAAGAAATCAGAATAAATGTGTAAAATAATAATAATAATAATAACAAAATAGAGGTGTTATGAACAAACGACAACAAATTTGTTTGCTAATTTCCTTTGAAATACAAAATTACAGAAATATAGACAGGCGTCTTTAAATGATGATTGACGAGTGAAAAATTAGTAACAAAAGAAGGAAAAGGTACTAAAAAGTTAGAAGTGCTACCACGCCTACTCAAACAGTAAAAAGAAAAAAAAAATCACCTCTCGTCCACCTTTAAGATTTTTTATCTTCTTCTGTGGAGAATAACATATATTTATACTAAAGAAGCTTTTGACGAGACCCATCAAATCAAATGTTACTTGGTACGGTGCAAATGCATTGAAAATAAGCAGGTCAGACTATATGGACTTACAAGTCAGAAATAATAATAAAAATAAAAAAATATATATAAAAAACTTGAAATAAATACACTAAAATATTTCAGAGTGTAGACCACACTGTAAAATAATTTTATGTCATTTAAACGTATTACGTTTGTATTCACTTCACATGCGCAATTGAATACTTTTATAAATCATAAAAATATGTCGAGGTAAAAACATTTCTCACAGTGTGACCACAAACTGCAGTCAAATTATAAAACACATATTTTTCTTTATGTTTTACAATTTTATAATTAAAATGGAAAAAAACATCCTCATCTTTTAATAAATCTGCAAATCACCATTTTAATTAATTTAAGTATACGCATACAAGACCGCAGACATTGTTAATTGCTCTAAATTTTTGTTATTAACTTCTATTTGCAGTACTTTTTTTGTTCTTATATTCTTCAAATTACCTCTTGGTTAATTATTGTATCATTACATTTCATCTTCTTACATTTCTAAATAATACTGGAGTTTGCCATTTTAAGTTTTTTTTTTAGTATAAAAAAATATAAAGGAATCATTAAAAAAAAAATGTACAAGAAAATAATTTTGCTACCTGTGTATACCAGAGTTACATGTGAGATTCCTAATTCTTGGTAACGTATTAAAAAAGTCAAAAAAGGCCGACAACTTCTAAAAAATTATTTATCTTTTAGCAGACATGCAAGCTACAAATTTTCATGCTGCAACCCCGCAGTGCGGCGTATAAGATTATTATTTCATCTCTGTATATTATCACTTCATAACATAATAATAACAATAGATATTAGTTAACAATAAAGAAACCGAAAAACTATTATATATAATAACAATTTAAATAATACCGTAAACTACATTATATGATAATATTAATTTTATGTCAAAAAAATAATCATTTTGTAATAAAATGTGCAGATTTATAAACATTTTATTAACAAAAGTGTAAATAATATAACTTTAATATATTTTTAATATAAAAATTTCAAAACATAATTTCATTTGAAAATAATTTATTTTTACAGTTGTAATAGTTGTCAAGAAAATAAAATTCTTGTATTGGAAAACTAAAATAGCGTATAATGTACAGCTTTTTTAAAAGTATATATATATATATATATATATATATATATATATATATATATATATATAGAAATCAATGTAAATACTATAAAAAGTGTATTAAATTGAAGTAAATATTTAAAAGCTTTTCAGTATACATCTTTTAGTGATATTTTATTTTTATTACAAAAGTTTTCTTTCTGTTATTCCAATCAAATTTTATTGCTTTTTTATATTATATCTTATTGATATTTTATATATTAAATATAAAAAAAATAATAATCATGGTTTGATATTGAAAAACGATACTATGATTGAGAATGAAGATTACAAGTAACACTAAATAAAATAACTTACTTCCTATATTTACTTTTTTTTTATTGTTCAATATTACATAACTGAATTTCAAAACTTATTCACATCGATAATTAAGTGGTATTTTTATATAATAATATTCTATCTAAAATAAACAGTTTCACTGTTTGTTTTTTTAAATAGATAAATATTAATTTATATTGTTTATATTTATTCAATACCGAAAACTTTTTATATCGCAATATATGAAAATTATGTTAATAAAATTTCCTTATTATTATTATTTTTTTTTTACATGATCTTTTGTTTTTAATTCTTTGTATAGAAATTTCTTTGTTTTTGTAAAATATGAATTAAAGTATCATAGTAATTTATAAAAATTATACTGTTATTTTTTAATCTATGATAGCATCAGTAAAATTAAGTATATATATATATATATAATATAGTGTTACTTTTATAGTTTGACTGTGAATGTGAACACACACATAATTTTACATCTTCTATTATGAAACAAATTCAATTCAAATAAAATACACCGATATCTTTGTAAATATAATCTATAATCTTAATACTATAATAATAATATCGCGGTATATTTAAAGTTGATTTTGTTCTTCGAATGACGCAATGTTCTTTGACGCTATATTTTTTATTCTATATACTATACTCTGTACACACGATTGCGTTAATAATATTTTACCATTCAATTATGTTATTCTTATGAGAAAAAAATACGCTGGATTTAAATGGTAAATTATTTTATCTACACGTCGTATCACAATAATATATTTTATTGACCCAGGCAGTTCAATCGTCTACAGTATTATATAGCTTAAGAAAACGTAAGTTTGCATTATCGCACAAATATCGCCCATTTCAAATTGCACTTCTTGACTATATAAACAATTATTTAAGAACAATCGAACGTGCATAAAATATTGCAGGTAAATAAGGGCTTTAGGTTGATTTTATTTATTATTTTATTAAAAAAAAAAAAAAAGCATAATGCACTAGTCAGCGCTATATATAAATATAATGATTATGTTACGTAAAACGCAATGAGCAGTGTAAGCATGACTTTTTTTATTTTGTGTGTGTGTGTGTGTGTGTGTGTGTGTGTGTGTGTGTGTGTGTGTGTGTGTGTGTGTGTGTGTGTGTGTGTGTGTGTGTGTGTGCATTATATAACTAAATAAAAATAAAATATCAATATTAAAATTATCCTAACATTTTCAATTTATTTATTTGATTTGGAGTTTCATGACGAAATGAAATAGCAAGTCACATTATTGATTTTTATAGTAAATCGTGCAAGAAATATCTTCTAAAAATAAAGTATTGATGAGAGTTATAAAATTTTTACAAGTTCGTGCTTAAGTGACTTGGTTAAAAAAAATCACTTTAAACGAAGGTGTACTTGTAATTTTTCTATACTATTAATCGATTTTATGAAAAGTGAAATAGAGGTTACAAAATTAACTTGGTATGAATAATAATAATAAATTTGGTAGCAACAGATGATGCAGTTACTATAAAATTACTAATATTATACCCTATAGACACATAGAGTGACGAACTGTAATTAAAAGGCTCGTATCACGAACAGCTTGAATTTGACCCCTTTGATATCATTTGAAAGTTAATGACAGTTGATATAGTGGTATGGTATACATAATAACATTTGAGGACTTGTGATCATCAGATAATGTAGGGGAAAAATTATTGAAATTAATATGAGCCTGGAGACTTAATATAGAAAACAAATTTCAAAAACTCATTATTCAAAATTTTATATGGTGAACCTCCAAATTGTTACACATTAGAAATTGTCTTATTTTCAAGCACCACCGTGGAAAAAAAAAACCTGCATTTTCAACCATAATTTAGTCAAATTACCGCACAGCACTTATTTTTAGCCGTATATAGAAAACTACTGTGTATAAACTTATAAAGGTAAACTTTGTTCGAACATAGAATATAAATCCTTTTTTTATTATTATTATTATTATTAGCTCTTTTTAAGTTCTATTATTCTACACAGCCAATTACATTTATATAAATGACTGTGCAAAAATATAGAAGAAAATAAATTTCTCCATTGGTTGGTATATTTAATAATGGCTAATCAATTATTATGGGGTAAATTATCTAACATAAAACGTATTGTTTTTAAATTGATTTCGTTGTTATCATGTACTTTTTACATGATTGTTTTCAACTTTATTTTTGTTATTGAAGAAAAAGCCAATAACATTTAAAAAAAATCTTGGTAAATTTTAGATAAAAGTATCAAAATCAACGTTACAAGTAAAAAATAAAATAATAATTAATAATAAAATGTTACTAAAATATCTGTATGACAATGACTTTTCAGTTTTTCTTAATCAATAAACAAAAAAACTGATGTAATTAAAAAAAATAGTGAACATGAGTACTCACTCAATGTGGTATATAAATATTATATTATTTTGAATTTGGCCTTGACTGAATTATATTATGAAACCGGTCTTCTATCTACTTTTTTTTTAATACTTAAACTTTTTTATATATATATACATAAGTACCATGTATATGATACAATAGTAATTCTTACATAAAGCTATATATTATAAAACGTTGTTGTCCCTTTAAATTTAAAGTATAATTTAAAGGTCCCTATCTTTTCTAAATTTCATATATAGCTTAAGAAAGATTTTCTATATAATAATATTTTATTGTTAGGGGCACATTGTTGTATATAATAAAAGTAGCATTAAAAAAGATTTAAGAATAATAAAATGATGGAAATAGTATCTATATATATACGAGATAAAAATAATATATAGTGATAACAGGATAATACATAGACATAATGTCTATGGGATAATGTTAACATAAAAATTATAAGATACAAATTTGTGAATAAATTATAATAAGAAATGCAATTTACCCTTAAGTTAACTTAATGGTCAAAAGGGGTTGCATGATATATTTTATACTATATGTATATAAGTAATAAAAAATAAAATACCCTCTAGCATTAATAGGGGGAAAAAAATCGAAGGCAGAGGGTTGTGCTAATGTTTTCTATATGGTTATATTGTTTCTTCTCTAAGAAAACATATTGGTTGAAAAGTTAATAAAATAGATGGTGAACAATTTTCAATAGAGGGGAACCTCTATCAAGGTGTTTTCTTGTGTATGCAATCACCTTTTCATGTTCTTATAGAAGTCAATTTCTTTTGAGCTGTAAATTATACTTAAAAATACATTAATTTATTACACTCTTTCAACAATTAATTAAATATTGATTTTTTTTAAGGAAAAAAAAATGTACAAAAGTAAAATGATGAAACTTTTCCCAACTAAAAACTAATTCCCAACTGTAAGTTTCAGGCATTCATGTCATAATGAAAACAATTTTATGTTTGGAGCAAAATTTAGATTTATTAAGAGTTTTTGATGGAATTAATATGCAAGATGAACCTATTTTCTTGTCATGTACAAAGAAACAAATTTGCATGTTATTTATGTATCGGTCTCAAATCCTGTGGGTCATTCACTGCACTTTAATAAAACATCAAATGAAAACAATTACCTTTAGTTCATACACAAGACAGCCATATTCAAGAGAGAGAGAGAGAGAGAGAGAGAGAGAGAGACTATTCACAATCTACAAAGGGAACTTTTTTTTTGCATCATGTTGTCATGGGAGACATTAACCGCAAAGCTTTTTTTTTTTTTTTTTGTTCATTGTTTATAATTTACTTCCATAATGTCGTGACAAAGATTAAATAACAATATAAAATGTATAACAATTGTTTGTTGTATAATATGCAGCTTATTTAATAAATACTTGCTACAATTTCAAAGAATAAAAGTGATGATGAAAATTCACTAATTTAACTTTATAGTAAAGTTTTTTCTTTCTCTTATTCTTTATTGTTTAAAATATGTATTATTCTTAATCTTCAAGTTATTTTTTAATTTAAAGCTTCCTTATGACCTAAACTACAAAATATTGCATTTAATTTTAATCTATATTCTAATGACTTATCACAAAACAACAAAGGCCTTTTTTTTTTAAAATATAATATGTAGCTCTTATAATATATTAATATGCTAATTTCAATTTATACGATGCATATATAATAACATTCTGTACTCGTGTTCATGGAAAATTGAAATTATATATTCATAACGTTTTCTAATATACTGCAATGCATGTTAGCAAATTAAGCAGAAATTTAAAAACAATAATTTAACAGTCCTCTCATTTGTCTTATATAAAATTATATTTAAACATTTAGTTTACTATGAGACTCTCCATGCCAAAGTACTGTTCTTATATTTTATTAAATTAAATATAATTTAGAGTTCTCGCAATTTCAATCCATAAACCACCCTAAAATTGGTCATTTTCGTAGTAACTTACAGTTTCCAACTCTTGTACTACCTCATATTACATTTTTTAACAATTTAAATAAAACGGCATTTTTTTTTTTTGACAAAGCAAGCTGGCATGCATTATTTCAGATATAAAACATCAATAATCTATTCTATATAACAAATATAAATTAAAATTAATCAATAATAATAAATAAATATTTTAAAATTTATGATGAA
The DNA here is from genome assembly GCA_949318235.1 of Ecdyonurus torrentis. Classification (NCBI taxonomy): domain Eukaryota; kingdom Metazoa; phylum Arthropoda; class Insecta; order Ephemeroptera; family Heptageniidae; genus Ecdyonurus; species Ecdyonurus torrentis. Next base: position 26,677,290 of record OX439131.1, read on the forward strand.
ATGATATGTAAATATAATTACCTTTGATGAGGTACTAAATCACTGATGTAATTGAAAACTTAATGTTAGTATTGACTGTACCAAGCAAGCACAGACACACGAGGAGTTTATACGAAGGTAAACAAATGGTTGTCAGGGGCAACGAGACACAGGTTAACTTGACCGCTCGCAGCACGCCGCACGACAGACTGAATTTCTAGCCCAAGCCCGCCAAGCAAGCGCTCTCGCTTGCTCATTCGCGTGCTTCAAAAACACACACAGTGGTGTTTATTTCACACCTGTACCGTATGTTTAGAGAGTGGCGCCACAGTACAAAGGCCAAAAAAACAAGACCAGAGTCAATAGAGAAGTCTAACTTTATACATTAAAATCAATATTATTATATAATTATCTACTGTGGTCCTCTAAACTTCTCAAAAAAATCACAATGATATTCTACTTTGGTGTAGATTGAAAAAGTTTTTTAAGATAGACTGATAACTTTTTCATTTGCAACTTATAATCAGTTTTTATTATTTATTTTATTTCTTTAGTTGGTGTCCGCTTCTACATAGGTCCGTAAGAGAAACAATTAAGAATTTGACGTGGAATTTTGTACAATTTCATTATTTTTATTATCAAACCAGGAATAAAAAAAAATATGGTAACACACTTCTGATTTTCATGTAATGTTAAATTGTTATGTATAAAATACTTAAAAGGAAAATCTATTTCTTATTATTATTATATTACTTTTCACGCTGAACTGAAAAATATTTTTCATCCTGTAGGGTAGGCTAATTGCTTGTTCATTATGTCGTGCAGGCTGCATACACACCAACTTTCAGGGGCACTGGATATTCTTTCTTTCTTTCTTTCTTTCTTTCTTTCTTTCTTTCTTTCTTTCTTTCTTTCTTTCTTTCTTTCTTTCTTTCTTTCTTTCTTTCTTTCTTTCTTTCTTTCTTTCTTTCTTTCTTTCTTTCTTTCTTTCTTTCTTTCTTTCTTTCTTTCTTTCTTTCTTTCTTTCTTTCTTTCTTTCTTTCTTTCTTTCTTTCTTTCTTTCTTTCTTTCTTTCTTTCTTTCTTTCTTTCTTTCTTTCTTTCTTTCTTTCTTTCTTTCTTTCTTTCTTTCTTTCTTTCTTTCTTTCTTTCTTTCTTTCTTTCTTTCTTTCTTTCTTTCTTTCTTTCTTTCTTTCTTTCTTTCTTTCTTTCTTTCTTTCTTTCTTTCTTTCTTTCTTTCTTTCTTTCTTTCTTTCTTTCTTTCTTTCTTTCTTTCTTTCTTTCTTTCTTTCTTTCTTTCTTTCTTTCTTTCTTTCTTTCTTTCTTTCTTTCTTTCTTTCTTTCTTTTCTTTCTTTCTTTCTTTCTTTCTTTCTTTCTTTCTTTCTTTCTTTCTTTCTTTCTTTCTTTCTTTCTTTCTTTCTTTCTTTCTTTCTTTCTTTCTTTCTTTCTTTCTTTCTTTCTTTCTTCTTTCTTTCTTTCTTTCTTTCTTCTTTCTTTCTTTCTTTCTTTTTCTTTCTTTCTTTCTTTCCCTGATTTGGTTCTATAGTCATAAATATGCCTTATAACTTATAAACATGTATTTGATGTGTAATGTTTTGGTTTTTGAATTGAATTTGATACACACTTATTTAGTTTTGTTAATTTATAAAATAACTTATTGCCTTTTCAAAATACACCGATTATAAACATACGCAGTAATACAAAACTCGATGTTATAATTACTTCCATCGTGAGATCAAATTATTAATAATTAATATGTATATTTTAAATATAAAGAAAAAATATTAATTACCATGTAATGTAAGTTCATTTACTTCAATAGTATAGGAAGATAATAGTATTGAAAAGTAAACAATAATAATTTCATTCTATAATTATATTATATATTTTGTATTCACACCAAATATGTTTTTTGTTTGGATGATTTGCTATAAACGAAAGTTGTACATGCAATGAATTCTAATTATATTTAACTACACAAGACATTGAACTTGCTCTTCAAATTAAATGTAAAAAATAATACAATCATATTTTATGAAATTCAGAGAAAAAAGCATAATATTTATAGAGATATAATATACTGTAGTTGTAGAAATTGGTAATATTGTTTATGTTTATCCTATCGATTCCATATTAAAATTATTAGTAATTAATTAGCATTTCTCCTTTTGATCTTTATATAAAACCAGGAATAACGTTTATTGTTTGACAATAATAACAATTAACACTGAAGTTAATAATTATAAATGTTGTACCATAATTATGAAAATTGGTAGCTTTTATTGTACAGTACTTATACGTTATAAGTAAGTATTAAAATAGTATTAAGTGTACTCTAAATTATTAAACTTGATTAACACACTGCTTTGAAATCTGTTTGTTATGTTCAATATAGATTATATGGTATTAAGAGAACTATAAAACAAAAAATAGCAGTTAAAATTTACATGTATACAAAAAATGTTAATGACATTTTGAAATGAGAGATTAAAAAGTTCAAAAGAAAGAAAACAAATCTAAACCGACTTTTTAATTTTGTGCAAATATTGAAAGTGCGTGTAATGATTTATACATAAAATTAAGTTAAAATTCTCATTTCATTTTAAAAGTAATTTTAATAATTAATTAGTATCATATCAGTTAATGTTTTAATTAATAAAATATAAATTTTTATAATATTAATAGTTACTCGTGTATATATATACATATATATATATATATATACATATATATATATATATATATATATACATATATATATATATATATATATTATATATATATATATATATATATATATTATATATATATATATATATATATATATATATATATATATATATTTATTTATTTATTTATATATATATATATAATATGCTACCATACTTTATTTGGAAATCTATGTCAAATTTTAATGTATCAATTGTATTTTTAGTTGAGGCTGTTTTTTTTTTTTTTTTTTTTTGTATCATTATCTTCACATGACTTTGTTCCGTATATAAAATAATATATTTCAATAAATTACTTAAAATTGTATAAATAACGGTGTGTTTGGTATGTGTCTCATAACACGACGGGTCCACAAATATATATATAAATATATATAAATGATATTATGGTATATAGCTACAAGGCTTATATTTATATATACAGCAGCAACGTTTTGTCTCAACCTGAACTACGCAAAAGTAAGCACAAAACAAAACTACCTGCCAAATTATAAAATGCTTCATCAGGTCTCCTAACTGTTGTTTATTACTTCTATACTGCCTATGTGATGAATTAATTGATAGATATAATATATCAAAGTTATTTTGTACAAAATTTTATTTTATTAATTACTTTATATATTTTATAATATTGCATATTTTAAATATTTAAAACTATTAACAAAGTTATTCATTTTCTCATTAAATTTAAGTTGTTCCATACGAATAATTTTTCACTTTTATACATTTTTTTTACTAAGAAGAAGAATGTTTTATTCTTCAGTCGTTTTCTTGAATATTTAGCGCAAATACATTATTGAAATGTATTTATATTATTAAAAAATAAAAGTATATTCTCACAAAAAAGATGTGATTTATAATTTATATTACGTTATAACTTTGATTATAGTTAATCTGCATAAGATTCAAGCATGGCTATGTAAATAAAGAATTGGATAGTCCGTACCTATTACAAACATTTAACTTCTATGATTTTATTAAAAAAATTACTTCATTGCACACGTAAATTGCAATAAAACATTAAAAATTAAAAAACATTAAAAACTTTGAAAAAAGACAATATCAACTTATATAACATTTAAAAACATGTACGATATAATTAATACTATACGACAAAAAGTTGAGTGGGTATAATTGTCTTAGAATTTACAGATATAGAGGCTGCTGTGAGTGTTTTACAATGTGATATACTAACATTTATGTGCAATGCACTTAAAGAAACAATTGACCACTAGGTATGTAACAATAGACATATAATGCCAATATATTGTCATTTGTATGTATGTGTGTATGTTGCAGCCAACTATCGATATAAACATACTCCAAGAATGCAGCTGCTTTTAGCGTGACAACCTGCTTTGTTTACTATTTTATTTTATTATTTATTTTTTTAATTCATTCCTAGAAATAAATGTTTTTATTTCATTTTTTTTTAAGTGAAGTTGATGATACTTATATTTATATAATTTGTTCTCATATACGACGCATAGCAGGTTTCTATATATATATATATATATTATATAGAAAAAATTCTTTAAATATATGACATTTAAAATAATATTTTCAAGACACTACCCATACATAGCTTTTTCTCTTTCATTTTAATTCGAACTATTTCATATGAAATTCATATATTATAAAATAAATTATTTCAAATATATAAAGTATACAGTTAAAAATAAGTTTTAGAGAAAGAGAGAGTGTATAAAAAAAAGAGAGAGACTGAAAAGTGAAGAAATGTTGAGACTATGTTTATAATGTAATCTAAAAAAAATTTAGTTTCAGCCAAAAACGTTTAAAATTTAATTCAGAATCCATGTACAAAAGTATTGCTTACACTATAAAGAAGATCGAGAACAATGCCCACTTTACTTCAAAAATGTATTTAAGTAACATGAAAGAGGGGAGAAAAAAAATGCTTCAATTTTATATGTGTATGTGTACAGAGTAAAGAAATTACAAACAACTCAAGGTATTACATGAAAAAGTTCCAACCAGAGAAAATTGGAGCAATTTTATATATATATATATATATATATATTTTTATATACATATGTATAAGATACAAGAAAATAATGTTAAGTTGTCCATATAAAGCTTGATGATCCTGATAATCAGTTATTTTGACTAAATTTAGTTTGACTTCAGGTTTACAATGTTATGTATAAAGTGTATGTATACGTAATCATAAAAAAATACATATCATGTATTATATTTCATTTCAAAATAATAATGAGCTACTTTTTTATTGCTATATAGTATAAAATATGTTTTGTATTTTTTTTTATAAATATCAAATCTATCTGGCAACAAATATCTGCTATAGTGATTTATCAGAGAGGAGAGAGAGAGAGAGAGAGAGAGAGAGAGAGAGAGAGAGAGAGATTTTTTTTCAATTTCCACTCATGTAATCAAGTCTTATTTGTTTCTTATAAACGTCAATTATTGAAGATACATGCATGGTAATTTTTTTTTTTGATAACTTTGTAAAAAAATAAATAAAAATAACACTATTGATTTACTGTACATAAACTAATGTCATAAAAAGTATATGTATCACGTCATGCCCTACAAAAATACATTTTTTTTTTATCTTTACGGCGGACATGAAGTTCACATAATATCAATGTAAAAACTCATTGGACAATATTGAAACGTCCTATAATTTTTTTTTTCAACTCTGTCATCTCTGTTTCATGAAATATCTTCCCTCCTTCTTCTTTACAGAACTTGTTATGATTGTTACTTGATTATTTGACAATAAAAAAAATGTTTAAAGTTATATAGTATATAAAGCAAGTGACGGCTGTCGGTCCAGACCAGAGGCAAGGCACACAGATTTCTAAGAAATTTTTGCGTCCCCGCGGAAGTAGACTTGACAGTCTGTGTTAATTACTACGCATCAGACATATTCAGTAAATTATAACAGACAAAAAAATGACGTTTGAACTTTAAAGAAATGGCCGGACATAAATGTCTCGTATCATATTTTTGTAAAAAATTGAGTGCATAGCGGTATAATAATAAATTATAACATACCTATATAATATAAAAAATACTTTGCAAGCTTGAATACTTTGAATGCTTTGTTTTTTTTTATTCCTTTTGTTTACTTTCTATTCTCAAATATTGTTTTGTTATAAATTAATAAAGTTCAGTGGCATGGTGGCAATGACTTAAAAGAAACATAATAATATACTTATCATGTATATACGGTTTTCACAGGTTATATATATATATATGATACATTGTAATATATAATAACTAAATGATTCAATAAGAGAGTACGGTGAAATCAATTTTGAATGTTGATGGCACATTTCAGGGGGTTCATTTTACCAAAGTATACTTTTCACGTCTCTCTCTCTCTCTCTCTCTCTCTCTCTCTCTCTCTCTCTCTCTCTCTCTCTCTCTCTCCTCTCTCTCTAAAGTAAGAGAAGCAATAATAAATAAAATATACATTTTTTTATACTGAGTTTTCTGAACAAAGATATATAATTATTATTTAAAAAACAAACAGAAATTGATTGTAGTTACTCTTCTCCCTTTTAAAACATATATTTAAATATAAACTATAATATTTTTCAATTAATTATTAGTAAATTTACATAAATAGCTTATGTTTTTATTAACTGTTTTATTAAAGTTTCAAAAAAAAAAAAAAAAAAAAAAATCTAAAACCTACTCATTTTTAAAATAGTGAATATGAAATAATAGTAATTTAAATTCAGATCTCAAATTAAATTCGTTTTCTTTTCTATTTTGAATATCAAATTTCTATACCATCAAACCACATATCAGTTGTTTATTTTATATTCTATATAATGAAATAAAATTAATATTGTAAATATATAATATTATTTAAAATGTAAAGAATATCATTGTGGTTGAATTATAACTAGAGAGAGAGAGAGAGAGAGAAAGAAAGAGAGAGAGAGAGAGAGAGAGAGAGAGAGAAGGTGTATTTATTATTTCTATATAGCTATATTATCTTCTTCTCGATGTAAAATTATTATAATTTAACCTGTTTAATTTGTAGTTGAAGAAAAAAGTCTGAGGATTATCGACAAGTAGTGTCAGTTGTCAGGCAGTCAGGTTGGCTGAATATATACTTTCTGCTCCTGCTTGTGAGCTTTCATCTTGTCCTTGATGGATTGTAGTATGAAGGGCTATGACCGAACGAGACAAGCAAACTCCGCGTGAAGCCCGCGAAACCACTACCCTATAGCCTTGGAATTACTTTTAGTTATAATAATACATCTTATAATTTTATACATCTCCCTCTCTCTCGCACACACACATACATACACATAAGAGTATCAAAATTTTAAGTTCATATATATATATATAAAATTTTAATTACGATAAATTAATGCTTTAATTATTTATAATATATTACAATTTGTTATGATACTCTTGGTTTTCAGTGGGTTACCCTAATCGTAATAAGTATGAGAAACGCTAAACAAAATTTCAAATGTTTAATTAATGTGACTTTAAATACTTCATATATTACATGATTTTGCACAACTTTATATAGCTTAGCACATTTGATCCATACATCATTTTTATTTATATTGCAGAAGTTCATATAAAATGCAGCGAGATAGAGAGAGAGAGAGAGAGAGAGAGAGAGAGAGAGAGAGAGAGAGAGAGAGCTTGTCCAGAAAACAAAATAATAAAATAAGACATTTAAAAATTTGTTATGATGTTTAGAAGGCAAAAAAACTAACAAACGTAAGATTTTTTTTCCAGCACACGTTATTCACAATAATAGAAGATAATATGTAATAGATCACAATGACTTCATATTCTCTGTATCCTTTTCAGTTATACAATAAAAAAAAGCCAAGGCAATATGTTATACAGACAGCTTGATTTTTTCCCCTTTATACAGTATAACTGGAGCCAAGTGTATATGATTTTTTTTTCTTCTTCTTTTTCTGATTGTCACATACATGTGACACGGTATTCGTTGATTACTCCCCAAAAAGTTCTCTTTTTAGTTGCGGTCAATTGAAGATCAAAAAGCGTTATTACGTGATAGTGACTCAAAGCACGTATACTATATAGTATAGTGTATATATGTATGTACGTACGTATGTAAGTATACTTATGTATGTACTAGTAAGACAAGTTTAAGTATATAGATGACAAGAACTTGACGAGTTTTAATGTTGTTTTTTTAAATGTTTTTGTAAAGGGCCGGATAGGGCCACCGCCCCGAAGTATGTATGTATATAATATATATTATATAAAATAAGAAAAATATTTATAAAGAAAAATACACATTGAAAATATCATATAAGGACATGAGTACTTCAAGTTTTAGTTTGTCAAGAAACCAGTATGTCTCGTCGTCTTAGTCTTTTATATTATTATTATTATTTTGATGATGCAGACTTTGCTGTATATATATATACGACATATGCTACTTATTATACAAAACTTGAAACAAACTTGTATAAATTAATATAAATAATATAATATATTATATGATTTTAATGTAATATTTAACTTGGTGTATGTATATATGTTTGATAGTTCATAAACCTTTTTTACTTTGTATGTAATATTAAATTTAATCTTTATATGTTTGTATATATATAGGAATTTATATGGCTTATTGTTTAAAAAAGTGTGGTGTATTAAAAATTATTTTATTGCTAATTTTATTAAGAATGTAATTAAATTACTTAAATAAATTGTAAAAATGAATTGATCTTTATTTGTTTCCATTTTATATATTGCTCTGGTAAAATTAAAATTACAAGAAAAATAAAAGCAATATAGAAATGAAAAAAAATTAATTTTTCAATATTTGTATTTATGATTACATAATTATATATTTGAGTTATTGTTTTATCAGAATGTGTGTGTGTGTGTGAGAGAGAGAGAGAGAGAGAGAGAGAGAGAGAGAGAGAGAGAGAGAGAGAGAGAGCTACTTATCTGTCACACAGTCTAAGACCGTAAGATATTTTAGGTGGTGCGCACCATTGATAAGCCCTATATTTGATAACTTAAAGTTCAAATTAATTTGTGAAATCTTACAATAATGCCTTGTTTACAATAAGTTTGTTTTAATTGAAATTGTTAAGTGAGCCCTATAAGAATGCATGCTATTTTGATCAAATATTTAACAGTTAACATATCTCTCAGATATTAACAAAATAACAAAACTTTATTTCTTTATGCATGAAAAGTATAAATAACGTAATTTATGCTGTATTTATGTTATTATAACATAAATTAAGCTAAATTAGAACAACGTAAATAATTATACTGTACAACCAAACTTTTATGCATTATAACATAATTATTATGCAGTATAGCATAAATTATGCTGTATTGAACAAATTGAGCTCAAAATGAACTAGCATAATATAACGCATTTATTTTTGTTCGTGTGTATAATGTAATTAATAATACAATCGTTATCAGAATAAAATAAACATTTGGTTTCAAATAAAAGTAAAATTATTCTTCAAAGCAATGATATAATGATTACCTTGTATGATAATAACATGCAAACATTACTTAAAACACGAGTACGTATACATATCAATCATGCACATGATTTTACCACTTAATGTCCTTTTATAATCATAAAAATTAAATACTTATTCCATTATTTATATAGCAGTTATAAAGTGTAACATGATGTTTCTATTGATTTATTAATATTAAATGAAGGTAATAAAGCCACATATAGAAGAACATTGATATTAATTCTTGTGGTTCACCCAAGTCAAGTTATATTGCACGAGTTCATATATATGATATGCTTTACTGACTATACAATACATATATTACATATTATACAGCTTATATATATTCACAATAATATATAATATCGACCTGGTTAACATAAAGTCAAAGCATTGTTCCACGTCATCACTTTGAAAGACTTGACACATCTCTCTCTCTCTCTCTCTCTCTCTCTCTCTCTCTCTCTCTCTCTACATTTTCTTATTCTTGTAACTCGCTCGCTTCTCCTTTGTTCACATTTTGCTACTGGAAATATTATATATAAATATATATTTCAAAAAGAAAAGAGATTTAAAAAAATATTTTTCTCTACTAAAGAAGATTTTTTTTCTTTCCATGTGGTACACTGGAAGAATTTAAATCATCAATAAAAAAATATATGTGCTTAATCTATAAAAACATTAGTCAAATAAGGTGAAAAGAAACAAAATCCAAATTTTTAAATTGATAGTAAACAATATTCATATAACTATAATACCAGAAATTACAAGGTGCCAAACTATAATTCTAAATTATGTGAAAGGAACCCATACTGTATTTTATCACTGCAAAAATATTATGATAGTATGCCATCAATTCCTTTGGAATCTTAATAATAATAACTCTCTTTAGAAACCCATCGAAGAAAAAGCAAACTAATAAATAAATTATATTACACTTTATTAGAATATTTTGATCCCCACTTTACAATTGAAGAAATCGATGTACCTATACACACACTCAAAATTGGAACATTATACTGATTGGTATAATATTCTGTTTGATTTGTCGTTGTAGATATGTAGATGAGACTGTTAAAAACTTTTTTAATTAAATGTATTTGTTTATACATAAATTAAATATATTTAAATATTGACTGTATGGATCAACCCCTGTAGATTTTTTTTTTTTTTTTTTTTTTTTACTATGAACTGTCTCAGTCAATAAAATTTCTTATTATTGCATCACAATTATCACTGATCAAAAGATAATAAACAACCAACGTATTGCGGGTAAATAATAGCAATAAAAATGAACATAAATTATCTGTTTTTAGATGGCAATAATTCCACTATACTGAAACATAAAAGTAATTTGTTTATTTTTACCTTCTTTATGTGTCTTATACAATTAAACTAAGCAAACGCAATGGTAAGAGAATGAAAAGTTCCACAAATAGTGATTAACTCTTTTGTACAGGGTTGTAAATTAAACTCACAAATTCTTTTAATTGTTTTTCTCCGTGTATACCATTCTTTTTAAAACACATTTTATTCTTTCATTAAAAAAGGTTGGAGAAATACATTTCTATTATTTTACAGGATCTTTTAATCTTAAAATTGCACTTCAAGAAACTAAATAAATGTGTAAGAATGAAATAATTACAATATAAAAAAAATACACGTTTTAAATATGTATAGAATATAAAGAGATAAAATATTTTTATTGTTAAATATTCAGCGAGTTTATTTAAAGAAAATGTAAGATTATTTTCTTTATTCATTTTGTAAGAAGTATTATAAAAAAAAAAAAAAAAAAAAGCGAGAGACTAAATTTTTATTTTAACTACCACAAAAGTATAAGTTTAATCACAGCACCTTAAAAAAAAATACTATCAATTTCACCCTACTTAAATTAATTAAAAAGTTATTAATACAGCACTTTCATGAAAATAAATAAAAATAATGTAAAGAAAATTGACGTCAGATTTCTTGAAATTTCGTCCTTATAAAAAAAAATGTCTTTGTTATTAATTTCTTTATTTTCTTTTTATAAAAAGAAGAAGAAAGAAAAAAAAATAAACAACATTTTTCCAACTATAATTTTGAAGAGAGAGAACACAAAAAAAAATATATAAATATATATAATATATATATATATATATATATATATATATATATATATATATATATATATATATATATTTGTGTACAGATGACAAAACAAACAATAGAACATTATTTTCTCATTTAAGTGTAAAATTACGAATGTTTATAATCGAAATCAAGCAATTATATTAAACTACAATATATAAAATGACAACAATTCTGAAACTCGTACATACGTATATGACATTTTTATTTTTATATTAGAATCTGTTGAGGCCGACGACATATAATAATAAAAATCAAAAGGGAGGCTGAGGAGTTTAAATTGAGTCGTGACATCCTTTCTTTTCTTTTAGTGACAATAGACTCGCGCCTTCACGTGTATATATTCATATCTCAAGTAATGTCAAATTCACTATTCAATCATACTTATAATCAATGTTATAAAGATAGTAAATTCAACTTTATGTATTGTGAGTTATATTTTATGCAGATGAATCATGCATTACAAGTAGACTCTCCCAGTCATAACATCAAGTTAAATGTTGTCGTTGTATGTATATATATATGATATGACGATGTAAATATATTATGTATAATACGGCACGCGTTATTCATTGCATTCGTTGATTTGTAACTCAATAAAGTAAGTATATCCATATTAGTTTTATAATTTAATCGTATAATGATTATTATATAGTAATGAAAAATAATATTATTGAAAATTATTTCCCTCAGGTCACTCAAGTGTAATGCTATACATTTTAAAATAATATAATATTCCTAATTTATTTTTCAAACTATAAAAATTTTTTTCACAAGATACAATATATATTCAATGTGCATTTAAATTAACTACAATACATGCATTCTCCATTAAAAATTACATTGAACATGATATACGATTTATGGCACATTGAAAATATTACACCAAGTGTGAAAAAGGCTTAACTTTAAGGAATATACTAGAAAAAACATTAGCCTTATATCACAAAACACTTGATAGGACTTGCAAAAATAACATTTGGCGCCGTAGCAGTGATCAGAAAATTTCGACTTATGCAACCCGCACAACATCATCATACTAATTTTTGCCTGTTTATAAAGTCAGAAACAGGAATAGTCACGCAAATAGCATACTTTACTGTATTTTTATGCTCTCTTGTCGGGCCATATTTGCATTCTGATAAAAATTGTCACCACCCATTTTCTGTCATCATTGAAAAGCATATTTTGTTTCTATAAGGTTTTAAACTTAAATTTTTGCAAGGTCTATAAATTTTAGTTACAATTGTACCGAAACAAGATGAATAACTTGCACCTTTAGTGTTGCAATTCAGTCTAAAGTTAAGCAATTTTTTTTTATTTCCGTGTCGTACGTAATACGAATAAAAGTGGGGAGTGATTGCAATTTCATTCCTAATCACAATGCTATAAAGCCATTTGACAATAAAGCAACGTAGATATTATACTTCCAACAAAATTTTGTACTATTTTGTCTTTTTTGTATTTTTGATGTTTATAAAATTATTATGATCTACGTTCCATTCTCAGATATATGATTTTTTTTTTCAAATATAATTTTTGTTAGATTTGCATTATATTTTATCTATACATTTTAACTTCCTTATGACATAAACAATGAAAAAAGCTAAAGAGTAAATATACGTACTTAGGTAAAATTTATTGTGATTCCCGACCTAGAACAAGCAAACTTTGGTTAAAAGCACACATACATCAAGTGACGTGCTATTGAGTCAAAAACTTTTCTGGACAAACAACCATCCATCTATCCTCCGAGGTCATTGCTTCAAAACCCGACCTTAGCAATATTTTTTAACATTGGTACGCCCGTCACAAGTATAATATGTTAAACTTATATAGGTAATAACTTTTTTTTTTTTTTTAAGATGATCAAGTTTCAGAAATTTACATATTTTACTTTTCATAATGTCTTAACAGATGTGTGTGTGTTGTAAAATATTAAGATTAAATTACCCAATGTCCTTAAATAATGTAACTTGAAGTATGTTTAAAAAAAAGTGTAGACATTTTCATAATATAATATTTATGTTCATAAATAAATTAAAAAATAAAAATAAAAAACGAGAATATTAATATTGAATTTAATAATGCTATTTTATGGCGTGTAAAACTTGTAAGTACTATGCCTTATTGTATAATGAAATATTTTATACGTTGGCATATTCGTTAATTCTTTTTAACAAATTTATTTTCATGCAATATCTTAACGAGAAATGAACATTTATGTGACCTTTACTTTATATGTGTGTGTGTGTGTGTATTATATATATATATATATATATATATATATATATATATATATATATATATATATATATATTCAGTGGCGTAGCCAGGGGGGGGGTTTTGGGGGTTCAAACCCCCCCTGTGGATTTGGAAAATATATAAAAAATATATAAAAATCGAACAAAAATTGTGCAACAAAAATCGTATTTTAGGAGAAAAAATCTAAAAAAATTTCTCGCTTCGCTCGAATATGTTAAATGTTTAATTTTTACTAATTTTACATTCTCCACTGATACATAGTACAGCGGTATAGACACTATATTAGCTTTAAAGCTATAATATCAAATATTTTGTAGTACTATAACCAAATGCGAGTAACTAGCTACGTTTTTTATTTAACTGTAAATTTTCTATTTTAACATTTTCTATTTCTAATAAACAAAAATATTTATAAAAGTAAAAACTATCCAGTTTTCAAGCATATTAAGTTTATACTAGTCCATATTCGATGATTTTTATTTTTGTGTTGTTGCAAAAAGTAAAAAAAAAAAAAAAAAAAAAAATGCAAAAAGATAAAAAACTTGATCCCTATTAGAGACATTCTTTGCAATTTCCCTTATAATTTTTCATTGGTTTCATGGGGTTTATTTCAAATTGACCCAGTTTTGTGCCGACTTATATACTCATTCTCTTTTTAAACTGTTGCTAACAAAAATAGTTTAAAAATACAGAAATACAAAAATGCAAAAAAAAAAAAAAATAAAAGTATTAAAAAATAACGAGTTAAGGTAAATATTTTTTAAAGATATGAATTAGTTATTACTTATTACCATAATATTTGAAATTTTTGTTTTATCATAAAAAGAAATCACCAGAAGCAGAAGTGACACATAGTAGATTACCAAAAGAACAGGACAGGACAACGTTAGCCAGTTTCAGAAAGAAAATACCATATGAAGAAGTTAATTTAATATAGCAAAAATTGTGTACAAGAGATGCTGAAATTCTCTCTAATTTTGATTGATTTTTATTTTTCCGTAAAACAATATTACCTGATGAGTGTGATCACTGATGAGTATATAGTATACTTTTGAACTTAAAAAAACAATAATAAATAAATAAATTAGACTAAACGGACAAAATTACAGTGCTGTGTATAAAATACGACGAAATCTAAACTATAAAAAATTTAAAAATTTAAAAAATGAAAATGCGTTCTATCAATGATTTGAAGCTCAAAATTATTTTTAGGTTGTAATTTTGAATTCCTTAAAAATGATCTTTTAACAATGTAACGTAAGAAATTTCTTTCAGTAACGTTTACTGATATATTTTTAAAGTTTCTATGTACTTCGGGTTGCGGTCATCAGGTGTTTTATGTACTGCGGGCTGCGTAAATGCAGTGCTAAAATGAAATACAGTCAATACTGTAATTCATAATTTTTAGTTAGTTTGAAACTAATTTTTCTATTTAAAAAAATTCTTTAACAAAATGCACTCTTATAAAAAAAAATTCGAACTTGAAAATATTAATAGAATGTGAGATCTGTATTCTTTTATTTCGTCAAAGGGGTTGCCCGATTTAGATTAGATCCATTTAACTTATTTCTTTCTTTCATTTTTATTATTATTATTATTTTTTTTTTTTTTGCTTGCCATATTTTGTTATTGAGCTACACCACTCCATAATCCCAGTCAATACATTGACTAAATATCAAAAAGTTTTGTCTCTAATATAAAATATTAATAATGTACGTAGCAAGGAAAATGTAGCAGTTTTAATTTTTGTATTGTCAAAAGCAAATTCAACTTTTTGGCACGTCCAAAATCTACAAACTAAATTTTGCCTCATTTAAATTCAAATGCATTATAAATACATTTCAAGTGCAAATTTCATCCAAAAAGGGGCGTGGCCTCAAAAAAATTCGCGCCTGCGGCGGGCTTTTGGGGGCTTCGCCCCATCATTTCTATCCTGAACCCCCCCTGTGGTAAAATCCTGGCTACGCCACTGATATTATATATATATATATATATATATGTGTGTGTGTGTGTGTGTGTGTGTGTGTGTGTGTATATATTACAAAATAAAGATAAAAATTTAATTGACAATTATTCATTACAAACTCAATTTGTTTTGTGATTTACTGATTTATAATTATAAAATTACTTGATTTTATAATTATATGAATATGTAGAAAATTTCTTGAAACGCATTTTTTTTCTAATTCCAACTTTAATTTTTATTTTATTAATATTTTTTTTTCATTATAAATTACTAAGTTTTTTTATTTATGTGATCAAATTATTGATATACTAAAATTTAAAATCCATAAAGACATTTTTTTTACTATATACACCACTAGTATTACTGCAGTAGAAATTGTCTTTTCTGTTTATATTGATCTCAAGAATATAACATTTAAAAAAAATTCAGCTCATTTAAAATCATCACATCACACTGTAATCCCTTGTTACAAAGGGAACATTAAATTTTAGTAGAAAAGCAATAAAAATGTCATAAAATTACATAACCTTCCACAATATTTTTAACAAAATATATAAGACATAATGAAAATTGTCATTAAAACAATGAAATATAGGACCTCTATATGATATAGTATAGTAATTTCTTTCAAGTTCAAGAAACTTAGAACATTTTTAATTCCAGAAAAACGACGACAGTTTTTTTATTCTTTAACATATAATACTGATTGCATTGGAATGTCTAAGAAAAAAAAATATAAAGAAAAAGACGAGAGTGAAAGAGGGGGGAGGGTCATTGTCAAGATAATATATGATGTAAGGTATAAGAGAGAGAGAGAGAGAGAGAGAGAGAGAGAGAGAGAGAGAGAGAGAGAGAGAGAGAGAGAGAGACTAACAGGGAGTGTCGGCTTCATTGCTCCATTAAACATAAAACTGGATCTGTTGCCGAGAAAAAAAAGAAAAGAAAAGAGAAAAAAAGCATAGAGAAAAGATGATCAAACGATAACGTATAGAACATCTAGAAAAGACAAAAGAATTTTAAGATGATGCAACTACAAAATAAAACCATATAATAAAAAATAATAATAATAATAATACAAATCAAATAAGTTCTTGTTCAATTCAAAAATCTTTAAATAATAACTTTTCCTTTCTTCATGATAAATTAAAAATAATGATAATTTTTAAACCTAAAAAAAAAGACATGGTAATAAAAACTATTTAAATGATAATAAATAATACAATTTTGTCAAGATATTTCATTCATATATAGCATTATCATTCAATTTCGTCTTGTAGATAATGATTCAAGTTATTTTATTTATAAAGTTATATACAGCACACCGTATATTAAATAATATATTGATAAAAAATACATATATTTGTACTATGTAAGTTCTATTCTTTACTTTGAGTAAAGATTATATTATACTGTACGAGTGTATATTTATAGAATTACATATTAGATTCGTCTTGTTTAACCATATACGTGAAATGTATGCATGTACTTGTAGTTCTATACATGCTGCGTAAATGTCTATGTAAAATATATATGAACCCATTTTCTTTACTTATAATATAATTTTATACCTTGTATATTTAAACATTATGTAAATTTTAAGTTAATTTACCCATGAAACCATGTAAATGTCTGTACTCTGTATGTTAGAGAGAAAAAAAAAATCTTAAAACTTAAAGAAATTGTTCATTGAGTTAATGCTGTTTCAAAATGTATATATAGTATTTTCTTTTCTTAAGAAGAGCTTATTGTAAAAATGTAATATATAAAAGTCTAACCTGCTTAAAGAATAATTGACTACACATTCAGTAGAAAGACCTACAAATTATACATTTTACTATTCTTATATTATTTTAAATTGAAGGTATAATAAGTTTGAGTTATATAGTGCAGTGGGCGTTAAACGTATTGTATATTGTGGCATTTCCGAACAGTAATCTTCATGTTTTTTGTCACTCTATTATATACAATTAAACTGAGAAAATTTAGAGCATGATATCATACACATACTGTACAGTCTAACGATAGTATACTATAATATAACACACGTGATCTGATGCAGTGAAGTGAATAACAATTGATACATACAACGAAAATAATTTGGCACGAAGCAAATTTCTATGAGAGGAATGTGACCCATTCATTTTCAAGTTCAGTTATGTAAGATAAAAAAAAAAAAAAAAAAAAAAAAAAAAAAAGGTGATGTATATTAATAATAATAACTTATTTGAATTCAAAATAGGCTTCACTGGGAAAAAAAAACATTACATCAATTACATATGTTTGAGTTAAGCATTACAGCGCCTTAACAATTAAAGCGTATAATTATGAACTAGACGAGACGTAAAACCACCATGAACCACAAACCACAAAGGAACATAGATCGTCGTGTAGTTCATTATATATGCAAGCATTAGATTTGCATTCAGTATCTATATCTGGTTCCTCTTCTTGAAATCAATAGCATGGGCTATCAAAATTTTGAGTTTCCAATTCATAATTATTCCAAGATATAAATAAGATAATAATATAAAGCTTATCTATCTCTCTCTTTCTCTCTCTCTCTCTCTCTCTCTCGCTATATATATATATATATATAAACTAAATCAGTAAAAACTTTTGGATATACAAATTTATGCTAATCAATACAAGAGAAGAGAAGAGAGGCGTATATGATAGTTTTTGTAACTTTAATTGATTTATTTAAATTTTTATACATAAATTTAAATCTCTTTTCTCTTCACACTGTTAGTTCCAGTTGACACTATTTTTCTTGCGTGTCAAATCGTTTTATTATTGTATGACTAACAAGTAAGAAACTGCAATAATGAGAGGAGCTAAAGAGAACGGAACGGATGCAAGTTGAAGTGTTATGTTTTGTTAGTCGTTGCACCCATCATATCACAATAAGCAAAGTATAAGTTAGTAAGTATAAGAAGTGACACAATCGTTTCCGTTGTCCCCACGAAAACAAAAGCAATTACACCCCGTAACCTTGACTTGACTAAGTACTCTTTTAATTGGAGATACGGTCTACTTATATACATACAATATATATATTTTAATTTTTTTTATAATCAACAGGAAATCAAGTGGGAAAAATTAAACAAAAAAATTTCGTAATATTTTACATTTGCCGCAATTTGTACATAATACTGCATACAAGACTGAAGAAGATATAAAAGCTCTTCATAAAAGCACATCATGTGGCTTTCTATGATGACTAATTTTTTGTCATTGATTTGAATAAATTATATAGTTCCTATTTCATAAGAAAGATTCAGGTAAATAATTTTATCATTCTATGTTATATATTTAGGGTTTAGGATATCTCTTACCATTTTTTTTTCTTTTCTTCTTCTTCTTTTATTATTATTATTATTAATTTACTCATAACTGGAGTCAAGCACACAAAGATGGAGAGCATCTCACAACGTGTGAGAATATCAAAGCGTTAAGTTAACTTAAGTTGTTAACAATTTAACAAGCACTTTATATGATAATGATAAAAATGTGTAGTTGTATAGACATTATAAAACAACAAAAACCAGCATCATCATGCCAGAATTCTTATGTGTACTATACGTCTGTTAAAAATTTACATATATCAAAATTTGAAATTCTTTAGTAACGTAGAGTACATTTTGAGAAAACCAATAATCTAAAGAATGACATTGCTGAATTGAGAAAAGAATAAGAAGAAGTAGGGAAAAAAAAAAAAAAAAAAAAAAAAAAAGCAATATATGTCCATGAAATAAACATTTTATTATTATACTTCCTCGAAAATAAAACTTTCAAAGCCATGTATATGCCACATTCACAGCTCTTAAAGAAAACCATTATTACGAAGACTTATTGGTCTATTCTTTGTGACAGATATTACCAAGGCATGCAGTCTTCAATATACTGCAGTGCATTTTCTTAAAGACGAAGGTATCACCATAGAGACTATGGTATCACGTCTTATATAATGCAGCTGCATGCCATAGTAAAAATAAAGAAGAGGTATAAAATAGTAAAAAAATATATAATAAAATAAGCAAAAATAAAATACGGCAATAAATTTCTTTGATTTAAAGTCACTCATCTTTTTATCGTTTTTTTTTTTTTCACAATTCTCTAATAAAAAGTAAATTATTAAAGTTAGGCGTGACAATATAGACTCGAGTTTTGTCCACAAATAAGTTTTTTTAAGAGAGAGAGAGAGAGAGAATTAATCTGATTAAGTGATTGCTACGCGGTCATTTGCAGTAATATAATAATTTTTGGTGGTGACCATTCAATAAATTTTATTGAGTTTTTTTTTTATGTATGTTTATGACACATAAACATAGTATTTGTTTATCATGTAACAGTTAAAGACGCATTTGTATAATATTTTGAACGAGTAGCAAAATCGTAGTTCAAAAGTCTAGATATATTGTACGTAAAAAGCACTATTTTTAACATGGAAATTATTCTTTTATAACAAAAAACAGAAATAAAGTAATTTTGAATATATCAAATAGTTTTCATTATTTTTATTTCAATTTTATTAAGGATTGAGGCTAAAGTATAACTAAACGCAAAATAAGATACGCGAAAAGAATTGTGAGACACGTTTTATGAATCATATTTATTGAAGTTCAAAGACCTAATTATATAATAATTGTATATGTCTATGTACTGCACAGTACATCGGGCGTAATTGATATCAATTGACTTCTATGTAATTCTCGATTTAGCAAACAACATCATAATATGCAACTGAGATCACTTTGACGTCAGCACTCAAAACATATTAACGCGCAAAATTTATAAATTTTTAATATCTACTGTTACTAAAACGAAAGAAAATATATAGGTTTCAGTGATGTTCTTTAGTTATTTATTTTTAGATATGTATTCAAAAGAATAGTAATAGTGTATTTAATAATAATATAATATATTTATTATACTCCGCACTGCAAAGTATTGTTAAAAGCAGAAAAGTGCAAAACACTTCAGAAGTATGCACGTAGGTGCGAATGTCACAAGAAGTTTTATGTTTGCCCTTGTGATCCTCTCAGCGTACTGTGTTTATAACAAAAAATAATAATAATAATAATGAAAGAAAAAAGAAATTGCATTCTTTATGCACTCTGATGCAATTTTTCATCATTAACCTTGTAGGTTGAATAAAAAGTAATAATAAAAAAAAAAAAAAAAAAAAAAAAAAAGAGAGAGAAGAAACATAATGTATGTATAATGTTGCGTTTGTTTCTCGTTTGTATAATAGGAATACTCTCACTTAAAAAACGTATACAATAATACATGGCAAATTATAAGACGTGTTTACATCTTTATTTTCATGCTTTAATTTTTCTTTAAAATATAATATATTTCTTTTTTGTACCATTATTATCATTTTTCTCCCCATATAATATTTAATCTTGCTGCATGGCTAGCATTATATAAGTTCAGTTCAAATTATTTATGCTATTATTTATCAATAGAAAAATTTAAGTTGTTTAAAATATATTGAAGTAATGACATAAAGTACTTGAAAATATAAAAATTTGATACAGAAATCAAAGTAAAAGATATTAAAAAGCTATAAAAATTTTCAACTTTTTCACATCTTGCGTGTTAAATGTTAATGATAAAACACAAGCAAAATCAAGTATTTCTCTCTTCAGTTACCTGAATTTTACGTATAACATTCGTTTTTATTTATTTATAATTTATTAAGATACCATAAAAGTTTTTTTCACTTTTTTCTTCTTTTCTTCTACTTCTATATACTTCTATTTCTACTTCTTCTTCTTCTTTTTTTTTAATAGATAGAATAGATATAGAATAACTTAATTATTGAATATTGTAATACAGTACTTACTTCTTTGACTTGTTTGTATTGTAGAACTTCAAATACAGACCAATCATATGTAAACTATTTTAACATTTGATTGATGGAAGGTTAAGAAAACTTTAACTTAACCTGGCAATTTGATATTGATTGCAATTCAGTTCAGCCGTCAATCTATATTTTTATTGCTGTAAATCATCTCATAATATATATGTTTAAAGTTATTGTAATATAAGTTGTTGTTGTTGTTGTTGTTGTTGTTGTTGTTGTTGTTTTTTTGCAAAAAGTTATTTCCTATATTTATTGAGTTAATTAGTATAATACAGATAAAGCATAAAATTATAAAGGGGAAAAAAGTCATATCATAAACTTTGAAAATATTTACAGATATATATCTTTCAAACCATTTTTATTGCTAATAATCCCATCTCCCCCCTCCCCAATTTAGTAATAGATATTATAATATATTATTTTTCAACTGAAATAAAAATATTTGATCATATTCTGCCTATATAGCATTTTTATTTTGTTATTAAATGTAAAGAAAAATAAAATACTTGGTTCTATATAAAAGAAATGATCAGCAATATTATAAATTTAAAAATATAATGCCTAAAACCTCACACACAAATGATTACAATATTTCTTATGATCTTAAATAAAATGTCTAAGAAAAAAAAAAAAAAAAAAAAAAAAAAGCAAAGCAAAGCAAAGCTAAAAAAAAAAAGTTAAAAAAATAAAGTAAAACTGGTTGGTACGGGACTGTCAAACAAATATGCAGTTTGTTATTTAGCAGCAGCGTTGCATTCGCAGACGTTTGCAGTGATGAATTTTATTTAAACTTGCAGTCCACGTTTTATTATAAGGTAGACATTACTATATTTGTAGATATACTCTACGACTGTCTCGTATTAACTTTTTAGTCGATATACTTTGTTATACCTATTTATACAGAATCGCAACTTAAAAATGTATCTGAAGAATATTACAATGCTCTTACACGTATATCTGTTAAGCTTTTATAATCTTATATTATAAAATAGAGACAGACACTGAAATATATATTTTCTCGATTATTCAAAACTCACACTATACTTTATTTGAAACTATAATAATAATTTAACATTTTTCAAATTTTGATTTTAAAAATTCAATTTAACATTATAATTATTTACTAATTAATACAGAAAATAAAAGACGATGTAAGAAAATATAAAAGTAAATTCCATTATTATTCATTGCGCGGCTTATTTCTAAAAGATTTTTTATTATTAAGAACTGATTAATTTTTTTACCATAAAATATTTAATTAGTACCCTTTCATAATTATATTTTCAAAATATTACTAATATTTGGTACAAATAAAAAAAAAAAAAAAAAAAAAAAACAGCTAATTACTATATATCTTAATATACA
The DNA here is from genome assembly GCA_949318235.1 of Ecdyonurus torrentis. Taxonomy (NCBI): domain Eukaryota; kingdom Metazoa; phylum Arthropoda; class Insecta; order Ephemeroptera; family Heptageniidae; genus Ecdyonurus; species Ecdyonurus torrentis. Next base: position 26,700,087 of record OX439131.1, read on the forward strand.
TAGACATATGTGAAGCAAATAATTGCTTCCACGAAATTTTCGTAGACCCTTTGAGACACGCATTCAAAAAATAAATACATTTACGCAGACTTATTTGCAATTATAACTAATTATTTTCTGTCTTGCAAACAAAATTCTCTTGTAGCATATTTTTTAATGTTGTTTCTAGTTTTACTCGTCTCATTATAATTAATAATTATTATTCTATATTATTGGATAATTAATTTAGTTATTTTAAACATTTTAATATTTTGCCCATTGAAGAGCCTATATTTATTATTATTTTTATTTTTTATTTTTTTTTGTATTATTTTACTGAATGTCATGGCTCATGGCAAACCAAGTTACGTATATATAATACTAGAACTGCCGTAACTATAATCCTCTTTTAGTGCCAAAAAATTATTAATATATTTACTCAAAGAATGAAAATAATATATTATATTGCCAAAATTGTGGAATGATGAAATTCCATCTGATTTGAAATATTTAGTTCAAAATAAAAAATAAAACAGAGTATTATATAAAATTGTTTTTATCTGAATAAATTGCATTAACAATATAGAAGAGAAAGAGGTTATTTGTTATTACTAATTTGCTATATTGAATAAGATAGCAATAAAATTAGTTTCTTGCTCATTTTATTTTTGTTTCATTTATTGTTTTATTTTTGTCACTTCTTAGTGAATTATATAATTTAAAATTATATATAAAATAATAAAATTAAATTGTGAAAACGACGAATTACTTATTTTGTGTGTGAACCAACCGATAAGGCAAAATACCTTGGTTGGATATATGTATTTATATGTGTTCATGCTAATAAAAAAATAATATAGGTAAAATATTAATATAATATAAAAATATGATTTAAAATTATAAAACTTGCGTGGTAAATAAAATAATATTTACAATTAACTACGGAGACTTTATACTGTTTACTGCGATCTTAAGAGTTTGTACACTCTTTTTCATAAAAAAAAAAAAAAAAAAGGAAGAAGAAGAAGGAATTATATACAGTATTGGCTTAAAATGTGGTCGTATACAATGCGATCAGATGGAGATTTCAGTTGACGCAAAACTTCATTTAAATATACAAATGTGATTTCTTATTTCTTGTTTCTATATAGGCACTAAATTTGCAGTGTTATTCTTATGAGAAAAACACGCACTGAATTTGAATGGTAAAATATATTACCACAATCATGTGTACAATTATTGACTGTGATATCATTTAAATTTTTAAATTTTTGAACTTCAAAATTAAATTTGAAAAATACATGTATATATATATATATATATATCATATGTATATGAAAATAAAGTTTTAATAAAATGACCTTTTAAAACTTATGGTGTTATTTAATAATAAAGTATACGTATACATCAAAATTTAACGCAAATTATATTTAAGAGTAAAAATTATAAGAATTTAAAAGATAATTGTAAAAAAAAAATTCACATTTTTATGTTGTTTAATAATAATAATTAATAAACATAAAAATTTCATGTATTACAGTAGCAAAATATGTCCTTATTTGTAAAAAGCAGCTAAAAACTTGATTACTGTATAGAAAGAAAATTGCTCTCATTAAAGTATTATAAAAGGTGCAATGAATAATATATATTTATACCTATACGTATATAATATATATGTATGTTCTGTACATTGATATAGCAAGATTTCTTGGTTCCTCTTGATGAATGCCGTACTTGGTCGAAGTCTGTGCCGAGAAGGATTTATATGGATTACTTTTGTTGTCACACCGGACAACATTCTATCGCGCGACACTTGACTATCAACTTTCGCTCCGTGTAATCTATAATCACTAATCATACAAAACGACTGCACCTCGTGGTATTAGCCGCAGTGCTCTGTTATATATATATATATATATATATATATATATATATATATATATATATATATATATATATATATATATATATATATATACATATATATAAATGCTTACAACATTTAATATTAATCATACATTTTTTTTAAAGCACTATTGACTTTGCCCTAATATAAAATCAGTATAATATTTTATTATAATACAGGTCAAGGATTTTGAATAAATATTTCCGTCATGTGTAAATACGATACATCGATTAGACCAAATAGACGTATATCTTATGTGTAAAATGTATTGGAGCTTATTAGTACAGCCTACATTATAAGTTTATATATATTTATTGTTTACTACAATGTCATAATATCTTTAAACATTAAAATGCGTGGTAAAATTTACACCAAATTAAAAATATATAAGAAATGACAGTATAGGTTAAAATCAGTTTTAGTTATCACAATTACCTTAAGTTATTATGCATATTTTTTTGGTATATGAAACTTCGTATAAATATGTCATTTATTTATTTTAATTTCTTCTATCTCTCAAGCTTCAATACGAATATGAGTGATGTTTAAAATAGGGCGAGGAACCCTATACTTTACACCAGGTGTGTATATATATAGACTATAGAGCATTGTATTCATTATATAATAACTTAATATGTCATTGACGTTGTCATTTTTAAATTACGGTCACTGACTTCTCTTAATGTTAAAGGAACAAAACATATAACGTGTGTATGAATTGTCCATGCCGTATATATGTTTCCGTGATCCATGCACATATATATGAATGGTGCTCATCACAAAATCGTACTCCAGATGCATGTATATGATATAGTTATATAGTTATATTATATATATATATATATATATATATATATATATATATATACAGGGCCGGCTTGGGGCACGTTGGCCCGGTCTGGCAATCTGGGAATTGGCCCGCATATGCTGGGGGGTCTGGGGGGCGCCAGCCCCCCAGCATGCGCCGCAGGCGAAAATTTTTTTTAAAGGGGGCGTGGCACTGGTTTTTACGCTAATTTTGAATTAAATTTTAATTTTTTCACATTTTTTAAAATAATGTATAACACTATTATATTGAAAAATAAGTATGCAATTGAACCATGACATTATTTTCATAATTTTTATACTACGATCTACATGACATGACCTTCGGCCACCTTAAAAAAAATATTAGACAAAAAAATTTATGTATGATAGAAAACAAACTATATTGAAGGAAATTGTTATAATGTAATGATTTAATTGAAGTATGGGGGAAAAAAGAAAAAAAGGGGGGGGGCAGAACAGGGATTTGTAAATTTATAATTATAGGTGTAGATAACTTAAAATTTTTTCGAATGGTTTGACTTGAAAGAGCTTGATTTTGAGCTTAAATTTGAAAAAAAAACGAGCCATTTCTTGGGGAAATCAATGTTTAGGCCAAAATTAAAAAAAAAAACTAAAAAAAAAAAAAGCTCTTGAACCTGTGTGTCAAAAAAAAAAAAAAAAAAAAAGGCTCAATTCTCATTATATACAAAAATTTATTTTTATTTTGAAGACAGAAGTTGTAAATTATTATTATTTTTAAGTATTAACAATTGATTTTACATGCTATAGAGAATTATAAATATATTGTACTAAAAAAAAGTTTTATCCTTCTTTTTTTTATCTTGTATTCTTTGCAAATGCTTTTTTTTTAACGAGTCATTTACGGGCTCATCTCGTGTTTAGAAATATATATTTAACAATAAATATATTTTTTATAAATAATATAAATAAAATATAAATATAGGGCTATGAATTTAATAACTTTCCAAAATATAATATTTTATTTACATACTATAGTGCAAGAAATATTGAAAAAAACGCAAATACGACGGCTTAAAAAGAAGGGTTTAATTGAAACTGATAATTAAAAAAATGATATCACTTCTTTTCAAATAATAAAAAAGTGAGCTATTTTTCAAAGTACCTTTGAACTTTTTTTAATTGATTTTTTTTCCATCAGAACCAAAGGCCCGCAAAAGCAAAGTCCCTATCCAGGAGCCCGCGGATTAACTTGTACGGCCTTATGCCTAGCTGGCCCAAGTGCATAAAAAAATTTAGTTGGCTTGCAATGATCTCAATGCATTTTTTTTTTTTTTTTTTTAGTTACAATAAAAATGCGCATTTCAAGTAATTTGTGTGCATGCATCATAGATTAAATTCATATGATACAAAATTAAATTTAAAAAAATATGCTGGCAAAGGTTTTAAAGTTTAGTTGTTTTTCTTCTCTCTCTCTCTCTCTCTCTCTCTCTCTCTCTCTCTCTCTCTCTCTCTCTCTCTCTCTCTCTCTCTCTCTCTCTCTTTTTTTTTTTTTTTTTTACTAATTAAGAGCAAGCAAAAAGGCCCGCAAAGTCAAAAGCCCGGGCCGCGGGATCCCGGCCTTACGTCTTATGCCAAGCCGGCCCTGATCAGAGTCATTATCAGATTTTTCACTTTCACTACGTATACTAATTTTTTGCATAACTAAGATTTTCATTTCTCTGCTCTGTCTCTGAATTAAATAAACTGTAGAAGTAGAAAAACTATTATATTGTGCTGCAAACTTTTGAGTAAATTTAAATTATTGTCTTCTTCTTCTTTCTTTCTTTTCTTTTCTTTTCTTTTTTTTTTTTTTTTTTTCTTTTTTTTTTCTGGCCCGCTTGGCCCGCAATGACGTTGGCCCGGTCTGCGATCGCAGACCTCGTCTTATGGCCAAGCCGGCCCTGTATATATATATATATATATATATATAATATATACATACTACATACACACACATTATATTTAATATAATATGCATTATATGAATTTTTTGATGAAAATTTCATGACATTTTTCTCAGAAAATAGAGTTAATATGATTATTATAATATTATTAATTATAATTTATGACAATTAGGTTACATTTATTATTTTTATTTATATAGGTATTTAAATAAAATGATTCTTGTATATGATGTAATCGCTATGAGATGCAAATCTCGTATTAGTGTGTCTAATTTGTAAAAGTTAATTGTTAGTTGACATAATAATAATAAAAAAACTCTATAAAAATACAGTATTAGTAATAATTATAATTGTAGTATATATAATTTAATATTTAATTAGAAATTGAGGTTATATAAAACTACCCTTGGTGCATTAGGGGAAGGGTTAAAAGTTAGAAGTTTTTAACGTGTGCACCATTGTCTTCAGCGAGACCAGCGAAATACAATATCAAAATAAGGCCTTCATAATATTGTATTTCGCTGGTCTGGTCTTCAGAAAGTCCTGAAACCCCGGAAACAACGTTTTGTTTGTTGAAAACTTACAGTGTCAAAATAATGCAATTGGAGGGTAAACTACCCTCTTTGTTTAATTAAGGGTAGAAATCAACAAAAACTATCATAGTCTTCTTAGGCGGGTATAACCGCAGGGGCGGATCCAGGGGGGGGGGGAGCGGGGGAAGAGGCGACCCCCCCCCCCCAAACGGCCCAAGTGGGTGGAAATAAATAAGCAAAAATTGAAGAAAAAAAATAGTCCATATATATAAAAATTTTTTGCGCCTTCAGCGCAACTATTACTGGCTGGATATATAAGCGTTTGAATCCTGATTATATAACAAAAAATAATTTTTTTAACATCCCCTAGTTGTATCATGTCGCATCAGGGTAAAATATATCAGAGATATAGTTCTGTTGAAACTTTGACATCCACGAAATATTTTGCTTGCGATAAGAACTAAAAAAAAAAAAAAAAAAAAAAACTTTAATGTAAATTTTATAATTTTTATCTCAAAACTCAAAATATTTTTCTATCCAAATAAAAGTTATATTTTACAATATATCAGAATAGTTTTAAATAGTGCAAAACAATTTTTAGTAAATTGATAACCAATATATATATATATATATATATATATATATATATATATATATATATATATATATATATATATATATATATATATATATATATATATATATATATATATATATATATATATATATATATATATATATATATATATATATATATAAAATAATAAAAAAAATAATAAAAATAATAATACACAATATATTAATAGTTTATTTTTTAAATTTTGCCCTTTTTTTCAAGATTTTTTCTTCATTAAAATAACAATAATTTAACAGAGATCAAAATAGAAAATATTTCAGAAATCATTTTATTTTTATCTTACTTTAATTACTTCTTTTATTTCTGCTTACATTAAAAAAAAAAAAAAAAAAAAAAAAAAAAGGAAAAAAATACCAAATAAAAAATTTTGCAATTCAAGAATATTTTTTCAAAGGCATACTCAACTATATAATTTTGCATTTTTTTCAAAAAAGGGGCGTGGCCAAATACAATTTTTCACCTGCGGCGCGCTACCCCCCCCCCCCCCCCCAAACAAAATTCCTGTATCTGCCCCCTATTACCTTCAGCTTCGTTGCTGGGTATAACTTTACACTTTACCCAAAGAGCAAGGTTAATAATTATATAACTTTAAGTATATAATCGGAGTATATTTTATTTTGGGGAACTACCCCTTTTTTTATCCTTTAGAGTTTTAGAGTGTGGTTTAGGTAATTAACTTTTTAGGAATTAATATTTTAAATATTGATCTACCTATGTACCATTTTTCATGACTAGTTTTTTTTGCAGCTTAGTTGCAACTTACAACAAATTTTCTGTAAAAAATTATTGAATTTTCTAGCAATTACTGACTTTTCAAATGTAAGCGGGAAAAAGTTCCTTATATCCGCGCCATCTCTTGGGGAAAAAAAAAAAAACGAATAAATTTTCAAAGAGGAAAGGCCGAAACGCCTGTTCCGTTATTTCGCTGGTCTCGATCTTGGGTCTCGATGGGTCTCGATTTTATAGTCCCTACTCGTGGCGAGTACGCGTGTCCGGCAGGTCCAGCAGATCATTATGGCCATGCCCCCCTGATGCCCCCCACCGCCTCAACCCCCATCCGCCTCGATCCGCCTCAACCCCCATCTCCCATGCCATCTGGCACTGATCTGGCAACACTGGCGACACTGGCAACTGGCAAGCAAAATTTTATCAGCTGGCTTGACGATTGGGTGGATTGGGTTGTGTGTTGTGTACCTGTTTGTACCTGTAAAGTTTCCTATATTTTTTGTTATTAGTATTAGTGGAGTGAATTGGATAGTGAAACTTTAAAACACCCCGAAAGCCTGAAAGTTAAAAATATTAAAAAAAGGTAAATATGATAAATTAATTTTGTTTGTTTTTTGCCTGCCTAGCCTAGAGAAAGTTGATATAATGCATATATGTACATACATTATGTTATATGTACATACATACAAACATACATTAACAGAAAGTTAATATGAAAAATGATTTACAATTAGCATTCAATTGCTAAAAATATTATCTAATATGTACACAAAACCCGCATGTGTGTGTGTTACAACAACGACAAATTTGTTAAGTACATAATATGTACATACATTACATACAGCTAATATGTGTATTTTTGTTGTTTTAGGAGCCGTCATACATTACCTACTTTGTTTACATACCTGTGCTACCATCGCGCCCCCATCGCTCTACATTATCATATTATTATATAATATTCAGGTGAGAATTTCCATTGGTATGAATTACATACACATATAATATGTTCCAAATAAAAATATATTAGTTAAATGTTACATAGCAATACTTCTTTCATCATCCCTGTAAGACGCTTGAATCCCGGCTTTAGTCATTCTGTCAATTAAAGAAGCACCTCGCGAATATCGTCAGCTCAGCTCAATAGTTTGTTCACCAGCGCTGTCTGACACAAGTACCGAAATTTAACCGAGGAAGCGTTAATGCCTAGCCACTGGTTTAATGAACGTAAACATTAGATAGAGATTGCCACCTATAAGCCTATGATTTGCACCGTTTCTTGAGTCAATTACAAAGAACTTTTTACATGCATTGTATGCACACCATGGATCATACTTGCTTAACGTAACACCCACTTCCACCTTGCCATTGAGATAACCGACCTTTACGTTTATAACATACAGGTTCTAAATCCACTAGAAAACGTTTTTTTCGACATTCTAATGAGAATTCATTTGACATCTCAGAACCAGATCCATTCACACAAAACGCTTAGTAATGTCATGTGAAGGCTGTAATCGCAATAGGAAAACCAACCTGGTGAAGAGTAGGGTACAGTACTCACATGTCATGGTTAATGTCCATATCTGTTTTTGTAGTATTTATTACATGGAAATAATAAAAAGTTATGAAAATAATAACAATTTAAGCTAACAAAAATATAGAAACTTTCTCAGATTTAACTTACTGAAATTAAGTGTATAAATAGTTCTATTTTTGTAAGCATATTTGAACTCATGCACTCTATAGCAAAACGGAAGCAGATGTGAGGAGCCTGTACCAAAATTTTTTTCTCCTTTATTAGCCAAATTGACTGTTTGAGTTTTGATTTTCTCCTCAAAACCTCATGCACAAATTTAGGCAACCCCCAACCACACTATGTTATCTTTATGAGAAAACGCAGAGGCTGCCGCTGCCCCATTTTCTAGCTTTTGGCCAGAGCTGTACATCTTCATTACTAGTTTTTATTATTATTATTATTTTTTTAAAGATATTGTAACTTTTTCTTTTTCTTTTGTTCTCTTGCTACGTAGTATTATTACTACTTCTCTCATATTAGAATTATGTATGCAATCAAAGATTATCATTAGAGACCGGATTTTTAGGTGAAAATGTCGGCTACACCTGCAAAAATTGTAAGTTATTTACCTGCATCACAACCTACTGTGCGTTTACATAAATTATATTTCTAAGCTTTATAGCAGTGAAGTACCAATTTTTTATAAACACACAGTAGATTGTGAAGCAAAAAGCCTAACTATCAAACTTGCAGGCATAATCATAATTTTCACCTAAAAATCCGGTCTCTAATTATCATAAATGTTTTCTGTTGGGGTTAGGTGTAAGAGTGGGCCAGACATATTGTCAGGCTTAAACCTCGCCCTTTCAAAAATTTGTAATTTTTTTTTCTATGTATTTTTTTGAATAAAGACGATTATTTATTTATTTATTTATAAAAGAGAGAGAGAGAGCAATGATGTATCTGTATGTGTGTAGTAGTGTGTTTGTATGCATGTAACAATGAAGTCATACTGTATTACCCAGACAATAAATATGACTATATGATGCTGATCTTCTGTGATAAAATACCAATGATATCATATATATATATATATATACAAAATTACCAAGTCCAATCATACATATTTCATATGAAAACTTAAAGTAATGTATTGCTCCTTAATATTTCAACATGAAATTTCTATACATACATGCATACATACATATCATGATACTATATCAATCCCTTTCGGGGTAAGCTAACAACATAGATGATTTTTAGCCTGACCTAGTGATAGACCTCCATAACTTTCTATCCTGACGTATGTACTTCTCTTTGCTTTCTTCAGACTCATACCTTGTTTCATACACTTTCTTTTGCATATATGAACATGCTGGTAGTTCATATTAGATAAAATAATGTTTTCTGCTCTATGAACCAAATTATTAAAATAATAATAATACACCTATTCTTTAAAATTACTTACATTTCTATCAATGCATCATATATACCTGTACACTGGTCCCGAATAAATCTGACTGCTTGCGGTTAAAGTTTCCCCACATATTTAACATTTGGAGAGATTAACGCTTCGGTCAAATTTATTCGGGACCAATGTACATTACCTGGTACAGTACATTACTATTTTATTCATAAATAAATACAACTTGTAACACATATTGGGTAGCTTTGGGCACTAAACTCCAAGAGAAACAGAGTGTGTTTTGTCTTCGCCAGTCCTTTTAGATTCAGAGCAATAATTTCATAGTTGTCTGTTTGTAAGGACTAACGAGGCATAATACACTTCATTTCTCTTAAAGTTTAGTACCAAAAGCTAGCCAATATGAGATAGTTTTGTTTAACTATGTGCTAGCAAGATTTTTACCAACTATGGGACTTGATCTTGTCACCATGATAAGGCCCTTGCTGGTTTCTCCTTTCCCTTTCCTTCAAATAAACTAATCTATTTAATACAAATAACTGAATTATGTGTCATGAAAAAAAAAAAAAAAAAAAAAAATGTAACTGTGTTGTTTAATATTCAAATTCTATTCTCAGAATCTGCAACTTCGGAAGCATTCAGCATCATGCAGCTCTGCAATATATCCACCGACTTCTGCACTCAAGAGTGAAGTTGACTTCTAGATTAGTGTGAGTTTATTGATAAACACAATTACTTTAAGTTATATGAGTATGGCTCTCAATTTGAAAAGTGGAAACTTTTTAGTTGGTAAACATAAAAGTTCTGACAATTCTATTTTGCATTCAAGCAAAACTATTAAAAGAAAACTTCAAACTAGTGCAAATGCATCTGAATTTCATTTAAACGAGGTAGCTGGTACTAGTAATGTTTCATTACTATCAAATAAATCATGTAATGATTCAAATGTACATACCAGTGGTACATGTAGAAGCATAACCAATGTTAATAATAATGTAACCCTGTCAGGTAATATAATTGTGCATCGATGTCAATTTTGTAAAAATATGTTTGATACTGAGATTCTTCTACAATCTCATTTTTGTACAGCACTTCTTAGTATTGAAAATACCAGTATTGTTAATTCAAGTCTAATACCTGCATATAACTTGCCTTTGCCCTTCGAAACACAAACAAAATCTGCTGACTATATCACAAAAGTGCTTCAAAAAAAATACAAAAAAATTCTTCTAAAAGCTTCAATTTATGAATCAAATATTGATATTGAAAATATAATGCAAGTTAAAGTTAGTTCAAAAGAAAGAGCGTTAAGTAAGAGAATAGCTTCGGTATTTCAATGCCCGGTTTGTTCTCAATATTTTGAGGAGGAAGGAACTTTGAATGTACACGTTGCTAAAGACCACTCTCAATATTATGACAATCTCATTCATAATAAATATAAATTACCTTGTAATGCAGTTGAAAGAGAAATATATTTTTGTACTACTTGTCAAAAAATATTTTCCAGCCAAAATGTATCTCATACTCATTATACACTTGTATCTGATAATGGACTTCAATGTATTTTGTGTGATAATAAATTTGACAGCAAGGCAGCAAAACTATCACATGAACATATCAAACATGGACGTAATAATAAATATCTTTTTTTAGAAGATTTACAACTATTACAAAGTTCAACTCATACTCCACATACAGAAATGTCTATTACAAAAGTTGTAACTCAAGTATATGCATGTAGTAGTTGCACACAAATATTTCATACAAAACAAGGTATTCTTAAACATTTATCATGTGAACATTCTGATTTACAACATCCAGTGTATCATTATATAGAACATTTTATATGTAACTTATGTCCTGAGAATACAAGTGAAGGTGTATTTAAGAAAGCCTCTGATTATTTAATACATTGTCAAGCAACACATGTTAGTAGCATTCAGAATACTTCAGGTTGTGTTCATAATTCTGTTACATCAGCTAACTCCGTGAAGCCTGTGAATGACTTTGATACTACTGCAGTAAGAAAAGAGGCAAACTTGTTAACCAAGACTCAAGAAACATGTAATTTAGTGGAAAGTAATCTACCTCAACCAATAAAAGAAGAAATTATAGACCCAGATTATATACAAATAAATAAAGATAATTATAATGAAGAAGAACCAAGAAATCTGAATAGTAGCAATAGTAACCTTCCTATGAGTTGTGAGGACTTAAATATTCCTGAAATGAAAATTGAAATAGAAGAAAATAAACTTCAAGAATATTACGAAGAAAGCATATCAAAAAGTGCATCAGAAATTGAAGATAATCAAAGAAGCACTATTGATAATGCTAAGAATGTGACTGAAACCCATACAGAAGTGCCTCATAGCATAAACTTAGAATCTGTTACAACTAGTCGTCATCCAGCACCAAGCAATAAAAATATCCAAGCTCCAGTTTTTACTTTACAGTCTGAAAGTTATTGTGAAATAATTGAAACAAAACATAATCAAGTCTGTTTAGTTGTTGGCAAAAAAGTTACAAAGAGAGTGTACATGTGCCTAAGATGTAGTGCTCATTTTTTTGATGTCAGTCATTTACAACTTCACACTAAAGTCGTGCATCCAGATATGTTTATTGAAGGCGGCAGCATACATGCTGTTACTGAACTTATGGAACGTTGGTTATGTGATTTATGTCGACCAAGTTTCAAACTATTTACTATAAAAGTGTTATATCATAATCATTTAAAAAGTGAACATAGAATTACAGGTCAAGTTGATTATAGAAAAACTACAAATTATGAGATATTGATAGACAAAAAAACGCAATCACTAATTAATGCAACTTTTAAATTTGTTGCATCATCAAATCCTACACAATCACCATTCATGCAACCTCTTCCTGGAGGAAATACTTCTACTCAACTTATTCCTCCAAATAATAGTGTTTTAAATCAAAATAGTGGCAGAATAAATACTGTAATTAACCCTAGTCTGTTCAATAATACTCCTCAAGCTGCATCTCCAAATAATTTAGTGGTACCTCAGAATGTAATTGGCACCAATAATGTACTAAATCAGAATCAACTCGTGATGACTGTACGTGGTCTATTATTAGTCCCTAATAATCAGGTTCAAGAACATTTAAATTTGATGTCCAATCCATTAACTGCCTTACCACAATTTACTACTCAGCAAATGAATTTTTCATTAAATCCTATGTTGACTCAAGGTAATTCTATACCAACTCAACCTTCCATAATTTTACCTCCAGTTCAAAGACAACCATTCCCAAATTCACAAATAATTGTGCCACAATCTCAATGTACTTCTAGTAATTTAAATAGTCTCCCTCAAACTACTCATTATAATCCAACATATTTAAATCATGGTAGTGGTAACAAAAATTCCAGACTAGGAGAGGACATGCTTCGTAATAAAAGCAGCACTCAGGTGACATACAGAAAGAGTCAAAATAATTCAGTTGCAGTACTAACTAAACATGGGTTACAAAGAGTAGGCGTCAATATTGATTACATTACTGGTAAAAATGTAAGAGATGTAAATTCAGCAGTTATCGTAAATAATGTTCCTAAACTGGTAGATTCTGGTTTATACACAAAAGTGGGAAATTCACTTAAACAAGGTGCAATTAAAAGAAATAGAGCCAGTGCTGTAGCTGTTCCATCTGGTGCTGTAGTTGATATTACTAGTGATGACGATGAAACTTCTGATACTTTAATTACAAAAAAAAATAAGAGTTTACTAAGTATTGGTACAGAGAGCACAAATGTAGATAAAAGTTCAGTAGCTACTTCAACAAATACCAATATATTAACTTCAAAAGCAGATGAGCATTCAAAGGCAAATACAGACATCAATGGACCAAATTTTGCTGAACTTGCAATTAAACAAAATATGACATTTGAGTGTTGTTATTGTAAAAAAATATTATTTTCAGAAAAACAATATATAATTCACAAAAATCAATGTCATGATAACATTTCAAAAGTAGAGCAATATAAAGTTCAAGTTAATAGATATGTTTGTCCAAATTGTCTGGTACATTTTCATAACCAGGATAATATGGAGAGTCATTTCAAATTAAAGCACAGAGATTGTAAACCTACAGACAAACAGACAATAAAACAAGTTGAAATGTATAGATGTCCAAACTGCTTGAAATGTTGTATATCTCCTCTAAAACTTATATATCATATAGATACATGTAAATATTCATTAAATTTAAAAAGTGTAATCAATTGTATTAAAAATAAGCATTTTAGTTGTTATATATGCAATGCTTGTTGGTTTGACACGCCAGAAAAATTAGATGCGCATATTAAAACATTGCATCTACATGTTAAAGATAGTATAACTGTTGAAGCAAACGGTACACATCTTTGGTGTTGCTCAATATGTCCAAGAAAATCACAACAATGCTTTGTAAACATAGATCTATGTTATAAACATTTAGTAGATTCTCATGAGATATTTCTTACAACTGAGGAAGTAACTTTTATAAAAGAATTAAAATTGAAGGACATGTTCAGTACTTATCCTTTAGAAGAGGAAACATTAGAGACTAGATTAAAATATTTGAAATCTTCTCGCAAATTAGGTGATGACATGGATTTAAAATGTCCAAAATTATCACAAGTACCTGTTGTAGTCTTAGAACGTCTAAGTGAATTACAAAAATATTAAAGAGTTTGCAAAAAAAGTAGTTTATAATGTAAATAAGTTTGAGTTTAATATTTGGAATATATAATTATCAGTTACGTTGTTGATAAATTTATATGCATCTTATAAAATGCTAAGACTTTCATGAATTGACTGTCCTCCTTTATTTTATTTTTATTTGTGCAGCTATTTATTACAAGATTGTTACAAATTGTGCCTTCTTTGATATTTTGAATAAATATCTTTCTTTAATATATGTAGGTATTATTACTAAATACTAATAATAAACCAACTCTTATCTTACCTAAATTTTGTAAAATTGCTCATAATCCAACTATAGGCTATATTTTAATATTAAAAACATTGTAGCAGATTCAGATAGCTTACAGGAAGAGGTATTGAAATATGAGATTAACAATTGGAAAGAGAATTTTGTATTTTTTATGTGTATATACCCATGAAAAAAAAATCGGGTTCCAACAGGGTTTCAAGTGATTTGGAATGCATTTGGAATGCATTCCATTAGGGTTCCGATATGTTCCACTATGTTCCTAAAATATGCAAATCAATTTTTTAAAAAATGCTCTGATTTTGTTACAATTTGCAGGTACAAAAAAAAATGCACTTATCATTATAATAATGAGTTAAAATAGAGAAAGTAACAATCATAAAATATGAAATAAAATAATAATGTTAAAGTTATGCCCGATTTTAAAGTAATGGGGTACAATTTTCGTATCAATGAATTTATTCAAAATAATAATAATACAATGATCATGTTTGGAATAAAAATGTTCATTTTCTATTTTGTAATTTCTTCTTTATTAGGTATTCTATAATTTAGCTGAAATCAGTATTTGTTTGTTTGTTTTATATAATTTTGAAATATTTTAGGTAAATCCCTTTAAATAAGATAAAGAAATTGTTACTACGAGATTGTAAAATATTTCTGCATATGAAGATGAAGGGAGAGACAAGTATCTTCAGGACAGCATGTAGCAATGATTTAAGATCAAATTAAAGGACTAATCAATGTATTTTGTACACACATTGTGTTTAATGAATAAAATAAAAAATATATATAAAATTAAAAGATATTTGTAATAAATAAAAATAAAAATAAAATTTGTGTATCAGATAAAATATATAAAATTGTTTTTTCAATTGGAGTTTTGAATAAAATATTTCTTTATAAATTATTTATTGTTTAAAAATTTACTATCATAGAGAACTGAATAATAATTTATGCAGAAAAAACATTATTTTATCATGCATTTGGTGTACAAGGTATACAGTACAATATATAATTATTAATTAACTAATTAATTATAATTATGATAAATTTGAAGTTCCATAGTCCTTGTGATTTGGTTTCTTGAGCCAACTATTACATATATTAATATTCCTCAAATTTTAATATTTTGCTTTAAGAGGAGAGGGCTGTGACTGTGCAAATAACAGAGCGTCTCTTTTTTAATAACTTACCCCCGTAAGCTGCGACACTAACTAACTAGTTAAACCGTAGTTAAGTTGTTATTTTGATTGTTGCAACAATTAAAAAAAGATAACTAAGGTTTAACTAGAGGTTGCAGCTTACAGCCCCTATTGTTGCTAGGAATGATAAACTTAATTAATAAATTTTTTATTTTTTTTTCTTCAATAAATTATTTTTGTCAACTATATTGACTTAACTGTTGAAAGTTAATGGTAAAGTACTATACAACAATATTAAATTTTAGATGCAATTAGATACCTGGATCAATAAAAATTCTTATCATTTATTTCAACACTTTGAAATTTTTGCATAACTTTAAACACAACGAAGAGTCATTAAAAATGTCTCAACTTTGTATAAATATAAATTCCTATTTCTTAAAAAAAAAAATAATAAATAAATAAAAAGAAGTGATTGTTGAAATATTAGCTACTGACTACCCCTCTTAATTTGGGTCTACATGTTTATTTTATTGCACAGATAAAATTATTTTGCGTTTCACAAGAACTGTCATCCAAGCCGTCTCCATATTTGCTTGCCAAATCGTACGCAACTGTCATACAGTTTTCTCCAGTTCTAAGGCGAGGCTGTTCATATTGCCACTTCAGGTAGTCACTGACAGCAACACCACTAGGGCACCATGTGAATTTACCGCGACAGCCACGGTCCATTCCTCCCACCCAAAATGTAGCTTTTACAGGATGGAAATTCTCTGTAATGTTAAGAAGTAGAAAAATGAACTGAAAACTATAAACTGCAAGTGTCAATAAAGTTTAGTAAAAAAAAAAAAAAATAATAATAATAATAATAATAAAAATACTATTCAAAAATAATTGATGATCATACGATTTGATAAAGAAACACATGGATAGATTAGGAAAATTTGGGGAACGGAAAGATAGTAATGAGCTTACACTATAACAGGGATGCTGTATTCCTATTATTTACTGTACAAAAATGTTTATAGGCCTAGAAAAATGAAAAACTAAAAAAAAAAAAAAAAAAAAAAAAAAAACTTGTTTCCAAACCTACTTGTCTCTATATGCTGGAACATTTTATCCCAAGCCCCAATTAACTATATAAATGAAAGAATCTTTGCATTAATTTATTAATTCAACTTTCCTTAATTTCTCCCATAAAAACTAACACATTGATTTATTAGTAGTATTATTTTATCTCTGTGCTAGCAATATTTTTAACAAACTATGGGATATCTTCATTATTATTCCTTGCTGGTTTCTCCTATCCGTTGCTCTCAAATTGATTTTTAATAACAATTGTTAACCTAAATAATTATACCATGTAATAAATTGTTAAGAACATAGAACTTATACATAATTTTTTTTTTTTTTAAACAAAACAAACAATTTACTTTTTAAATGACTAATTATGCAGTGCAATTCCTTGCAGGTTTCTATTTGTAGTGGCATCATGTTTAAACTGCAGCATATATTGTAAGCTATGTCGTATGTTACCTAAGAGATTTAAAAACTTTGTTATCATATATAACTATAGTGAATATTAAAGTCAAGGATAGAAATATTAGCAATGCCCTTACCAACAGAGTAGAAGTTTAAAGACGTAGAACACCTTGAACAAAAAACTTGCCTAATATCCTTAAATACCCAAATATCAACATTATTTTGGCCGGAGTCATTGATTTCTAATTTATTTTCCATTTACAAAATGTCAGTTGCGGGTTTACTACGTCACAGCTCGCCTGTTTCTGCGCGCGTGGACCAGGCGAGCTGTGACGTAGTAAACCCGCAACTGACATTTTGTAAATGGAAAATAAATTAGAAATAAATGACTCCGGCCAAAATAATGTTGATATTTGGGTATGTTAGGATATTAGGCAAGTTTTTTGTTCAAGGTGTTCTACGCCTTTAATGAAGAAATTGAGGTCTCATGTAGTACATAGTATAGTTATATATAGGCCTAATGTCTGTATAAACGAGAGCTTTTGTCATTGCCATGACATTATCAATCATTGATGAAATGACTAACATACATTGTACAACTATATACTCTGTGCCACATGAGACCTCCACCCACCATTGAAATTCTACTGTGGTAAGGCCCTTGCTTGTATTACTATCTTTTATCTTAACATTCATTGTAACCACCATGTTTTTTTCCTTAAATTAAATAACAAAATATTCATTGGGGGGGGGGGGGGGGGGGGGGGGTATTGAGTTTGCTCAAATAATAACATTAATTAATAAGATCAGATTATAATTGTAGATATACAATAAGGATCAATATTAAAGAAAATGATAGAATAACCAGCAAGGGCCTTACCACAGTAGAAGTTCTATGGAGAGGTCGAAGTCTCGCATGGCACAGTGTTTTGTTATAAAAAATTTCATTTTATAACTGAGAGCTTTTGTCATATATTAGTGACATTATCAATCAAAGAAGAAAAATATTTGAGCACATCACCGAGCAGTGTCTTGTCTTGTACTGCCGACAAGACACTGCTTGGTGATGTGCTCAAATAATTTTCTTCTTTGATTGATAATGTCATTAATATATGACGAAAGCTCTCAGTTATAAAATGAACTTTTTTATAACAAAACACTGTGCCATGCGAGACTTCGACCTCTCCATAGAACTTCTACTGTGGTAAGGCCCTTGCTGGTTATTCTATCCTTTTCTTTAATATTGATCCTAACCGCGATGTTTTTTTTCCTTAAATTGATAGATATACAATAATACAAATAAATTTACTAAACCTAATATTACAATTTGCAAATCATACCTTAACCGATGGCCAACTTATTAAATACTTTTTTTCACATAATGATACAATACTTCCAATAAGATTTGTGACTGAAACATAAAACACTTGTATTTAAAATTTCCCTATAATTGTTGGTATAATACAAGTATCAAATTTCTAATAAATTAACTGAATTATAAATGTATAATTTATTAGAAAAGGTTTAAACCATTTTGGTAATCAAAGAAAGTATAGGAGAAACCAACAATTGCCTTACCACGATGAGGTCCATAGCTTAGTGAAAGTCTTGATAGCACAGGTTACACAAATATTTACAAGTCTACCAAGACATTTTGAGGGCAACATCCCTCTTCTTCAACTGCTTGAAAAAGAGGGCTGTTGCCCTCGAAACATCTTATTTAACTTATAAATATTTGTGTAACCTGTGCCATCAAGACTTTCACCTAGCTACAGACCTCATCTTGGTAAGGCACTTGTTAGTTTCTCCTATCCTTTCTTTGATTTCATACACGTAACTGAATTGTAAAGGTATTATTTAGACAAAATGAAATAAAGTATATTTTAATTTTTTTTCCATGCTTCAACTTACCATTTTCACTAGGCATAACCTACATATGTTTACAAAAATGATAGGTATTAATTGATTATATTTAAGTATAAGATATTTAAAATTGACCATCATACCATCATATCATAAAATTGATATCATACCTGATTGGAAACACAATCATATTCTGGGCATTTTACGTCACATTTCAAGTCTAAATCTCTATAAGCCTAAATAAGAAGCAAATAATTGTTAATGCATTAAGAAGTTTAAGTAAATAATTATGTAATAAATAGGTATATATTAATAACTCTATTCTGTACCATAATATTTTTACACAAATGTTTATCGCAGAACATTTTACATTTACGATCAAACTCATCAGATTTTATATTTTTCATAGTGCTATTGGATTCATTCAGTTTATTTTCTGCAGGAACCTGAAAAATAATTAAATTTTAGTTACTCATCTGCCCATGTGGTGTAGTGGTTAGCGTGCTCGTTTGGCACGCTGGAGGTTCAGCGTTCGTTACCAAGCCGGGTTGGCCTTGAAAGGCCAGCTTGTAAGGGCGGTGGTTAGAACGGTGAAGTTTCAGTGTGTTTCAATGAGTACGTTTCCGCTGCAATGCGTGGGTTGGCCAGGCAGTTTGACCACCTCTCGTCCATTGTGGCGAGTGCTGCCGTCGTAAGATTTGGTGGTCCGAGCTGCACAGGTCTGGTATTAGGAGCCCAGAGGAGTGTGGTATTAAGGGTAGAGCCTGTGGTCTGGTAAGCCACAGATCATTGTAATCCCTCTTACTAGAAAGGATTCTTCCTGGCCTACCCCGAAAGGGACTATGGCGTCATGATATGTATGTATGTATGTAGTTACTCAACTAAATATTAACAACATGGTTAATAAATTTGAAATAATACCTCACAAATAAAATTGAATTTCTTGGTGCAAAGAGCATCATCCAAGCCGTTGCCATAGATTGTATTGTCTTGTTCAACAATGATACAAGTTTCCTTTAATCGCATGGATGGTTGATCATTTTGCCACTTGAGATAACTGTTGAACTGGTCACCACTTGGGCACCACATATAATGACCCTTGCATACTCTACTCATGGTCCCTCCTGTCCAGAAAGATACTTTTAACGGCTTTTTCTTATAATCTAAAAAAAGTAATAAAAAAATATATATAATATATATATTAATAATAAATAACTAAACTCACAATTTTATAAAATCACAAGGGAAATAGCCATTTCACAAAATTGAAAGGCTTCACTATTAAAAAGCCTACATCCTTTTGGTAGGGATCAACAGAGCTAACTTCACAAAATCAATTGAAACAACCAAGAGTTTACTATATTACATTGTTACAGTTGGTTTCTATATGGCAATTTAAGTTGTAATATATGGACTTTCATACATCATGTAAATTTCATACATGTATTATAACAACAATGAAAATTACAAAATTTAATATATTTATTTATGTGTGTGTGTGTGTGTGTGTGTGTGTGTGTGTGTGTGTGTGTGTGTGTGTGTGTGTGTGTGTGTGTGTGTGTGTGTGTGTGTGTGTGTGTGTGTGTGTACTGTGTGTGTGTGTGTGTGTGTGTGTGTGTGTGTGTGTGTGTGTGTGTGTGTGTGTGTGTGTGTGTGTGCATGTGTGTGTGTGCAATATGTGTATGTGTGCAGTATTAAATAGTAAGTAGTAAGTACTATCATTTTTTTTTGGCTAGGCTTATTTTTTTTTTTTTTTTTTTTTTTTAAGTCATACAAAATTTTATGTGTATAATTACTTGATTTTATGTGGCCAAATATGCCTTGAAATATGCAGCTTAATTCATTACAAGTATAAATTTGTAATGGTAGCATGTTGAGACTGCAGCATATGTTGTATGCGGTATAGAAATCTACCTGTTAAATATTTTATTTTAATAGTAATCATAAACCAATTTAAAATATAATACGCACTAGCAATTATTAAGAATATACTTTAACTGTTCATGTTTATCCAGCCAGTCTACTGATAATGTGCATTGCACAATAAGAAATAAGAAATAATTTAAGAAAAATAATTAAAAAAGTCAACATTAAAAATAGTTACCTTAATGTGTGGTGGACTAAAGAAGTATTTTTTTCCACACAAAGTTTGAATATTTCCCAGAGTTGATATACTTCCTAATTTTTATTAATTGAAAAATAATGATTTTTTAAATTAATTAAACACTAATCTGAAACAAATGTAATTATGTACAATAAATTCTTGATTTTGTGAAATCTTAAGGGCACATATGGCATATGGCCATTTCACAAAATTAAATGTCACAAAATCGAGAGCTTTAACATTGCCATGCTTATATTTTTACTTTGAATGAACTGAACATTTTACAAAACCAAGAAATTCACAGAATTGAACTTCACTAAATTGAGAGTTTCCTATACATATACACGCACACAAACACAGTATACTGAATATTCACACTGATACATACCATTCAAGATGTTTGCCTTTAAAAAAATATATATATATTTATACGTTAGAATAATTAAAAGCTTTAAATTAATTTCAGAATAAATGTTAAATTTTAAATTTAAAATAACTATTATCATTATGGCAAGGACTTTGCTATGGTTTCTCTTGTGGCCTTTTAAATTTATCATACCTAACTGCAATTGTTTATTTTCCTTAAAGGATTTGTCAGGAAATAACGTTTTCTTTATCACCATAGCTACTGGACAAGTATTGTTGTTCATTATATTTAAAGCAAAAAAATCGCAAAAATTTATTTCGTTCAATTTTGACCAGTTTATATTTCTATTATTTGTCTGCATATGGTGAAAAATGTGGCAGCTTCCTATATAAAATCAAAGTACTTGCACTTTGATTTGCACTATCTGCGCTCTATGTAGGTCTAACTACCTTTGACTCACCGTGTGACTTTGGCAAATATATAATAACTTTGTCATCTTTGTCTGAGCAATAGAAAATAAAAACTAACTGAACAATTAATTGATTTGTAAAACTACTTTTTGCATAGAAAAACAAAATTTAATGCCTCCCCTAAATATAAGCTGCTTGTGGTTTTTAAAGAGGTGCACCGGGAGAAGACAAGATAAATGCATTCCAGGTGTGGGGGTGGCGCACCCCATGCAGCGTCCGCCGCCCGGTCTATGCAGCATACACTTCCCTAGCGCGCAAGGGCTAAATTCAAAGCTTATTTCTACAAAAACGACCCATCATTCCTTCGATTCTATAAGTTGCACATAAAATCTAATTTCTCACGCGTAATGAGACCCCCTCATGATCTGCAGTAATATTTTTACTCCTTACTGGTGTCTTGTTTTGAAACCTAAATATGCCGTGACCGCATAAACACTGGGTGCAATGGCAAAGGTCTAAAATGAAGAAAATCTATGTTTGCCCATTTGACATCATCAGTAAGCAAACCTATGTACCTGAAATAAATTTTTGCGACTTTTTTCTTTGCCAGATTTGAAATCAGTACTCATCATAAGTACAAAATATGCAATAAAATGATTTGGGTTTACAACCCCTTTAATATATCTCAATTATTTACTTAAAGTTTTTTGATTGATGCTTTATTTTAGATTATTGTTCAACTATATAGATTTTTACTTTAAGTAGAGAGAGGGAGGGAGAGAAATATAGATCATGAGTATTTAAACTGAGACATAGAGGCATAAAAAAAAAATGCCAGCAAGCTTAGCAAAATTCATATCCTTTTCTAAAAATAAAGATTTATTATTATTATATTTTTTTTATCCTTGTGCTACCAAGATTTTCACAAAACCATGGTACTCTTGTCATTATGGCAAGGTCCGGCCTTGCTTGTTACTCACCTATCGTTTCTTTCAAATTTATCATACCTATAACCATGATAGCTTTTTCCCCTTAATATCTATCTGATTGATAAAAAGATATGTTAGAATATATGGAGGCCTAATAATATAAATTATTTAGCAAACCTCATGATGCTTAGCACATTTGATTCTGGAGCAATCATTGAAGCAACTTGAAGAAGCAGGTGCATTTGAAAAAACACTAGCCTAAAATAAGACAATAATTATTACATAATAAGTATTTGTAATTAGTCATATTATGCTTTCATTTGTCAATTTTGGTTTCCAATTAATGCTTTTTTTTTTTTTTTTTTTTTTTTTTTTTTACCTTTGGGGATTTGCAGAATTGCTTTGGACAGTACATAGAGCAGTTTTTATTCACAATATCATATTTTGAAATTAAATCAACTTCTGAGCTCGACTCAATACTTGTAAGTTTGTATGTTGTTGCATAAGTTAGCAGACTATTTGTACTATCTGTTGTATTTTCATTAGTGGCAATTAAAGTTGAAAACTAGAAAATATCAATATTCATGTGATGATAAAAAGATTTGATAGAAAAACACACAATAGATAGATTAGGAAAAATTGGGGAATTTTAGGCCTGGGTTAGAATATGTTCTCTACCACAGCATCCCTATTAATGTAAGCTCATACTATCTCCCATTTCCCAATTTTTACTGATCTATCTAAGTTTTTCTATCAAATCTTTTAATAATAAATTATCGCATAGACGATCTTTCCTAATATTTATAATACTCAACTACTCAAGTGAATATAATAATAATAAATATGCATGCATATCATGACGCTATATAGTCCCTTTTGGGGTAAGCCAACAACACATGTTTTTAGCCTCTAACCTAGTGATAAACCTCCACAACTTTCTATCATGTCATACTTCTCTTGCTTCCTTCAGTCTCATACCTTGTTTCATACATTTTCTTTTGCATCCAATACTGCGCAGTGTACACACCTCTGGACAAAAGTTCCTGAACGGTGCAGAAGCGCGGCTGCTGCATTTTCTCATAAAGATAACATAGGGTGGTTGCAAGTTGCCTATACAAATCATTCAGGAACTTTTGGCCAGAGCTGTACATTCTTATTTTCCAAACATCTCCAACCACCTCAGACCATGATTTTTTTAGCCCTGCCTCCATCTCTATCCTACCATCTACTCTCTCTTCTACGAAATACCTGTTTTTTTGCTATTCTTTCATCATCCATTCTCTCAACATGACCAAACCTCCGTAATACATTGCTCTCATACTTCTCAGTCACAGTTTCTTTCACTCCAAATTTATTCTCCATCCATAACCCAATAATAATAATTAAATATAAGCAAGCTCTGGGTTAGGTATACGATTGGGCCAGACATTTATATATAGTCAGGCCTAATAAGAGTTTTATTTATTTATTTTTATTAAAACTTTTTTAATAATGTTTTTGTATATAAGGACAGTGGCATTGTAAAAGGAGGGTTTAGCAAGAAAATAGACAGACTAATAAGAGCTCAACAATACTATAACAAGTAAAGTGCTAGCAGACCACATTGTGTTCCTGTTTTCATTTGTACAGTACTTTTCCAATGGGGGAATGAAGCAAGTATTACTCGAGTTAGAAATTTTTCTTGATTCTGAAATTTTTACTAAAGCATACCAAGCTTTAAAGCTTTTGTTTTCCTGACTTTGAAGTTGATTGGATGATAAAGTAATTATTACCAATTTGTAGAAATTCAGAAAAACAAAAAAAGCTTTGAGACTCACCAAAATTAAAAGCTATACAGTAAAAATTTAAGTGCTGAGAACAGTAATAATAAACACAGAGTAATCTGCAGAAATAAGACAAATTAATAAGGGACACCCTTTTTATATATTTTAAACTAAATTTAATTTCATGCTGTTTGTACTTTGTATACATATAAACTTAATATAAATGAAAATAAAATAAGTTTGTTACCATAGAATAATTTGCAGGACAATTGCACATAGCAGTGGCTACTGTCACTGGTCTGCCTGTATGAAACAAAAACTAGAAATTATGATGATTTTGTTTACTCCAAGCAAAATGATTGTAGACAAAGTATATATATACCCTATATATATATATATATATATATATATATATATATATATATATATAGGTATACCCAGCAAACACGGCTATGCCGGTCCTATATTGTTTTAATGACGGCGATGCCGGACAGATGCCGGAAAGTTTTAAAGGCGGCTAGCCGGTAAAAATCCGGCATTATGGACTTAGAAAAAAGTTTGATGATTTCACTCGATCATCTATAATGCTGGCAACTAAGTTTACAAGTAATTAACTCGTTAATTAGCTTATAAAAAATGACAATTATTTTTACACGGGTTTAACTAAACTCTTTGAATAAAATAAATAGGAAAAATAATTTTTCCAGTGGAAAGTGCCCCTCGGAAAAATAATTCAAAATTGGAAAAATTATAAAATTTCATTGTTTTAAAATTCATAAATGTGTTTTTTTTTAATTTTTTTTTTTTTTACTAACAAGCTTTAACACAATTAAAATTAATGCAGACATAATTTAGAATCATTTTTTTCCAATTAAAATAATTTTTTAATAAAGCAGCCGAATGACGGCCATCCGGCTTTACTGCCGGCATTCAGTACGGCCGCGCGGCCACATTTACAAGCTAATATCTCATATTCTTGTTCATGAAAAAAGCTATTTTTTTTTTTACAAAGACAACTAAACCATTTAAGTTGTTTAGTAAGAAAAAATATTGAAAAAAGGAAGGTATTTTGACTGTAAAAATATTTTAAAGTACTGCAAATTGTTGTGGATGTTTTTAAAAATACATTAAAAAATAAATAAAAAGGTGTAAAAATCCTTTTTAAATGTGCATTTATCATTATTATTAAAAAATAATTTATTTCTATACTATAGAACTTTAATTTATTATTTATTGAACAAACTTACATGTACTGCGAGAAATGCGCAGGATATATACCTTTTATAGTGCATATTATATTTAAGAAAGTGCAGTGTAGAGGTAGGATTCCCGTTTACCATGCGGAGGGACCCGCGTTCGATTCTTACCGTCGCAACTTTTTTTATCTTTTTTTTCTTTTAATTGGGCTGTTTATATGTTAAATGTACTAAATTAAGTAGTTTTTTATTTCATGCATAAAAATAATAAAGATTTTTAATGAAAATTTTAATATTTAAGAAACCGGCTTTCCACCGGCCTTAACCGGCATTCACATGAGAGCAAAATGTGACGCCGTTTTAAAGCCGGGCCGCCCATTGCTCCGGCATTAAAAGCAACATCGCGCCGGCTTTTAACTCCGGCATTCGCAGATATCGGACCGGATTAAATCCGGCATTCCCGTGTTTGCTGGGTAGGTATAGGTATATTTATATATACTTTTACCATAATTTGACCATTTGATCACCTGATTTTAGCAATAATATTTGTAGTTGTGACTCCAAACTCTGCAGCGCAGTCTTTACCTTCTCTCTGTATCGTTTCACAGCCTTGCCAGAAGTACACTTCAAAAATATTGCATTATATTAAATTCATTATATATAGGTACATAATATTATGTGTGGTATCACAATAAGATTCAAACAATATTGTTATGTTCAAGGACATTTATGTTAAAGCATTATTTTGTTATGTACAATTATATTGATCTGTTTTTAATGATATTATAGCATAGCATAACTACATTCTTAATTGTATAGTTATTATAATACTGTAATGCGTTGAAATTTCCTTTTCTTTCTTTTTTTTTATCATTATCATTTTATTATTTTTTTTTATGCATTGAAAAAACAAAATCATTATAATTTAATATTTTTAAAACAGAATTAACACACACAACACATTATATTCAGATAAAATTTCAGATAATACTATAATAAAAATATAAATTGTGATTGATGTGTGAAATCCATCATTCCCTTATAGTAGCAATTAAAAATACAATTTGATGAATATATTTATTTTATTTATTAAACACCAAGGTGTACTTATACAAATATATACATTGCACTCTATAAGTCTACAGTTTTGCATATTGACTTAATGATAGGGTCCGAGATGGACAATGAAGTAAGTGGTACCTAGTACATAGGCCACACCACATAACATATGAATTCATAACATGAATATAGAGATAATTATTAATACTACTTTCAAGATCTTACCATTGCTATCAATATCATAAATATGATAAAAGATATAATTTTCATATTTTAATTTTTATAGCGAAAAATAAATTTTCAAATCTTTAAAATGGCCAAGTATGCGCGCACTTAAAATTGTCTATAAAATCATACTTTTTTTAATGGTATTAAAAAAAAAAAAAAAAAAAAACTAAAAAATAATTAAAAGTTAATTAATATATTGCCAAAACGGAATAAATATTATGTTATTTTCACACCAGAATTGATTTCACTCTGTTTGATATATAAGGTAAGGTCTGTCCAACACAACTCTCATGAACATGTACTATATAATATATATTGTTCTTTGCAACAGATTCCAGCAGTTTTATGATTTAATAGCAACCAATGATTTTTTTTTTTTTTTTTTTTGTACATTTGTAGGTACAATATCCTGTCTCAATTTAGACATATAAATAAATATATATATAAATAAATAAATCCCCCCCCCCCTCCATTTTAGTTTTTAACAATATATATATTATATAACTTAGATTTGGCGGAATGAATTTATTATATTATATTCAGTCAGATTGGTTAAATTATGTCGAGCATTATTATAATGTGAAATATCTCATAGCAGTTTCAAAACATGCATGTTTTGAAACTGCTTGGATTTTTTTTTTTTTTTTTTTTTTTTTTTTTTTTGCAGATATCTGTAAAATTATTGATAATTATTTTAAGTGTGTTGTAGTTAATTAACATTATATCTTTGGAATTCTACCACATTAGAATGGGGAAAATTTATAGATTTTATTGTTAACAATAATTTTTAATTTTACCCAGGGGCGTATCCAGGATTTTGCGACGGGAGAGGTCCAGCCTATATAGAGCATAGGAAAAGGGGGGAAACCACCCCTTTTTCCTATGCTTTTTCAGACCTGATGGGGGGGGGGGTCCAGACCCCCCCCCCCGCCCCTGGATACGCCCCTGATTCTACCACATATTAGAATGGAAAAAATTTATAGATTTTTCTAATAATTTGTTAAAAAGCTATATTAATTTAATTCTAGTTTTTGCTCGAAATTGGCTATACATACAGTATATAGTAAAAAAAAAAAAAGTTCGGTTCCCTTCCCTTTAATTATTATACATATTAATAAGTATATTTTATTTTATTTTTTTATTTTATTTTATTAGCACACATATTTATACAACATAATATTTCACAATGGTCATTTAACACAGCTGCTTCCAGTGAGCGGATTTGCTCGTGCGGAAGCAAGAATTATATTATTAAAAGAAATCAGCGAGATAAGAAAAACAACAACAAAGATAATTGGTATATGATCTATTAATCATATGATAGCATGAAATGATAAAGAAAGAAAGAATAATAACATAATGAAGCATCTCGTTCACTTTCATCTCTCTCTATATATATATATATATATATATATATATATATATATATATATATATTCAATTAAGTAATTTCCTTAATAGCTTTGTATAGGTTTATACAATATGTTTACAGAGTATTACCAATGTTATTTTCCATTTTGTTTCAATAATATATAATTTTTTAAAGATTTTTTAAATTTATATAAGAACTTTGAATCTTTTATATTAACTGGTAATTATTCTTATTACTTATTATTATGGCAAAATCATAAATTTATATAATCTCTTTGGGCAAATGGAATAAGAATAAAAGCCACAGTATATTATACAGTAGTCCATCTCCTATATAGCGGGAATGTCAGATCAGTGTCAGATCGAATGCGCGCCATAATTCCGACTGGGTGAAGTTGTCAGAACTACACGTAACATTACTTCAAATTACGGCTTCTAGTTCTGCCACCTTCACCCAGTCGGAATTATGGCGCGCATTCGATCTGACATGGACTGCTGTACCATAGAGTTATTATAACCTCTTTGTACTGTTGCACAGTAGATGGTACAGTAGTCCATCTCCTATAGGGTGTATGCGGATGACGTCATATTTATTGCGCTTGGAGGCCATACTGGAGTAGTGCATAACATTGCTCAGCATAGGACAAACTTTGTTTAAGCCAATTTTCTTTGGGAAATCGGTTCATTTTTTGTTATTGTTATTTTTTTTCACATATTTGAGATACTAATTCAACACATTTACAGCATCAATGCTCTCAAAAATATTGCATAGTGTTTTTAAACTGGCAAAATGATTTTTTTTCCTATGCCATCCATGTTATTGAGTTATCCAACATGGCGTCGACTTTAACATGAATGAATAGACCCTATAGCGGGAATGTCAGATCGAATGCGCGCCATTATTCCGACTGGGTGAAGGTGACAGAACTAGAAGCCGTAATTTGAAGTAATGTTACGTGTAGTTCTGACAACTTCACCCAGTCGGAATTATGGCGCGCACTCGATCTGACTCGATCTGACATTCCCGCTATAGGAGATGGACTACTGTATAATATACTGTGGTACTGTTGTACCATCTACTGTGAATAAAAGCTGAAGAAAAGTTCCTAAACATTCAAACGTTTTCGCACATCTTTATCAAAACACTATCGAAAAAAGGGGGCGTATTTCAATCGGATTTCAATTAAATTTTTTGTCAACAAAGCCTGAAACCTGAAAGGATTGAAAAAATTAATTTGCTCGCATCAGAACATCAGTTGCAGTATAAATCTTTGGTAAGTAATGCAAATAAATTTTACCTTTTTTGTAATTTATTAATGTACTAGTATGCACAGATATGATATACATACATACTGTAATATAATAATAGTTTGAATTAAAAATGGAATATGTACATACATACACACATTGCAGAATCAGTTCGACGTTTTTATAACGTTTATGCGTTTTGTAAATGTAAATATACGCATCAATGTTATATTTTTATCACATGTATGTACATATTTCTGTTTTAAGATTAATTTTAAATAATGAAATTTATTGATCAGAAGATAACAAATAAATAGAATATTATGTATGTACAATAATGTATGTATGTATGTATATGTATATGCATATTCTTATATCTTGATGCTTATGATGATTTCTACACTGTGAGGCTGCTGGCCTGTGAGCCTGTGAGGTGTAGATTTGATTGGTTTGGTTGTTATTTTTTATTTGATTTATATAAAATTCCCTGACTCAATAATATCAACATATCAGTATTACATGATACTACATAACACCACATTGCTTGAGCAGATAAATATCATACATTGCCCAGCAAAGGACTATAAAATCATTTATATAGCCTTCATAATGAAATTAATGTTTTGCAGGGACCCGAACCTGTTTTTGTTTATGGTACCTATGAGAACAAAGGGTTCAGAATTAGGATATTGTGTTATGTATGTTGGATGAAAGAAATGAATAAAGAATTTTGAATTTGAATTGAATAGTATGAGTGATGTGCAGTATGCACGACGGTTTCAGTATGAATTGGAACCAAAACCAGTTCTTATAAGAACTGCAAAAATTAGAGGCGGTTCAGATCCCTGGTTTCCTTTAATTTTAATTTCTTGGGTGTTTAAACAGATCATTTTAGCAAATAAAAAGTACAGTACGTAAAAATATCTGGATAATATTTCTATTTGTAAAATACACATGAAATTTTTTTTCCTATACTGGTCAATAGTATGTACTGCTCAAATATGGTGTCAAAGCGCAAGCCTTAATCAATGAGTGATAGTATGCATGAATCTTGATAGTTTGTGTAAGTGAAACGGTGTTTTTGTGATGATGTGATGACCCAAGGAGAGAAAGTGTAATATCAAAATGACTACATATCTGCATGTTTCAAT
Organism: Ecdyonurus torrentis; assembly: GCA_949318235.1. Lineage (NCBI taxonomy): Eukaryota > Metazoa > Arthropoda > Insecta > Ephemeroptera > Heptageniidae > Ecdyonurus > Ecdyonurus torrentis. The sequence continues at coordinate 26,730,814 of OX439131.1, forward strand.
TTGCATTATAAAATTATATATTTTACAATACTTTGTGAAGTTATCTCATCACATTATTTAATTTTTAATTTTTCCCCCAAGGAGAAGTTTACATAACACTGCACTGCAACATATTACAATGCGAGAGAGGAAGAGACCTTATAATTTCAATGAAGCTCCTGCTAAAGTATCATTCAGGGCTATCAGCAAAGAAGAGCAATGGACCAGAAGTGAGAAAGAAAAATTATTAAATGCAATACATAACCATGGTATTCAAAATATTGAACAACTAAAATTAGCTGTACCACGGAGATCGATAGCTGAAATAAAAAACTATCTTTTGACAAGAAGAAATGAAAGTGCATGGAGTGGCAAAAAAAATTTGTCACCTCCTCTTGAACAATGGTCAGATGCTTTACTTATGAAAGATATTCATGGCCACTTAATACCAGATAGTTCCAGAGATATTAGCAGGGTAAAAATAAATAAATATTAATGATAATTTTGAAATAAAAGCATAGGAGAAACCAGCAAGGACCTTAAGAAGTACCGTAGAAGAAGAGAGTACACTCGCGGAAACCATAATGTTGACATCAAAGAGGTTGCCGCTTCGTTAAGAATTCATTGATAATTTTCAAAGAATTTGGCAACGCTGCTCTTACCTGACATTGTATTTTCTACCCTTTTCTTTCAAAAGCAGCATCCCGTTTGATGTTAACATTAAGCCTCGTTCACAATGGACTTTTTAAAGTTTTCTTAAGTGAAAATGCTAATTTTTAATGAAACTATTGTTGCACTTAAGAATTTTCTTAATTCGTTTCACTTAACAATTTTTTTTCTTAATTTTTCTTAAGTAGCTAATTAGAAGAATTATTTGAATTTACGTAAGAATCAAACCCAAGTTGATTCTTACGTAAATTCAAATAATTCTTCTAATTAGCTATATACTTAAGAAAAATTAAGAAAAAAAATTGTTAAGTGAAAGTTCTACTTAACAAAATTAAAAGAAAAAATTTTCATTAAGTGGAAATTCTAAGTAGCTACTTAACAATCAAACTTTTTTCTTAATTTGAAAAGCGTTTTCACTTAAGAAAAGTCCATTGTGAGCGAGGCTTTATGGTTTCTGTGAGTGTACCATAGTTTGGTAAAAAAAAAATCTTGCTGGCACAGAGATTTAAAAAGGTGAAGAAAAAAAAAAATAAAAATAACTAACTTACTTACTCATACATATTGGATAGCTTTCGGCACTAAAGTGTGTTTTGTCAGTCCTTGTAGACTGAAAGAGAAACTATAAATGATCGTAGTTTCATAATTTCTATCAAAAATGTGTTAGTTTTTTATTTCTATGCTGGCAAGATTTTCTTTGAATTACAGGACTCTTTTTTTTTTCACTATGGTAAGGCCCTTGCTGGTTTCTCCTATCCGGGTCTTTCAATTTTAACACACCTAACCACAAAAATAATTAATATATTATGTATAATGTTTTAGTTTCTTGAATTCATTGCCAACACAGAGTGTCACCCTCCACCTGCAATGTGTAATGGTGTGGACTTTAAAGAGCTGTACAGCTTTCTGTCTCAAATTGTTGCAGGAAATCATCCAAGGTAAATAATAATCTTTATGTCAAATTACTTTATTCCCCATATTGTTTTAGCTCCAGCATAAGCATTGAATTAAATAAATAATAATAATTAGGAAGTAGTAATTATTTGTTTTACCTTTATGACTTGCAGATCATTTTAAATTGTTGTATTTTTTCTCTCTCTAAATAAAAATTGTTATTTTGTAGGCAAGTGTCTTCTATGTCTGCTCTAGTTTTACGAGAGATTTGCCACTTCTTCTCCAAGCTTATGCAATCAAAGGATGTCAGCAACCACAATCAATTTCTACGAAAAATTAATATTGTGGGAGGAAAAGTTGTTCCAGTTGTACGATCCTATGGCAAAAAACAACAAGTACGTAATCCACTTGCATTTTATTATTTTTATTATTATTTCATTTTTATTTGTAACAAAAAAAAAAATGCTATGTAAGAAAGAAATTTGAAGTTGTTAAGGAGTGTACCATTGCTAGAAAATGAACTCTGTTCTGTTAATATGCCAGACTATAAGAGTGCCAGCCATTCCCTCTATTTTATTATTATTATTTAAATATACATACATACATACATATCATGACGCTATAAATCCCTTTCGGGGTAAGCCAACAACACAGATGTTTTATCCTGACCCAGTGATAGACCTGTCTCCAATCAAGTTAGCAGCAAGATACCTTATTATATCTTTCCAAAAGAAACTATTTTGTGACTAACTGAAAGAATGATAATAATAAATCAACCAAAAATGTTAAAATTAAAAGGAAAAGGTAGAGAATACCATAGGAAAGATGAAATAAGCAAATAAAAATATTTCAACCATGTGATATTTAAATTTTAGCTTTTGTTATCATACAGTAATTTATTTGCTTATATGTGTGAAATGTGAATTTATTTACAAGTATTTTATCTGATTTTAGCCATTGATGGATGTATGGGGAGATACAGAGATGAATCCACTGAAAGTGTTCACTGATATGTTAGAAATCGATCCTTCAGATCTATCTCATTGGAACGATGATTGTTTTCATGCTTCTCTCTTTAAAGAATCAGATGTCATAAACCTTGTTGAAGGTGATACAGTTCAAAATGTAATCATCAAGAAAAAACGAAGAAAAGTTCAAAATCAAGCTTCAATTTCTTCTCAAGATGTTAGTAATGTATCAAACAGTCAACGAAGTGATTATGATATTCAGCAAGAACTTCATGCAATCGTCGCTGAAGTAGAAGCATCTTGTGCTCGTCCTGACTCACCTGTAAATTAAGGATATTGGTAGAACTTTTTAACTGTCTGTTTATTTGTTGTAGTAGTAAATATTGGCATCATTTATTTTTTAGTCTCTATTAGACATTTTTAACAATAAGTGTTTTCAGGAAAGAACACTTAAGGTAAATATCAGTTACGAGGTCAGGTAAAGGTTAAACTTTTTCTCCTGCCTGATTCACATTGTGATTAATAGCTATAAATTATAAGTAAACCTTTAATATAACTGTATTTAATGATCTGCTTACTGTTAATGTTTAAATACCGTAGCAAAAATGTTATTTCATCTAAAAATAGCTTGTTTGACTGACTTTATGTCTATACTTTTTGTTTACATGATTAAAAATATTATTTATAGTTTTAATTATAGGCAGATTTATTATGAACTATACTTTGAAAAAATATATATTATATAATATAATACACCTTGGAAATAGTGTTTTCAAGGCTTTTTACTGAATAAACTGTATTTTTAATGAACCACAGAAATCTTCCATACTGTCAAAGTCATGCATGGCCACTGTGTAATAGAACATAATATATGATAATTGGACTAGTTATCAGCAGTTGTATTATTATATATTTTTTATATATATTTTTTATAAATACCTTCCACTAATTTTAGGGCTTTGAAATTTTAGCACAAAAGAGATTCTTAAAGACACACTTAACCTAAAAATAAGTATTTTTTTTATTCTTCTACAAATCATTTCAACACAAATGAGTAATTTTATTTGACTTTTCTAGCCCGCGGGATAAGCGAGCCCCGCGACGGCAATGAGGGGGAAATGTGGCGCACTACTTCCTCCTACTGTGTAAGTAAAAAGTCTGTGCACCTTCTCAGTTAAGCTTAGCTGGTAGAGCAAGGGGCACATATTTTTTACTCTCACAGCAAGATACTACATACAATATAAGGACACGCTCGGCCAAATTGGGCCGCCGCGAAATTCAAAATGAGCCTCTAAGCCAATCAGCGCCCGAGTTGAAGGTCACGTGATCAATATTGACCAATCACAATGCCGCTAAAATTTACATGGAACCAGTTGGCGTCGCTATCTTGTATGTAGTATCTTGCTCACAGTAGAGGGGCGTGTACTTTGTCTTGTTCCTTTGCGGGGCTTGCTTATCCTGCGGGCTAGAGAAATCAAATAAACAACTGATTAAAGGCGTAGAACACCTTGAACAAAAAAGTTGTGTAATATCCTAACAAACCTGAAAATCAACGTTGATTTGGCCAGTCTTTGATTTCTAATTTATTTTCCGTTCACAAAATGGCACAAGCGGTCCATGACGTCACAGCTCGCCTGGTCCACACACGCCTAAAACAAGCAAGTTGTGAGCCTGTGATGTCAATGACCGCTCGTGCCATTTTGTGAATGGGAAATAAATTAGAAATCAATGACTCCAGCCAAATCAACGTTGATTTTCAGGTTTGTTAGGATATTACACAACTTTTTTGTTCAAAGTGTTCTACGCCTTTAATACTGAAATGATTTGGAGAAAAATAAAAAATTCTTATTTTTAGGGTTAAGTGTATCTTTAAACAATCATTTTGTTTTAAAAATTTTAACACTCAAATGAGTGGAACGTATTTTAAAAAAGCAGCAAACACCTGTCATAAATTGTGGCAAGCATATGCCAGTAATGATTGTAATAAGAAGGCTTGTATGTCTAAAATTCATAAGTTGACCTCTTAACTGCTTTTAGGTTATAATATAATAATAATTAATGACAAGATATGTATATTAAGGAAAATAAACCATTGCAGTTAGGTATGATAAATTGAAAGAAAAGGATAGGAGAAAACCAGCAAGGGCCTTACCATAGTGAAGAGAGTCCCATAGGTTTAGGTTTATTTTATATCTGTGCTAGCAAGATTTTCACCAAACTATGGGACTCTCTTCACTATGGTAAGAGGCCCTTGCTGGTTTTCTCCTATCCTTTTCTTTCAATTTATCAATTAATGACAAGAGTTATCTATTAAAAAAAAAAAAAAAAAAAAAAAAAAGGACCTGACATGAGACCATCAGATGAAGGAGAAAAGTAATAATGAACTTAACATAGTATATGGTGCCTTGTGGGAGTATATTATATCAAAATTAAGTAAAATCACCATTAACCCCATTTCAGCCCTACAATAAGATCTCTTATAAAAACTGAAAATTTTAGTCTAACATAAAGCCTTCTATGCTATATAATTTCAATTATATATTTATCTAACATTGATGATCACCCATCACTGGTTCTGATAGTTTATCAATTAGTCTAATTACTAAAATTAACATTAACTTACTGAATGACTTGTACAATAAATGGTAGCGGTCAACTTTTGAATTTCAGAGATACATGTGGTCTGCTCAAATTTGAACCCTTCAACAACAACAACAACAACAACAAAAAAAAAAAAAAAACGATACCCCTGCCTCTTGGAAATGAAATGCAGTTCAAATATTTAAGTATAAAAATATCTCGGTACACACCGCCATAAATTCTCATATTTAGGGTTCAGTCAACACCAGCGATGAATAAAATAAAAATATCTATCACTTGCCGATTTTCATGTCGTGTCGATTTTGAAGTTTGTGTTTTCGCGCAATTTTTTTATTTTGCAGCTGTTGCTGTTGGAGGCGTGGCACATTTGTTTACTTCGTGGCTGAGCGTTTTTACAGGCCATAACAAATAGCAACAAAACGCAAATAGTCACTCACTACTCACTAGTCAGTTCCGTTATGGTTATGTAACAATAATCATAAAACAATTTTATTCATATTATACCTCAGTTGGAAGTTAAAACTGTGGATGGCCTTGTCGATTATTTCAGTTGGGTGAACTGGTAAGATGTTACTTTACCGGCACTCCAGCTACGATTTTGATTTTGGTATTTTTGGAAACTAGATCGAAAATGGGATCGAAAAGGTCATTATGCATTTCTTGGGGAAATGCATAATTAGTGAGATATTCGCTAATTAAGAACGCTAATTAATTACTAGGCGCATGCGCATAGCGACTGCCGCGAAACTTGAAAATGGCAACGTTGCAACCGAGAGCGCATGCGCACCGCGGGAAAAGTAGATTTACTTTAAATTTCAATCTTAGAAGTGACCGCAACTTCTAAAATGAGCTAAAATAACCATTACATCGTTATAATTTACTATTTATTTGCATATTCTGGAAGATAGTGCCTTCCTTTACTTCTCCTATCAATTTCGTGACTACATTCGGGTTAACAAGCACTAAAAATACCCATTAAATAAATATAACACCAAGTTTGGACTCTACCCAGTAAACCACAGTTTTTTCACATGTACATTGCAAGTACTTTTCCGATGCAAGAATGTCAGTACCAGTGACGTCACATGAGCTGGGAGTGACACTCTTACATCGGAAAAGTACTTGCAAACTACTTGTGAAAAACTGTGGTTTACTGGGTACAATGAGTTCAAAATAAAGCAAAAATGCATAGCATGTTTCAATTGACTAGTTAAATAGTTTTCCTAAAAGATAAATTCTTCTTGAAGTTTTCCTAAAAAATTCAGGACTGGACTCCGCTATTTAGGTCTTCAAAACATTAAATTTTATTGAAATTGGAACGAGATTGCACTAAAGGTAAGTTTTCAAGTTTCATTTATTTTAAAATTAGTAGCATGTTTCAATTAACCAAACATTTATATTTCCTGACAGATAAATTCTTCCTGAACTTTTCCTGAAAAATTCAGGAGTGGAATCAGCTATTTAAAACTTGAAAAACAAAACTTCTTTAGATTTGACTAAAAATTAAACTATACTCAATTTTTAAATTTCAAATAACAGCAAAAGTTAAAAGCATGTTTCAATCAATAAAATAAATATATCTCCTGAAAGATAAAATCTTCCTGAACTTTTCCTGAAAAATTCAGGAGTGGAATCAGCTATTTAAAACTTGAAAAAAAAAACTTCTTTAGATTTGACTAAAAATTAAACTATACTCAATTTTTAAATTTCAAATAACAGCAAAAATTAAAAGCATGTTTCAATCAATAAAATAAATATATCTCCTGAAAGATAAAATCTTCCTGAACTTTTCCTGAAAAATTCAGGAGTGGAATCAGCTATTTAAAACTTGAAAAAAAAAAACTTCTTTAGATTTGACTAAAAATTAAACTATACTCAATTTTTAAATTTCAAATAACAGCAAAAATTAAAAGCATGTTTCAATTAACCAAACATTTATATTTCCTGACAGATAAATTCTTCCTGAACTTTTCCTGAAAAATTCAGGAGTGGAATCAGCTATTTAAAACTTGAAAAACAAAACTTCTTTAGATTTGACTAAAATTAAACGATACTCAATTTTTAAATTTCAAATAACAGCAAAAATTAAAAGCATGTTTCAATCAATAAAATAAATATATCTCCTGAAAGATAAAATCTTCCTGAACTTTTCCTGAAAAATTCAGGAGTGGAATCAGCTATTTAAAACTTGAAAAAAAAAAACTTCTTTAGATTTGACTAAAAATTAAACTATACTCAATTTTTAAATTTCAAATAACAGCAAAAATTAAAAGCATGTTTCAATTAACCAAACATTTATATTTCCTGACAGATAAATTCTTCCTGAACTTTTCCTGAAAAATTCAGGAGTGGAATCAGCTATTTAAAACTTGAAAAACAAAACTTCTTTAGATTTGACTAAAATTAAACGATACTCAATTTTTAAATTTCAAATAACAGCAAAAATTAAAAGCATGTTTCAATCAATAAAATAAATATATCTCCTGAAAGATAAAATCTTCCTGAACTTTTCCTGAAAAATTCAGGAGTGGAATCAGCTATTTAAAACTTGAAAAACAAAACTTTCTTTAGATTTGACTAAAATTAAACGATACTCAATTTTTAAATTTCAAATAACAGCAAAAATTAAAAGCATGTTTCAATTAACCAAACATTTATATTTCCTGACAGATAAATTCTTCCTGAACTTTTCCTGAAAAATTCAGGAGTGGAATCAGCTATTTAAAACTTGAAAAACAAAACTTCTTTAGATTTGACTAAAATTAAACGATACTCAATTGTTAAATTTCAAATAACAGCAAAAATTAAAAGCATGTTTCAATTAACCAAACATTTATATTTCCTGACAGATAAATTCTTCTTGAACTTTTCCTGAAAAATTCAGGAGTGGAATCAGCTATTTAAAACTTGAAAAACAAAACTTCTTTAGATTTGACTAAAATTAAACGATACTCAATTTTTAAATTTCAAATAACAGCAAAAATTAAAAGCATGTTTCAATCAATAAAATAAATATATCTCCTGAAAGATAAAATCTTCCTGAACTTTTCCTGAAAAATTCAGGAGTGGAATCAGCTATTTAAAACTTGAAAAAAAAAAAACTTCTTTAGATTTGACTAAAAATTAAACTATACTCAATTTTTAAATTTCAAATAACAGCAAAAATTAAAAGCATGTTTCAATTAACCAAACATTTATATTTCCTGACAGATAAATTCTTCCTGAACTTTTCCTGAAAAATTCAGGAGTGGAATCAGCTATTTAAAACTTGAAAAACAAAACTTCTTTAGATTTGACTAAAATTAAACGATACTCAATTTTTAAATTTCAAATAACAGCAAAAATTAAAAGCATGTTTCAATCAATAAAATAAATATATCTCCTGAAAGATAAAATCTTCCTGAACTTTTCCTGAAAAATTCAGGAGTGGAATCAGCTATTTAAAACTTGAAAAACAAAACTTTCTTTAGATTTGACTAAAATTAAACGATACTCAATTTTTAAATTTCAAATAACAGCAAAAATTAAAAGCATGTTTCAATTAACCAAACATTTATATTTCCTGACAGATAAATTCTTCCTGAACTTTTCCTGAAAAATTCAGGAGTGGAATCAGCTATTTAAAACTTGAAAAACAAAACTTCTTTAGATTTGACTAAAATTAAACGATACTCAATTGTTAAATTTCAAATAACAGCAAAAATTAAAAGCATGTTTCAATTAACCAAACATTTATATTTCCTGACAGATAAATTCTTCTTGAACTTTTCCTGAAAAATTCAGGAGTGGAATCAGCTATTTAAAACTTGAAAAACAAAACTTCTTTAGATTTGACTAAAATTAAACGATACTCAATTTTTAAATTTCAAATAACAGCAAAAATTAAAAGCATGTTTCAATCAATAAAATAAATATATCTCCTGAAAGATAAAATCTTCCTGAACTTTTCCTGAAAAATTCAGGAGTGGAATCAGCTATTTAAAACTTGAAAAACAAAACTTTCTTTAGATTTGACTAAAATTAAACGATACTCAATTTTTAAATTTCAAATAACAGCAAAAATTAAAAGCATGTTTCAATCAATAAAATAAATATATCTCCTGAAAGATAAAATCTTCCTGAACTTTTCCTGAAAAATTCAGGAGTGGAATCAGCTATTTAAAACTTGAAAAACAAAACTTCTTTAGATTTGACTAAAATTAAACGATACTCAATTTTTAAATTTCAAATAACAGCAAAAATTAAAAGCATGTTTCAATCAATAAAATAAATATATCTCCTGAAAGATAAAATCTTCCTGAACTTTTCCTGAAAAATTCAGGAGTGGAATCAGCTATTTAAAACTTGAAAAACAAAACTTTCTTTAGATTTGACTAAAATTAAACGATACTCAATTTTTAAATTTCAAATAACAGCAAAAATTAAAAGCATGTTTCAATCAATAAAATAAATATATCTCCTGAAAGATAAAATCTTCCTGAACTTTTCCTGAAAAATTCAGGAGTGGAATCAGCTATTTAAAACTTGAAAAACAAAACTTCTTTAGATTTGACTAAAATTAAACGATACTCAATTGTTAAATTTCAAATAACAGCAAAAATTAAAAGCATGTTTCAATCAATAAAATAAATATATCTCCTGAAAGATAAAATCTTCCTGAACTTTTCCTGAAAAATTCAGGAGTGGAATCAGCTATTTAAAACTTGGAAAACAAAACTTCTTTAGATTTGACTAAAATTAAACGATACTCAATTGTTAAATTTCAAATAACAGCAAAAATTAAAAGCATGTTTCAATCAATAAAATAAATACATCTCCTGAAAGATAAAATCTTCCTGAACTTTTCCTGAAAAATTCAGGAGTGGAATCAGCTATTTAAAACTTGGAAAACAAAACTTCTTTAGATTTGACTAAAATTAAACGATACTCAATTGTTAAATTTCAAATAACAGCAAAAATTAAAAGCATGTTTCAATCAATAAAATAAATACATCTCCTGAAAGATAAAATCTTCCTGAACTTTTCCTGAAAAATTCAGGAGTAGATACTGGTATTTAGGTCTTTAAAAAAACTATAGTTTGGTTTTACAAGTTTAAAATAACCTTTAAATTAGGGGCATGTTTCAATCAACTATTTATTTTTTTCTTCTGAAAGATAAACTCTCCCTGAACTTTTCCTGAAACATTCAAGACTGGACTCGTCTATTTAGGTCTTACAAAATATATAAAATTATTAAAATTTTACTAAATAATTAAACTTCGAATTTTAATTTAAAACAAAAATTGATAGCATGTTTCAATCAAGTAAATGAATATTTTCCTGAAAAAATTATTTTATCCTGAACTTTTCCTGAAAAATTCAGGACTGGACTCAGCTATTTCGACCTCGAAAAAAATAAAACTTCATAAAATTTGACAAAAAAATTAATTTAGAATTTTAATTTAAAGCAAAAATTGATAGCATGTTTCAATCAAGTAAATGAATATTTTCCTGAAAAAATTATTTTATCCTGAACTTTTCCTGAAAAATTCAGGACTGGACTCAGCTATTTCGACCTCGAAAAAAATAAAACTTCATAAAATTTGACAAAAAAATTAATTTAGAATTTTAATTTAAAGCAAAAATTGATAGCATGTTTCAATCAAGTAAATGAATATTTTCCTGAAAAAATTATTTTATCCTGAACTTTGCCTGAAAAATTCAGGACTGGACTCAGCTGTTTCGACCTCGAAAAAAATAAAACTTCATAAAATTTGACAAAAAAATTAACTTAGAATTTTAATTTAAAGTAAAAATTGATAGCATGTTTCAATCAAGTAAATGAATATATTCCTGAAAAAATATTTCTTTCTTGAACTTTTCCTGAAAAATTCAGAAGTAGATTTAGCTAATTAGGTCTCTTAAAAGACTATAGTCTGGTTTTACAAGTTTAAAATAACCTTTAATTTAGGAGCATGTTTCAATCAACTATTTATTCTTTGCCCCTGAAAGATAAAATACTCCTGAACTTTTCATAAAATTTTCAAGACTGGACTCTGTTTCTTAGGTCTTGAAACAGTAAAAAATGAAGAAGTTTTGACTGTTTCAAGACCTAAGAAACAGAGTCCAGTCTTGAAAATTTTATGAAAAGTTCAGGAATATTTTATCTTTCAGGGGAAAATCATAAATAATTGATTGAAATATGCTTTCTATTTTTTCTTTAATAATAAAATATAAAATTGAGTAACTTTCATTTCTAGTAAAAAATGAAGAAGTTTTGACTGTTTCAAGACCTAAGAAACAGAGTCCAGTCTTGAAAATTTTATGAAAAGTTCAGGAGTATTTTATCTTTCAGGGGCAAAGAATAAATAGTTGATTGAAACATGCTCCTAAATTAAAGGTTATTTTAAACTTGTAAAACCAGACTATAGTCTTTTAAGAGACCTAATTAGCTAAATCTACTTCTGAATTTTTCAGGAAAAGTTCAAGAAAGAAATATTTTTTCAGGAATATATTCATTTACTTGATTGAAACATGCTATCAATTTTTACTTTAAATTAAAATTCTAAGTTAATTTTTTTGTCAAATTTTATGAAGTTTTATTTTTTTCGAGGTCGAAACAGCTGAGTCCAGTCCTGAATTTTTCAGGAAAAGTTCAGGATAAAATAATTTTTTCAGGAAAATATTCATTTACTTGATTGAAACATGCTATCAATTTTTGCTTTAAATTAAAATTCTAAATTAATTTTTTTGTCAAATTTTATGAAGTTTTATTTTTTTCGAGGTCGAAATAGCTGAGTCCAGTCCTGAATTTTTCAGGAAAAGTTCAGGATAAAATAATTTTTTCAGGAAAATATTCATTTACTTGATTGAAACATGCTATCAATTTTTGTTTTAAATTAAAATTCGAAGTTTAATTATTTAGTAAAATTTTAATAATTTTATATATTTTGTAAGACCTAAATAGACGAGTCCAGTCTTGAATGTTTCAGGAAAAGTTCAGGAAGATTTTATCTTTCAGGAGATATATTTATTTTATTGATTGAAACATGCTTTTAATTTTTGCTGTTATTTGAAATTTAACAATTGAGTATCGTTTAATTTTAGTCAAATCTAAAGAAGTTTTGTTTTTCAAGTTTTAAATAGCTGATTCCACTCCTGAATTTTTCAGGAAAAGTTCAGGAAGAATTTATCTGTCAGGAAATATAAATGTTTGGTTAATTGAAACATGCTTTTAATTTTTGCTGTTATTTGAAATTTAAAAATTGAGTATAGTTTAATTTTTAGTCAAATCTAAAGAAGTTTTTTTTTTCAAGTTTTAAATAGCTGATTCCACTCCTGAATTTTTCAGGAAAAGTTTAGGAAGATTTTATCTTTCAGGAGATATATTTATTTTATTGATTGAAACATGCTTTTAATTTTTGCTGTTATTTGAAATTTAAAAATTGAGTATCGTTTAATTTTAGTCAAATCTAAAGAAAGTTTTGTTTTTCAAGTTTTAAATAGCTGATTCCACTCCTGAATTTTTCAGGAAAAGTTCAGGAAGATTTTATCTTTCAGGAGATATATTCATTTTATTGATTGAAACATGCTTTTAATTTTTGCTGTTATTTGAAATTTAAAAATTGAGTATCGTTTAATTTTAGTCAAATCTAAAGAAGTTTTGTTTTTCAAGTTTTAAATAGCTGATTCCACTCCTGAATTTTTCAGGAAAAGTTCAGGAAGAATTTATCTGTCAGGAAATATAAATGTTTGGTTAATTGAAACATGCTTTTAATTTTTGCTGTTATTTGAAATTTAAAAATTGAGTATAGTTTAATTTTTAGTCAAATCTAAAGAAGTTTTTTTTTTTCAAGTTTTAAATAGCTGATTCCACTCCTGAATTTTTCAGGAAAAGTTCAGGAAGATTTTATCTTTCAGGAGATATATTTATTTTATTGATTGAAACATGCTTTTAATTTTTGCTGTTATTTGAAATTTAAAAATTGAGTATAGTTTAATTTTTAGTCAAATCTAAAGAAGTTTTTTTTTTCAAGTTTTAAATAGCTGATTCCACTCCTGAATTTTTCAGGAAAAGTTCAGGAAGATTTTATCTTTCAGGAGATATATTTATTTTATTGATTGAAACATGCTTTTAACTTTTGCTGTTATTTGAAATTTAAAAATTGAGTATAGTTTAATTTTTAGTCAAATCTAAAGAAGTTTTGTTTTTCAAGTTTTAAATAGCTGATTCCACTCCTGAATTTTTCAGGAAAAGTTCAGGAAGAATTTATCTGTCAGGAAATATAAATGTTTGGTTAATTGAAACATGCTACTAATTTTAAAATAAATGAAACTTGAAAACTTACCTTTAGTGCAATCTCGTTCCAATTTCAATAAAATTTAATGTTTTGAAGACCTAAATAGCGGAGTCCAGTCCTGAATTTTTTAGGAAAACTTCAAGAAGAATTTATCTTTTAGGAAAACTATTTAACTAGTCAATTGAAACATGCTATGCATTTTTGCTTTATTTTGAACTCATTGTAGAGTCCAAACTTGGTGTTATATTTATTTAATGGGTATTTTTAGTGCTTGTTAACCCGAATGTAGTCACGAAATTGATAGGAGAAGTAAAGGAAGGCACTATCTTCCAGAATATGCAAATAAATAGTAAATTATAACGATGTAATGGTTATTTTAGCTCATTTTAGAAGTTGCGGTCACTTCTAAGATTGAAATTTAAAGTAAATCTACTTTTCCCGCGGTGCGCATGCGCTCTCGGTTGCAACGTTGCCATTTTCAAGTTTCGCGGCAGTCGCTATGCGCATGCGCCTAGTAATTAATTAGCGTTCTTAATTAGCGAATATCTCACTAATTATGCATTTCCCCAAGAAATGCATAATGACCTTTTCGATCCCATTTTCGATCTAGTTTCCAAAAATACCAAAATCAAAATCGTAGCTGGAGTGCCGGTAAAGTAACATCTTACCGGTGAACTCAGTCGCCTTATATAATTACACTTTTAATTAATTCCCTATAACGTTGCATCAATTCTGTCAATATAATGTCTCGACATTTGAGTAATGATTTAAAAGTTCTTTTACGTGGGGCTCAACTCGTTTCAAGAGAAGCATGTAAGTTTCAAAAAGAGGGTTGCCAAGAAGTATGGAAAAATTCTAGTATTAAATCGTTTCTTTCCGAAGAAGCTAATAAGGGGTTAACGAATAAATCAAAATCCACGATCAACCCTCAAGATATTCAGGTATGCATTATGCATTACATATACATTTGTATGAAATTAACATAATTATGTATTAATTTATATGTATATGTTTATAACAGCATAAGTATTCAAGAATTTATAAATTTAATATACAGTACATAATTTAAATTTTTTCCCAGAGCAACATATTGAAGATTTCGTCCGAAATATTTGAAAGGTCAAGAATGGTTGCTGAAGGTCTGAAAGCAATGTCAGTTACTAGTTCCAGTACGTTACATGGTATGTACATTATGCAAATTTGCAAGGAATTTTAATATATTGATTATTTGCGATTTTTTTTTCTTTCCTTTAGTAGCAGACACCTTTATCAATAATAGTCCTGAAGTAAGCACACTCCAAGATTCAATAACGATAGACAATAAGTTTGTATCCAACGTAAAAAGTAAGCCTGCAGAGCCAATAAGGAATGATGCCACTTCAGTTGCTGGTACAACAAAACCTTATACTGCTGAGAAAGTAGCAGAAAACACCTTCAAGAATGCTCAAACTACTGCTGCACAGATGGCAGAGCACTTATTGCCTGAAACAACAACAACAATTCCTGTGATTAAAGCTTCAAGTGGAACACAATCTCCCGGAGTTACAGTTAAACCACGTCCCAAAGTTAAGCAGTCTGTAAGTTACCTATACAATGTACAACGTCACTTCTAAAACCATGCATATACTGTCACACACACGTTGTAACCTTTTCCTCACTATTATTATTATTATTATTACAGTTGAGCGCAACAGCTAAGCAACGAGCTGTACCTGCAACACGCTTAAGTCGCTTGATTTCATTTGGTAGCCTGGCAGCTGGCTTAGGAGTTGGTACTGTTGCAGAAGCTTCTCGTCGAGCATTAGGAATCACAAAGTCATCTAAGGAAGGCAACCTCTTTGATTCCAGTGCTTTTTTATCTGAAGCAAATGCAGAGCGCATTGTCAATACTCTGTGTAAAGTTCGAGGTAGGTTATAGTATGCATTAAAAGCTCATAAACTAGTTTTAGTTATAATATAAATATATTACTTTAAATTCCTCTGCTATTTCGGATGCTATTAAAAAAATGCAAGGTGATAAAAAGAAGTCATTTTTAACCATACATTTTCTGTTTTTAAGGTGCTGCTTTGAAAATTGGCCAAATCTTGAGTATTCAAGACAACACCATTATAAGTCCTCAATTACAAAAGGCATTTGAACGCGTAAGACAGTCAGCAGACTTTATGCCAGAATGGCAAGTGGAAGTAAGTATTAATAGTAAACTTTTTATATTTGCCCATTTGGAGCTGACATTTTCTTTCTTACAAAATATGAAGTCTGAATTTGGCCTAGCAGCTGTTTATAGCTTTTAAAATATAGTTTAAACTTGTGTATTTATATTTTCCAGAAAGTAATGTCTACAGAACTAGGATCTGATTGGAGGAGTAAAGTTGCATCATTTGAGATGAAGCCTTTTGCTGCTGCATCAATAGGACAAGTTCACTTGGCTACACTTGAAGATGGTACACCAGTAGCAATGAAAATACAGTACCCTGGTGTAGCTCAAGGCATTGAAAGTGATATTGATAATCTAGTGTCTGTCATGAAAGTATGGAACATATTTCCAGAAGGTAATTTTGTGAAACTTATTTTTAGCAGAGACATTGTTTAACTTTTTGTGTTTAGGTTTGTTCATTGATAGCCTTGTTGAGGTTGCAAAGCGTGAGTTAGCTTGGGAGGTTGACTATGAAAGAGAAGCAGAATGCACAAAAAAATTTAAGAAACTTGTAGAACCATATCCTGAATATGTTGTTCCTGCGGTCATTGGTAAGTACTGCATTGTTCTTGTAATTATCAGTAACATATCAAAAAAGTTTACTGCTAGAGTGTGCAGATGCAACTGCTTATATTTTCTTGTGATTTTATTACCATTTCAAATATTTGCAGTGAATATTACTTAGTTTGTAGAAAATAAAGTGTTACAATCAAAATTATTGAAAATGTCACAGTAAACATTAGGAATTAAGTAGATAAATCTTTGTATTAGTTAGATTTACAATTGAACTAAAACAAATATATTTTTTCTTACTCTGTTGAACAGACCAGTTGAGTACAAAGCAGATTTTCAGTAGCGAGTTAATAGAGGGTATGCCTGTAGATCAGTGCACCTCCCTTGATCAAGAAACACGAGAACACATTTGCCGTCTAGTAATGAATCTTTGTTTAAAGGAACTCTTTGAGTTTAGATACATGCAAACAGATCCCAACTGGTCCAATTTCTTTTATGATCCAGAAACTAGGAGGGTGAGTATCCAGTAATTAGAGATTACTGCATATAATTATATACAGTATAAGAAACAATGGAAATTTACTTATGCAGCAGAATTTTTATTTTTAAGTTAAAACAATTTACTTAAAAAAATAATATTAATGTTACAGTTAGCTTTACTTGATTTCGGAGCAACCCGTGAATATGACAAATCTTTTATGGATTTGTATATACAAGTGATAAAATGTGCTGCAGATGGTGATAGAGATGGAGTACTTAAACTATCCAGAGCCTTAGGATTTCTTACTGGATATGAAACTAAGGTATTGTAGTAATAACTAAATAAATACTTAAAATAAAAATTGAAGCTATAAGGAAAAGAATTGACAACTATGACTGATATATGATAATTGGATAGGAAACCTTTATAGATTGGAAAGATTAGGGAATGGGAGTTGAGCTTTTGCGGGTTCTTGAGTGAGAAAGGTCTCTGTCAGCAATAGTTCTCCCATACCCCAATTTGTCCAATGGGGAATGTTTCCTATCCAATCTTCATTTAAAAATAAAAATTATATGTTACTATTTTGGTCATTCTTTTTAAAATTGGTTTGCTATTTCAACTCAAGTCAACAATTAAATTAAATGCCCCCCCCCCCCCTCAAAAAAAAGAAAGAAAGGGACTTAACTTATAAATTGTTGTTAATATATTGAATATGGGGGGGGGGGGGGGGGGGATATCACATATAGTATGTTTCCTAAGTAAATGAGTATAGGTTTCCTATAGGTATGAGTCCTAGGTAAAGGACAAAACTGGTCTGAGGCCATAGATAAGTCTGATGCAGTTTTATAATATTGTGCCTTTGATTTAATGTGAGAATATGAGAAACTAGTTATGAGGGGGGACTTGAGGGGACCTGTCCCAGAAAAAGAATTTTGAATTAACATTGGGCTTATGGAAATTCCCCTTTTTCCCCCTTAAAGTAGGGACCGGCACCGCCGCTAATATTTACGGTTCTTAAGTACTGCAGTTCCGAGACATGCGGTTCTTGAAAAGCAGTTCTCAAAGGGCGGTCCTTGGGATCCGGTTCTCAAAAGGCGGTTCTTAAGAACTGGTTCTAAAAATGTGGTTCTTAAGAACCGGTTCTCGGAACCGCTTCAAAAAAAGCCGTCTGGGCATTTTCAAGAAACAGAACCAGTTCTTAAAAAAACAACATTATTATTGACAATTACTAAAAGAGAAAATAATATAAATAATTATATTTTTAATAATATTTCACATACAATAAAAGTCAAAAGTAAATGCAACGTGTTTCTTTTTAAGGCATTCCGGATGTGAAAAATTTTAAAATGTGTATTTTTAAAGCATCAAATTAATGCAAAACCACCAGCGATTAATGAATTTTTGAAGGGGTTGACGACGAGTTTGAAACTTTTTTTTTTTTTTTGCTATAATGTATTACCAGAGAGATTGTTAAAAAAAAAAAAGTTTTTTGAGAACCGGTTCTATGAACCGTTCACAGGAACCGGTTTGGAAAAGGTAGTTTTTAAGAACCGATTCCCAGAACTGCTTCCAAAAACGTGGTTCTTGGGAACCAGTTCTCGGAACTGCGTCGAAAAAAGCGGTTCTTGGAACCGATTCCCTGCATAAGAGCCATCCTTTAAACATCCATTTTAATAGCACTCCTCAAGGCTAGAATATTTTTGTCCCAAGTCCCAATTTACTATATTAAGTAGAGAATTTTTGTGTTTGATTAATTATTTTCAATTGAATTGTGCTCTAATCTCTACAAACCTTTTTCTATTGAAAAATCTATTTGTTAATAATTTAAGTTTTTTTATTATTGTTATTTTATTTCAGATAATGGAGCAGGCTCATGTTGACACTGTGATGATACTCGGTGAAGTGTTTCGTAAAGATCAACCCTTTGATTTTGGTGGCCAAGATACAACTCGCAGAGTCCAGACTCTAGTTCCCACAATGATCTACCATCGACTGTGCCCTCCTCCAGAGCAGATTTACTCATTGCATCGCAAACTCTCAGGTGTATTCTTATTGTGTGCAAAATTACGTGTAGCTATCAGTTGTAGACCCATGCTAGAACAGGTCTGGGGTAATTATCGTTTTGGAGAAGAACATCCCATTACTCCATCGGCACAAAACTGATAAATGTATTAAATAGGCCTATATATGGTGATTTTTATTAATAGAATTACAATAGCTTAATTTTTTTAGCAAATTATTTATAATTAAATAATTAACTATTACTTGTACAACTTTGCAAAAATACAGGTGTGTGTGTAAAATTATAAAGTAATTTTATTTTCCTTCCTATATAATTCAATTTTTATAAAAAATGTATTGCTGTATAACTAAGTATTTCATGTTGGACTATGTACTTTTTTCCCCAAATAAATCTGACCACAGCGTTCATGTCTCCAAATGTTAAATATATGAGGAACTTTAACGCAACCGGTCACATTAATTTGGGAAGAGTGTACATATCATGACGCTCTATACATATCTTTTATAGGGTAAGCCAACATATATATAGTATATATATATACTACTACTTCCTTTAGGGGGGGGGGGGGGTATAGTTTCTTTGAACTATAGTGATAGATCTTCAGAAGTTTTGATTCTGCCATATATACAGTCTTGCTCGTATATAGACAGACAAAAGACCCAAGGGTAAAAAAAACTCAACCTGTGCACAGCTCACCACCATGCTTCACCTGTGCGCAAAGGCAGGGTCTTTTATCTATATAGGGCCTTTTGCTGTGGGACTATATCAGGTATTCATAGTATAGTACTATATAATAAGTAACAACCCTCGGTAACTAATTAAACAATTCTTCAATTAATATGTATGTTGTTGGAGAGCCCGAGTGCTCAGTATAAGAAATGTAGTATACATAATATTTTCTTATACAGCACAGCACACTCGTGCTCTCTAATGTAGAATTGTTTAATTAGTTACCGACTATTAATTAATACATTAAATATATATTAGCCTACACATTTGTTACATTAATCTGAATCCTGCTTTTGGCTTAAGTTGATCATACTTTTAATAGTTGTGATTACTTTCTATTCTTTCCTCTGCGTGTAAAAATGAAGAAAGCGGATTAATAGAAAATATAGAAAGTTTATAGTTGAAATCAGTGATGCCAACCCGATGTTGACGATTTTCCCTTTTAGTGGTATCAAAATTCCCTTTTTTTCGAAAAAAATCCCCCTCATTGCAAATATCCTAAAAAACTAGTCTTTTTTATCTGATGACCGGGGGGGGGGGGTCCATCGAAAATTTGACACCCCGTAGTAGTGATTTTTAGTGTACTCTCTTCAAAAATAAGTCAATAATAACATGTATAATATGAAACTGCGAGCGAAGCGAGCAGAATTTTTTTTTATATTCTCAATTTTTTGCTAGATTTTATGCTTTTTGTCATCATTTTCGAGCAATATCAAGGCTTTTTCTGCCTTTTTTTCCCTCAGCCCTCAGCTTGAAAATTCCCCCCCAAATCGCCTTTTTGCTCCAAAAATCCCCCGTTCCCTTTTTTGGGTCAAAAATCCCCCCGCCGAGGGATTTTTCCCCCGAGTTGGCATCACTGGTTGAAATTGATAGCTGGAAGTTTAAAAATGGCGCTATATGTTAGCTGTTTTCAAAATAAAACCAAGATCATTTAAAAAGTAGGCGATCTAATCGCTGAACAGCTTTTCAGGTTTTTAGATAAAAATTTAATTGATTTGAAACCATGCACAAAAAACTTTTTTTTTACCATGAAACTTAAAGGAATGGATACAATTTTCTTTAAATTATAGTAAAAGGAGGACGATTGCAAATGCCTCGATACTACCTTTCTCTTTATAGTACCTTAGATGCTCAAAGGATATTCTACTGTCATTTGTTTCTGTTTTGTTTTCGTAGAAAAAAATGGCTGAGCAATGGAATGAAGTGCCAAGTGTAGTATTGTATGAAGTTTACTCATTTCTGTCTCTTGAAGAAAAAATTAGAGCTTCATCAACATGCAGACATTGGAGACATGTATTTTATCAATCAGTCTTTTGGAATGACATCCACTTCAAGATCTACTCAAGGGATCAAAATAATTGTAATCGATCCCAATTCCTTGCCAGCTGTTTTGGTAACAAATTGCGTAATGCTTTCATTAGCTTTGAATCTATAAATTTATCTTGCGTTGAAATCACGACAGAAGTTTTAGAGAAAATAAACAAGAACTGCAACTTGAGAAGCATTGTTCTCAAACCTAGCCACTGCACTATGGAAATTTCAGAACAACATTTCCTGGAGAAGTATGTATAAAAAAAATTCTCCCCTTTACTTTACTTTTTTTTTTTTTTCTGCTTCTTCTTCTTTTTATTACTTTGCATTAATTTCAAGATATACCATTATTAATTAAACACTTTTTTTCCAATTTTAGGCAAGTACTGGATCCTTTGCTTGCCATCATCCGCAACAGTCGAGGGCTAGAAGCATTTAGCATCGGAGGACTTGAAGAACTTGTCCTTTATGCTCCGGAATTTCTCCGCCTTCTTGCATTGCATCAATCTTCCCTGCAGTCTTTGAACTTGGCATCTGTCAAGCCTAGCCCTCATCACTATGATTTATGCGATTTAGAACCTACAATGTTTCTGCCATTCCATTCTCTGCAGGTTTGGTTACAATTTAATTTCATTATGTTTTGTAGGTATGTATATTAATATTTTACAAAAAAAAAAAAAAAAAAAAAAAAAAAAAAAAAAAAAAAGCAGAACACCAATTATAGGCCTACTATTAAAGCACTTTCATTCAGCATAAATATCTGATATATATCTGATACATTGTATATCGAGGACGAGGAGCAGGGATACGACCAATGAGCTAGCACCCGAGTTTAGGAAAACGAAAAACAAAAGTCTTAATATTTTTTTTCTATAATAGCTAGAAGCAAAAAATTATTTTATTTAAAACGGCTGGTTTATTAGCTTTCTGGAACATTTTTAAAAATAAAATTATGACGCAAATTAACAAAGTTAATAATGGGAAATATTTGAGCGCGATTTTTGGTCTTGTTTTTACAACTGTGAAGTTCAACTCGATGTCAAAAGTTTAGTTAACATTGGATTGTAATGAATTTTTTACACAAAATATGAAACTGAACAGCGTATACAAGGATGTAAATTTTTTGGCAACCTCAAAAAATTAGCAAAGCTATTTGCACATTTCTAATTAAAAAAATTTTAGCGTTAAAATGAAGCCACAACTTTGAAATTTGGCCTCAGTGTTCACCATTAAAGTAAAAATGTTTGCTGAAAAAATAAATTATTTTTGATCATTTGTTACAATTTTACAATTTAATTGAATACTTTAGAATAAATGAGAAAAAAATGAAAAAGCTACTAAAAAGTCACTGTCCTAAGCTACTAGGTAAAAAAAAACTGTTGGTTTAAGCAAGTATAACAGCGTAAAAATATGCATACTTCAGCAACATTTTGTTTGGGTATTTGTTTTATATTTCACATAATTAAGTTATTTCGTTGGTACCGTATGCAATTTTGATATTTTGATAGTCAAAAATAAAATTACGTAGTAGCTTAGCACAGCGAATTTTTAGTAGCTTGCAAAATTTCTTCTCTTTTTTCTCTCGTGCATCGGCTTCACTTTTCTCATTTATTCTAAAAATTCAATTAAATTGTAAAATTGTAACAAATGATCAAAAATAATTTATTTTTTTCAGCAAACATTTTCACTTTAATGGTGAATACTGAGGGCAAATTTTAAAGTTGTAGCTTCATTTTGACGCAAATTTTTTTTAATTAGAAATGTGCAAATAGCTTTGCTAATTTTTTGAGGTTGCCAAAAAATTTACATCCTTGTATACGCTGTTCAGTTTCGTATTTTATGTAAAAAAATTCATTACAATCCAATGTTAACTAAACTTTTGACATCGAGTTGAACTTCACAGTTGTAAAAACAAGACCAAAAATCGCGCTCAAATATTTCCCATTATTAATTAACTTTGTTAATTTGCGTCATAATTTTATTTTTTTAAATGTTCCAGAAAGCTAATAAACCAGCCGTTTTAAATAAAATAATTTTTAGCTTCTAGCTATTATAGAAAAAAATATTAAGACTTTTGTTTTTCGTTTTCCTAAACTCGGGTGCTAGCTCATTGGTCGTATCCCTGCTCCTCGTCCTCGATATATAGGTATAGCTAAATTGTAGCTTTTATCTGAGTTATCAAATTAATTAAATAAAAGTATGTAAACACCATAAGATAAATCATATAGTACGTACACAAAGTTAAAAATAATTATTCGCTTTAAATCTGTGATTTTTCAATTAAAATCTCATAGCTTTAAAGTGTTTTAAAACACTGCATAGTCCATAAAATAAGCTTGTGTGGACCACCCTCTTGGTCTGGTCATTATTTCGTTCGGGGGTCTTGTAGCACGTGCCATCTATTCGTGTGATTTCTGAAATTTGTAGAACAAGGTCACCACGTCTGTACAACTAATTAGAACTTTGTTTGAATTTAATAGATCTGTTAAGGGCTGAGCAATGAGCCTGAACGATAGCACAGAAGTGCCAATATAAAACCTTACAGCATTCACAATGTTTAAAAAAAAAAAAAAAAAAAAAATCTTTGAATGAGAGGGTGACCCAATACCATATTTTATATTTTTGCACACAAATCTGATCCTAAATGTGAATAGCATGTTTTTAATAAATTTCTGCGTGTCCTATAATATTGTATTAATGGCATTGTAACAATGGCCTGCTTGGTATTAATGTTTATTTTGTACTTTTGTAGGAACTGAGCCTGGACTATGATTATGTCAGTGACAAATTGCTGCAAGTTCTGTGCAGTGGCAATAGATCAGGGTTGCAGCGACTGAGTGTCCTTGTTCATGGTATTGAAGCAACTCACCCAGGAACATCCAATGACAGTTGGGTCCAGTTCAGTATACACAAGTTAGTTTCATTTTATAACACTGACCTAAACGTCAGTAGTCAGCCAAACGTACTTGTCCATGAACCATGACTTTATGGTAGAGTTATGATTTTTTCAGAATTAAGTCACCTTACCATAGGTACTTCAAAGCACGTGTTAAAAAAAAATCGGAAAAATTTTCCGCGGAAAATACGGCGCCTTTTAATTTTCCAACTTAGCCAAAGGTAGGTTTGATTATTTTCACAAATCTTTTTTTCCAATGGAGATAGATAAAAAATAAAAAGTGGGTTTGTTTAAGAATAAATAAGCGCATAAATGACCTATGTACTGTCATGACCTTGACCTTTATTTTTGGTCATTTTTTTAGTAAAAAAATACAAAAATACGTATAAAAATTACAACGGCTTATTTTATGGCAAATGAATATAGCAGTTATATGCGCACACACGTCACCTAAAAACTATGTAAGTGAAGTTGTGGTGAAATTGATACAATTAAAGTTTAACTTAAAAATGTAGAGTAACCTAAGCGCGCAGCCATACTTTATACTGATATACCAATGCTCTCTCACTTGATACGAGTGCGTAAGTTTACACTGCGTTTTAAATTTAAAAAAATGTTGTGACATAAGTACAGCTACTAAAAAATTAGAGCCAATTATTTTCTAGCATAGCAAATTATAGCAAGTTACGTAATTAAAAGATCACATTTCTATTAATTTCTGATCAGATTCGAATAAATTTTAAGTTTTACTCCATTCGAGCAAAAAATGATTAATAATTTAGAATAAATATCATTATATTCATTATTTTAAAAAGAAAAAACATTCTAAATTCTATAGTAAATTTCGCTGCAACATGGCCTGACTTAAAACATAAGATCAAAAATTTTTGTGTGCCGATTTTAATGATTTTATTTTGAAAACAAAAATCAATTTTATTGCTTGAAGACAAAAAAACACATACCAAATGTACCATAGTAGTACATAAAGTTATAAAATTTTAGAATTGTTAACCTGTTAAAATTTAAAAAAAAAAAAACTCAAAATTAATAACATATCGCCAAAAAAAATAAATTATTTTTTAGAATTTTTATCAAATCTGATCAGAAATTAATAGAAATGTGATCTTTTAATTACGTAACTTGCTATAATTTGCTATGCTAGAAAATAATTGGCTTTAATTTTTTAGTAGCTGTACTTATGTCACAACATTTTTTTAAATTTAAAACGCAGTGTAAACTTACGCACTCGTATCAAGTGAGAGAGCATTGGTATATCAGTATACAGTATGGCTGCGGGCTTAGGTTACCCTACATTTTTAAGTTAAACTTTAATTGTATCAATTTCACCACAACTTCACTTACACAGTTTTTAGGTGAGGTGTGTGCGCATATAACTGCTATATTCATTTGCCATAAAATAAGCCGTTGTAATTTTTATACGTATTTTTGTATTTTTTTTACTAAAAAAATGACCAAAAATAAAGGTCAAGGTCATGACAGTACATAGGTCATTTATGCGCTTATTTATTCTTAAACAAACCCACTTTTTATTTTTTATGTATCTCCATTGGAAAAAAAGATTTGTGAAAATAATCAAACCTACCTTTGGCTAAGTTGGAAAATTAAAAGGCGCCGTATTTGCCGCGGAAAATTTTTCCGATTTTTTTTTTTAACACGTCATAGTTTTTTACATAGTCACCTATGGTAAGGTGACTTAATTCTGAAAAAATCATAACTCTACCATAAAGTCATGGTTCATGGACAAGTACGTTTGGCTGACTACTGACGTAAAAAAAAAAAAAAAAAAAAAAAAAAAAGTTTAATCTTAAATAAAATAAAATGTTGATATTCTTTTTCTAATTGAATGCTTCAAAACAAAATTATTATTATTATTTTAAATTTTATCTAAAATGTGGCATTTAATGCAAGGAAATCGTAAATGTTAATGTTATGGATCATTTGGAGATAGGTAAATAATTTTAATAATTTCCTTTTTTTATGCTATGTGTTTTGTATAAAGCTTGTAACATTACTTTAGGATTTTAATAAGTGTACCGTCTCTAAATTGTGTTAAATTAACATGTATTTTAATAATTTCAGTCCTCAGTGTGAGTTACATCTGAGTTTGCTCTTCTCACTGGAAGCTGTTGACCATCTTTGCTCTGGGTTATTACAGCCAGCTATGCCTCTTACACATTTCAAAGCTCTCTTTTGTGAGAAGGTAAGTGTACTAATATCAAACTAGTTATGCTTTTCATTTTTGTACACATTTTATAACCGTTTCTGGAAAGAAAAAAAAATGCAATAAATTAATTGCTATATCTTTCATTTGCTTATTATTAAATTATACTTAAAAAATCAAAAATATTTATTATTATTATTATTATTATTATTATTATTATTTTATGCACAGTAATAAAATCAACAATGTTTTATGTTAAGGTGAATCTAGAAGCATTACATCAAATGTACGAGTGGTACTATCCTTGCCTACGTTCCATCTGGTGGGTTGATATTACCAGTGTAAATGAGCATGTTACACTTGGAAGTAATATGCAAGGGCCACACCCACTTATCATGGCTGCTTGGAAGTGTGTCAACTTGGAAGAAATTGTATTCTTAGGTAAATTTCAGCTATTTTATCTGTTCTTACTGGTAAAATACAGTATAACATTGCAATATGATATCCTAAGTAGGTTTCCATATTTGATGTATACATACATTATTACAGGCTATGACCAGCTGGATGACAACATCATTGCTATTTCTCGGCTCCGTGGCTCTCAGCTCAAACGGCTTGATATTGCAGAACACAATATCTTCTATGATGAATTACAGTATGGAGAAGGAATAGTGCATCAGGTTAATATTATTTGTAGAATTTTTGGCATTGGGGCTTAAATTTAAATAATTGTAGCAAAAATCATGGATAGATGGAAAAATTGGTGAAAGGCTGATGAGAATTAGCAGATAGGGATGTCTTGTAAGAGAGAAAATAATCTCCAACTGTGGTTAAAATTAAGTGATTAGGTAGGCCTATTTAATTTAAAGTTAACTACTAGTTATACAATTTTTATTGGTATGTAAATTTTAATTTATATCATTTTTTTTTTTTTTTTTAATTATTAGGTAGGCTATATATAGTAGTAATAGGCCTATATAATTTACTGGAAAAATAAAAAATAAACTAAATAATAGAAAATAGTTGAGCCTGTATAGGGTGTGCATGCATGACGCCATTCTGAGTGCTTTTCAATGCTCTTCTTGAGCAATGAATAAAATTGCTCAGCATAGGACAAATCAACGTTGTTGCAAAAAAAATGTGTAACTCGTATTTTGTCATGCGAAGCAAAATGTGTAAGTCATTTTTGTCACGCTAAGCAATATGTGTATCTCGTTTTTGTCACTTGAAGCAAAATGTGTAAGTCGTTCCCGAACGTAATGGAGATGGCGCTCGACTTACACATATTGCTTTGCGTGACAAAAAACAAGATACACATATTGCTTAGCGTGACAAAAAACGACTTACACATTTTGCTTTGCCTGACACAATACAAGTTACGTACACATTTTTTTCGCAACAACATCGAAATGTAGTTTTTGGCTATTTGCTTTGGAAAATTAGCTATTTTTTGGTCATTATTATTTTTCTTGCATACTTGAGGTACTATTTCAACCTGTTAACAGCATCAATGCTCTTTCAAAAATTGCGAAGTATTTTTAAACTGGCAAAATGTGCCATTTTCCTATACCGGCCAATGTTATTTAGTACTCACTTATGACGTCGATTTTAACATGAATGAAACCACCCTATAGCATATAGTGTCTATAGTATATAGTATAGCCTATAGTATTTGCCTGTAGCACATTAGATTGAAAATTAATAAAACAAAGATTCTCTAATTTATAGCCCTATAGTTTGATTATATTAGATTTGATTGTTGAGATGTATTTATATGACAATAAATGTTATATTTCAGCTGGTAGAAAACGTGAGTTCCTCATTAAGGAGAATGTGGGCTCCACTCTCAGTTACTGACTTGCCCCGAGCGCTTGCTTCAGACTGTCCTTCATTAGAGGCAGCCATTGAGTTCATCATGCCTCTCGTACAGAACATCTAGATATCTACCAACACAAAACAACACACCAAATAAGCTACACTAAAAATATATATCAATATATATTTTTTTTTGTTATATACAACGCATTTTTTTTTATTATTATTATTTTTTTTTAGATGTGTATATTTTGTTACGTAGACTTCTTTATGTTAATGCATTTTAAAGAAGAGATGATAATGCATCAATGAAGTAAGTAAAGTTTAGATGTATATTTTTTATTTAAATGTTAAGTTAAGCTTTTAAATTGTAATGTGGTCTGCAAAAGGTGTAATTTTAACATGAACGACTGGTTGTAAGGAAATTGTATTATGATTAACACAACCAGGATATAGGTACTGTATTTACCTTTTTTTAAAAGGCTTTTATTTTAATTTAAGTGATTATACGATTTTGGGGAAGAAAAAGAAAGTTTAAATGGCAGAGATTCTTTACAGAAATATATATCCACCTTAACTGCTATTTTGGTTAGGGCTGTGTTAAACACATTCAAATATGCTCAAACTTGCACCAGCTTACCTCTACATATAAAAGCAGTTGCAAAAGCACAAATCTACTATTATGCAAATTCAGAGTTTATTTACTAATCAATAATTTTAATTAAAGACATCTTAGTAAGAATCTCTGTGAATGATTTTCTTTTACACCATTGATTGATGATAGTTTATTCACATCATTTTTTTTCCTCCCCAAATAATGATAGTAAAAATAAAAGACCACAAAAGCTTATCCGTTTAAAAATGTTCAAGCCACCTGTTATCAAAATACAGTATGCATGTGGAAATAAGTATGCTGGTGTAATAATTAGGGAGAAAAAAAAAAGCTAGGTTGTTACTTTGAAAAACTGTTTCATACAGTTTTTACCATCAACATCTGTGATATGTCCAGCATTCAAGTAAAAAATAAAAAAAGCGCTGGCAGCGTCCCATCGACTCTCACTTGACATAAAAAACAAAAGAGACTGGTTACAAACCTGGGAGTACAATCTAGCCTAGCTGCAATAAAGTCAGAGTGGGGGAGATTTGAGACTACTTTAAATCATGTCTAAATATAACAAAGGTAAATAATACATAAAATAACGTATGTCTGGATATCTATACATTACACATTTTTATGACTTAAAAATTAGATGTAATATTTTTAAACATCTTTTTATATTTCAAAATATTTGTCTGTTAAACAGTAAAAACAGTGTTGAAGTTTTTTTTTTTTTTCTTTTTTTTTTCTTTCTTTCTTTCTCTTTCTTTATCAAATATTTCTATGTATAATGTATTGATATATTCATGATGTATTTGATTGAAGTAGTGCTCTACATCCTATCAATGTGTCAGCTTAGAAGTATTTCCAATAAGACTCTTGTGTTCTACAGTCTCTGTCCAATGTTTCTATTGTCTTATACTCATCTACAAGAGTAAAATAAAAAAATCTCACCATAAAAATATGAAATTATTTTATACACATAATTTCTTCATTCATTCAGTATTTTTTATTTTTTTTTTCTAGCATTGTTTAGGTTTCACTATTGAAATCTGTATTATTATTATACAACTTTTTATTTGACTTTATATACAATATTTACATTGTGTGCGCATTCTTATATGTTCTTCAAGTTTACTGCTGTTTTTTTGGCTGTATTTTCCCCAATAAATTTAGTTTAATTATAAGGTGTAAGATAGTAATTTTTTTTGTTAACAATAGAAACATTGAGATGACCTGAGCTTAAAAGGCACACAAAAAAAAAAAAAAAAAAAAAAAAAAAAAACACGCCTGCCAAGTCTGTGATATTGACACATTGAGCTCCCCTCTCTGTTGTTGCAAAGAAAGAATTTTTGGCTGTAAATGCCAAGTAGTGTAAAACCATCTAGAGGTAATCAAGAGTGTAAAACCAGCACACACATAAATATATTGCTGGCACAATACACAAACACACACACACACACACACACACACAAATAATTGTAATTAAAATATATATACATTAATATATAACATCTATAGAGGCATTCCATTAGAAATACACATGGAAACTATATATTATATATATACATATATTTTTTATTATTCTTATAGTTAATACTAATTCATTTATTGTACCATTTTTTATTCGTTACATACAATATGTTATTCTTTGATTTTAATTGTGTATATTTGACAACTATTTTTTAATAGGAAAAATATTGACTTACATAATTTTTAAATGTAGAACTAAATTAAAAAAAAAAAAAAAAAAAAAAAAGACTTGAACCTATTTTTAATGGGTTAAAAAATTGCCATAGATTTATTTTGTAAGTGCAAATAAGAAATGAAGTTATATATATTCTTCTTTTTTTTTATTGTGTAATTGTTTTCTGTTTTCTTGTACATATTATAATACTTTATACCATATTACATATTAAACTAACACGTATATTATACATTTTCTGATATATATTAAAATTAGAAACAATTAAGTGAGAGCAATATATACTTAAAGAGGAAAATAATTATAATAATTTTGTTCATTATGCTTTATGTATATAGCTTCCAAAGTTTATATTTCACTATATGAATGTAATTGACCTAGTATGCAATTGGCTATTATTGATTGATTGATAACTCACTACTTGCAAAAATAAATCTGTCATTTTGTTTGAACTCTATTAGCCATTTGAAAACTAGCTTAATGATATAAGTATGTTTTAAGTTCATGTGAACTATATAATATTTTCCTTTTTTAAAGTTATTGATATAATAGCCTATATATAAATCATATTGAAGTTGGCTGTAAAAAAATATATAATATAAAAATATGAATTTTGATCACACAGTATTATAGTCACAGCCAAATAACAGATGGTGAAAATTATATTAGTAATTGCTCTCAATGTCCACCAAAATAAAATAACACGAAGGAAAAAAACAACAAACATATTACTAAATAAAATTCCATGGTAATGTATGATAAATCATCACACTATATATTTTTCATAATATGTTAATTATACTAGAAGAAAGAGAAAAGCTAAAAGCATTATACATTTCAAAGTGTTAAAAAGTTTTTAAAACGCATTTAACAATAAGCAAGAAATGGTCATAATTTCATTGTATTGATACAATGGTTTGATACCAAAATACTGAAACTATAACTTTAAGTGTTCTATTGTATATAACATCCAGGGTTGTGAAAAAGGGTTATAAGACTACGAAGATGTAAAATTGTCATGCTATATTATGTACATCGTTATTATAGTATTGAATTTTTTTTTGTATTATCATTGAAAGCATAATGATGGAGATATACCCATACTACAGTACTTATACTGAATTTAAGGCATTGTATAAATTTTACCAAAAATGAATAACAATTCGTACATCCCTTATATATTTTTAAATATTTAATTGATAAATTAAAGTTAAAATAAGATTCTGGATAACTATATTGATGCCTCCACGTCAAAAGCGAGCATCTACACTTTCCAGATTTCCGACAAAACAACTATCTACACTTTCCGAGCAGCGCTGTAACTCAACCAGTGGCCATAAGCATAACATTGCAGATGCTCGTTGGCGGAAAGTGTAGATAGTCATTTTGTCGGAAATCTGGAAAGTGTAGATGTTCGCTTTTGACATACTTATATTGTTGTCCATAAAATACCTTACAATAATTGGTTGCATTATAAAAGATCAATTTTAAAATGCATGAAACCTTAAATTCCCATGTAAAAGATCAATTTAGATGTATATTTTTGGTGAAATACATAATAACCACAGTACTATGATAATAACTTCCTTTTTTTTTTTTAATGTGAACTTGTGATTGTTAAAATATATAAGTTCTTGACTGTAATTGTAAAGTGGAATGTTTGTAAACATACATGTACACACAATAGTGATAGTGATAATATATTTTACCACTTAAAAAGTCAAGCTAAACTTGCAATGTAATTCTTATGAGAAAAAATTACTGCAGTTCAATAGTAAAATATATTATTACAATAGTGTGTTCCACCTTACAACAAAAATTTAAAACTGAGTTTTCTCCTAATAATTCTAAACTATTATTTTCATATATCATAATATAAACTAAGAATATTATTGAAAATGTGGCATAAATTTGTTTATAGTGGAATTAGTAAACATCTTGCACATCAAGAGTACATTATTAAGTTATTAACAAAGCTGTTCATAAACCCTATTCTCTGCTCCTAAAATGACGATCAACTTTGGTTATTCAAATGGAATGCGCATTTTTTTAGTGCAAGAAAACAGGGTTTACGAACAACACTTGTATGTAATAATATGACACAATGATATCTGTATAGGTATGTATACAACATACCTTGTGTCAAGTTAACTTCAGTTACTTTATGAACTTAAATGATCTTTTACAATGTATGACAAAAATTATCATGATAACGATAGTTTCATTTTATTGTAGGTATTTTAATTGATTATAATTTTATACGAAAAAAACAAAACATGTAAAAGTAATCACCATAAATATGCAAATCAAATATAGCACCTATTGTACAGGATGTCAACGAAGTCTTTGCAAATTTGGAACTCCATATAAAATTTGTTTGAAATTTTAGTTCATAGAAATTACCTTTCATTGTAAAAATCCTGTATCCTACTTTTTTTTTTTTTTTTTTTTTTAATTATTAGAATTGGTTGCAGTGTTAACTCACAACTCACTGTAAGTTAATATAAACTGTAAGTTCAAACAAGTTTTGTCAGCATTTTTTAAAATTTGCATAGACTTAGGACGCCTTGTATAATATACAGTTGAAAATTTAAACTCTGTCAATGAAGTATTATGCTGCTCCAGTGAAGTGGCTGGACGGTTAATACATTTCTCTGCCATCGTATATATATATATATATATATATATATATATATATATATATATATATATATATATATATATATATATATATTAGTAAGAAGCAAAATGTACGTGTTTGTTCAGTTGACCCCCCCCCCCCCCCTTTACTCCTCTCTCTATCTCACAGACACACACACACTTTAGTTTTTACACAAAAGCAAGCAATAAGAGGGCAAAGAAATAAATCTTCTGTACAGCCACTCATTGGGATGGGGCGGCATAATTATTAATTGTCAGATTTTAAAATTTCAAGTGTATTTATACAGTACCTTCCTATATTTAGTGACAATGACATAAAATCAAATACAATTAAGTGGTAGGCAATAAGGTACTTTAACATGTAACTATAAGACTGCAGGTTACAATTTTTACCAACAACAACTAAATATATATAGCATTTACACATTGAGAATGTAACAAGTTTGGTAGGGTGATACTCTGTGAAAGCATAATAGTTAGATATACATTTCCAACTGTAAGCAAAGTTAATGGCATATATATTTAAAAACAACAATAATAATAAATAAATAAAAACTTTGTTATTGCAGAAGTATCTGCCAATATGCATATAGAAATGATCGAAACTATGTTGATATAAAGTTTAAAGGTATTGAAAAATAAATAATGTATGAAAAGGACACAATTATGACATCATGCAAATGATGTGTGTTATATGTCTAAACAATAACAAATATTTACATTGTGTAATTATTATTATCTTCTTTTTTTTTTCTTTTTTTTTTGTTATCATGGAAACTGGCCTTTAATGTAAAATTATTAATAGAAACTAATTGATTACTGAAATTATGTTACTTTACAAATCAAAACTTTTTACATTGATCATATTAATTTTTATTTTTTATTTTTATTTTTTTTCCTCCTGATTTTTAAGTTCAAATTTTAGGATATTTATAGATTTAACATTTTGAGTTAGCCTTACAGTTCTACTAACATTGTATAATATCAAGACTGGTTTTCATTTTCAATATTTTCCATAAATTTTATATTTTCAATTTTATGGAGATTTAAATGAATATGAATGTAACTCTTACAATATGTCATAAAATTGAATACTACTAATTAATATATGCATGAAAAACTAAATAAAACATGCAAATTGTTAAAAGTAAAGCTGAGGGTTAAAACATTCTAATTTAAATATATGTATCAATTTGTCACCTTAAAAATGTGCACTCAGTCTTCCAATGGCATGCAAAATCGGTATGAATAACATCAAGCAAAAACCCTTGTATATCATATATCATATATGAAATTAAAATGTAGTATGTAATACACTTTTGGGTACATATAGTCCAACTGCTTAAGTAAATAGTTACCCTTCTATGTGGGTTTTTTTGCTTGCTAACATCAAAATAGAAACTGTTACAGTTTAATATTATCATGCAATTTTTAATGTGGAATATTGGATTTATTTATTGTTCAAAGCTCGATCAATACGTCTTTAATATTTTAATAAGTATTAAGATCAAACTTTTTTTTTTATATAGGCCTATATATTTTTTTATATTATTATTACTTTTATTTGTTCTAATAATAAAAAATAATTATTTTAGTTTAAAGACTTAAGAACAGGGTATAAAAATCAAGTGGTGGTATTTCATTTTAGTTTGTTCACCTCTGCTATAATTATAATATATTCCACAAAACAATCCAAGACTGTGATAATTATATATTGCCTCTGATGAGTGTACATTTTATTTTAAATGATATATTATAGTGAATCTCGGTGACATCAGACTGATTCTAGCCAGAACTTTTTTTCCTACCCCAGCTTTGCTATAAATGTTGTTCACTTTCACTCTTTGAATAATAATAAATGTATCCTATAATATAAAATATATAATTATAAAATATTACTCTTTCATGTTTCTAGAGTAAATTAAAAACTTAAAACAATAAAGTAATATAATATATTGTATATATTTAAACTATTACAGCTCTGGCCACTAGTTTAAGAACAATTTGTATAGGCAACCCGTAAGAAGATGCTGCGGCTGTCGCTGCTCTGTTCTCAAATTAGTGGCCAGAGCTGTACCAACATATTATATTGGTCAACGATGATTTATTTTGATAATTTTATTTAATATTATTTATAATATACCTATACATACAATATTTTCAGTATTTTTCAAGGGTAAATTTTAAAAGTTGGCCTGTTAAATGTAGTAACTTTAATTTGCAAAAGTGAAAAAAAAAAAAAATTTTAAATATAGTTTGTCTATGGTGTTAATATATTTTGGAATTTAAGACAAATTTAAGTTGTAGCAGTTTTGGGACAATTGTTTATTTTATTTCAAAGACTATATAAATACACTTTGTTTTAATTTTAGGATGAAATTATAGTGTTATGTGAAGTTCATAGTTACGTAACAAAACACTCACGGTGATCTATATTTTCAATATTATCGTGCAGTTCCTGGTTTTTTTTTTTTTTTTTTTTTTTTTTTTTTTTTTATTAGGAACCTTACATTATAGACTTGTTGGTTCAAAATTTTTATGCAATTCAAGATCATATTTTTTTATATATTATTATTATCATTGGTAAATAATTATTATTAACAATTTTAGAATTTATTCTTTATGACAAATAAATCAAATGAGTACCAGGAAAAAAACTATTGTAGGTCATTGTAAATGACATGTATTTGTTTTAATTTTCTTGTAAAGTAAACAATTATTTTGATTCTGTGTATTATATTTATGTGAGCTTCGAGTAATGAAGTAAAATAAATATTGAAAAATATATATAGCTATATAATGTAGTATATTATAGTTTAAGGTTTCTGAAGTTGTTAAAAAAATAGAGATATTTAGAAGGAAGCAATCAACAAAAGCACCTTCATTTTTTTTTTTTCCTCCCAAGAGTTTATAAAATTATGCTTTATGCGACTAGAGTGTAGTAGTAGTAGGTTTTTTTCTCTCTCTCTGTTATAATTATGAAACAAATATATAAGATTATTGAATATTCTTTAATAATTAATATCATCACATCAGTTTTTTTGAAATAGCTAATGATCCAATTATATATACCAAATTCATAAAATATATAATATAACTCATTTTAACACTGATGTTCAGCAGCAATATAAACTGTGCTATTATAAACTTCAGAATACATTGTAAAAAGTGATTAATTATGATTGTTGTTCTTTTTGTTATGTCTTTATAAAAATGAGAGATATCAAAATATCAATCTATTTTTTATGTAATTATGATTCATGTGCATAGTAGAGAGAAGAAAAAAACTAGACTTTTTACCATCCTATATTACAAAATTACTTTTATTTTGTTAATTTCTTGATCATACATCTTCATAAGTTATTCCTCTGTTGCCCTCTATAGCTGAGCGTAAAGAGAAAATATATTATGCATTTTATAGTTTCAAAAGGATGAAGCACTTATTATAATACTTGTGTTTTCTCTCTATTATTATTATAAAGAAAACATGAAAGAAACAAAATATTAATATTCAATTTTGAGTTTTTTTTTTTATTGCTCCACTGGATTAATATGATCATTATTTTATTATGAGTTTTTTTTTTTTTTTTTAGTAATTAAAAATGAAGCAGAAAAAAAGTCTAATATTTATCCTTCATTTTGTGTTTGATACTAATAGAACTGTTGGCAAAATTAGAATTTACATTGCTTCATTTTAAAACTTAAATAATATTTGTTGTAATAATAATTCATGTGCATTTCATATATATATATATATATATATATATATATATATATATATATATTATATATATATATATATATATATATATATATATATATATATATATATATATATATATATATATATAATATATATATATATATATATATATATATATGTATATATATTATAGGTATAGGCCTATAAAAAAAAAAAAAAAAAAAAAAAAAAACTAAGATACACATAGAAATTTTAGTTTTAAAAATATTAATATCTTGTTGGTGATCTGATAATATAATTTGGAAATTAAGAAAATATTTTTATAGATATAAAATTGGCATTATATCATTATTATATGCAATAAAATTAAATAGCTTCTGTTGTTGATTGTTGATTCATGAACTATTGCTTTAAAGTCATTTTATTTGTCACATATAAAAATTTAAAAAAAAAAAAAAGTATAGAGCATAGATAAGTGCATTATGTTATGCATATGAATAGGATAAAAAGTGTGTGACTCTTATTCAAGAACATGTTTCTGCAAGATCATAATAATGTTTTTTTAATAAGGCCATGGCGTTATAAGTAATTGCAACTTTTAACTGAAATAAATGTTTGCCTTGAATTTTTTGGATTTTTTTCTTGATATATTAATATTGGTGACTCCCCCCCCCCCCCCACCATTTATTTGGTGTTTTTAATTGTAAGTATAGAAAACTATTTCCAAAATTGTGAAAGTTTTTGCCTCTGAAATCAATTTTCAAATGAAAATTCTTTTGTTTGGAAAATAAAGGTTCTATATGGATATAACAATTAATATAACAGATATTATATTATGGTTAAAAAAAAATGAAAGAAAATATGAAGTCACTTTTCTGTTATTGGATATAAATTTTTATTTTTTGTTATGTTCTATAACAAATCCAAAACTGAATACATAATCTGACTTTTTTGCTCTCTATAATTTTTTTTTCTATAAAACTTTAGTTTTTATATAATAAAGTTATGAAAAAAAGAAATATCATTACAATTATATATAATTAAACAAAAGTATGTTCATGTAGAGTTTAATTGTTATATGGAAAATAAAGGAATTAAATAAATTTTGTAACTTAAATTATTCATTTTTGACCTGCGGGGGATATCAAATTTCCTATCTCTCTTTTTTTTTTAGCATTGCGAGACCATTCTTTATATATTATAAAGCATAATTTGATGGGCAGATAAATTTTGCAACACCTAAAAAATAACTACATAGAGTGGGTCGATCATGTGTATGATCGAGTGGTGTAGGCGCTGACTTGCAACTCTGTACTCCTCACCGAGCATAGGTTCGAGCCACTGCTGGGTGCGTACGTGAAGTGTGAGAGCACAACACGTTGCAATAAGATGCATATGTTTACATGCATTCCATGATGACGCACAGTATTCGGGAGGTGCATGATTGATGTGATTGCACACCGACCAGCCTGCCTAGTTTCCATGGTTTCTCTAGGCTGTCATGGCGAATGCCGGGCTGTGTACTTATAAGGCCGTGGTAGGCCCGTGTGTGCTTTTCCATTAATTGGAAAGGATCAAAGGATCCTTACCTGTCGATAAGACAATAATGTCTTGACTGGGACTGGGTGTCTAGCACTATAACACAATATAATATATTATGGCAAATAAGCAAAAAAAAAAAAAAAAAAAAAAAAAATCAATTTTTTGTAATAAAAATTATATTATTATAATTTCATTCAATATATTTTAAGAATAAAAATTTAAAATCAATATAAAAAAAATAATATTTTCTATAAATTAAATTATTAATTATTAAATTAAATTCTCAAAAATTTTACAAAAGGGAATTCTGGAGCGTTCTGGAGTTATATTTTATTACATTCATGCATACAGATCGAGCAGAGAACGACGTTCTACGACGTAACTCTTGTTGCGTTCTGTGATATGCGGTAAAATAAAAGTCAATTGACCGCATCACATTATAACAATAACTTTTCAAGAGCCACGTGCATTTGTTTACTGTCAACACTTTTGTTGACGGAATCCTTGCGGTACACAAGGAAACCCCGTAGTACACAAGTTGAGACAAGGCCACGCCATTTTGGATCAGTCGTTAATTTTTGCGTGGATGCGTTAATTTTTTCGTCAAGATTTTGGATAATTTTGTTGTGATTAAGCGGTAAGTAAATAAAGATATGATTTATTGTAATATATCAAAATAAAATAAACAATTGAAGTTTATTATATTTTTGTTAAATGCAATTAATTCACTTTCATTGTCGGTACTTTTGAAATCGATTTGTCAGACTGGAGTTTACAAATTTGGAACGTCCTTGATTGACCCCCAGGTGTGTCCACCTGTAACTCCAAAATATGGCATGTTGGGTGTCTACAAAATCGTAATATAATGGAGATTTAGAATATGAGGTTAGTTTTGCAATAAACGATGGTTAAGTTAGAAAGATTATGATGTTGCTTTGATGACCCGCTGGCAGCCGGCAGCGGCGGCGGACATTGATATGGGCGCACGGCATTGTGGGAGGTAAATGAGCAACTCGTCGGCCGACAATCTCGGGCTCGGGGGGCGAATAACCTGCTGATTGCGTCGCTTGCTTTGTATGTTTATTATAATCTTTGAGAAAGTGTTGTCAGAAATTTTGTGTTTTCTTATTTTATTTTGATACTTCACCAAGCGAAATATTCATTTCAAAAAAGGGGGAGTGTGCGCTAGGCTTTATTATTTGTTTTGTTCGATCTGCTTTTGAAGGCGGCCAACATAACAACAAATTTTTTTTTTTTTTTTTCTATTGCATTTTCTTTTTAATTGAATTCATCTTTTACATTATCTCCTAATTGTAAGTGTTTCTCGAAACCTGAGGTTTTTCTATGTTGTAGTTTTATTTGTTTATTGTTTTCCAATTTTTTATGTTTACATATTCCTTAATTGAATGGGTCAACACAATATATTAATATGTGCATTTTGAATACGCCATTTTTTCTCTCATTATGTATGTATTGTACATATAATTTATTTTTGTGTGTGCGACACTATGATAAGAAAAACGAAAACGTTGCTTCCGTTTGCAGTCCCTTTGTTATCGATATTATTCCAACTTTAAAGACAAACGTGTTTATATCACGTTCTACTCAAAATTACCACCTACAAATTCTTTCACCTATAATACATACGTGATCCAACCGGTAAAAAAAAAAAAAAAAAAAAAAAAAAAAAAAAAAGGAATTACAATTTCCCAATGGAAATGAAAGTTGATACAAATTATGTGGTAATTAAACTTAAAAACTTTTTATGCGGTACAGAGAGTACATACAAAAATTGGGAAATGTACAATATTATATTAAACCCCTGCATATATCTTAAGGGGGGGGGGGGGAAGTAAATCGAGTTTATCGGTGATGCGTGCAAGAATAGAATACCCCTAAATTTCTATCCATTAGCATTGCGGGACCTTATTATTATTTTTATTATTATTTTAAAAATTATGAGTGAATCATTATCAAATTTTAGTATTAAAGAATATTCTTTGAAAATTAGAAAATTAATGTAGGTACATACCAGTGTTAGCGATGTATGGTCAGCCTGTATGTTTGAAATTAATTTTCTTATTATTTTTTTGGCATGTACATACGTACCACATTGAAGTCACAGTTATCATTCATGGTACAATTGCTAAATATTGTATTAATTGGTTCCTGTAACTTACAGTATGGTTTTATGGTGATTTATTATATAGCTTTGTGCATAAATTTTTAATTATAAAGGTATACTGTACAAAAAAAAAAAAAAAATGCCATTATTATACTGGTAAAGTTTACAATATTGGTTATAAAAATGTCAAATCAAAATGTTTTACTTGCCAGTGTATGAAAAAAAAAAAAATAATAAAAATTATTGGGGGGGGGGGGGGGTAAAAAAGATTTGAAATCTGAAAGGTACTATAAAAGCTAGTATCTCTCAGTTTTGGAGAAAAGATTAACCATGCCCATTGTGCACAAAGCAAAACTATTTTAGGTATTACGCAAGCTTGACAGGGGGAGGGGGTGGTCTTCTGTGTTATTTATTTTCATCAGTCATCATCATTGGGTAAATTGTGTGGTGTCTTACTGTGTCTCTAATCATAACATTTAAAGAGTCTGTTTTTAGTGATCTGATCTTATGATATATTTTTTTCCTCTGTTAAAGTTATGCTAAAATAATATAGTACTAATACTATAACAAATTTAAAATTGTTGTTGAATTATGTGAAATTCATTTCATGTTGCAGCAAATCCGTGCGCTTGTTTGTACCTGAAGATGTCAGGTACAGAGAAAATGGATGTTGATGAGGATGCCGTTGTAGATCTTAGTGTTAGGTAAGTATCTTATTAGCACACACTCTTGTGTAGGGATCACAGAGAAACAAACAAACATCAGTTAGGGCCTATAAATAGCTTGCACATGTAAGCATACTATTCATCAGTAATGTGGTGTGCCTAATACATTACCATAAATGTTCATACTGGACATCTTTTTTCATTTCACATTAAAGTTATAAAAAAATTAAAATCATAAAAAACATACAAATTACTATCACCATGAAAGTATAACTTGCAAAAAAATAAATAATAATAAATAATAATAATAAATAAATAAATAAAACTTTTTTATTGCCTTCATATATTATTATATTAAAATTTAAGATTACAGTGGTAGATACACATTATGTACTGTACTTATTTATTTGCATGTGTGTGGGGGGGGGGGGGGTAACAAACAACAAATATGTTTTTAAAATTAAATTTAACTTGCCAGTACAAGCTTAAATGCAATTTTTATGTGTATGTAGTATGTACTATAAATTGTGCACATAAGCTTAGTGTCATAACATTGTGTGTCAAAACGTACGTTCTTCTCTGTTGTCTCTACATAAATAATTATATTGTTAAGTTAAATTCAGGATTTCAGTCAATAATGAAGCAGTTTCATTTGTTTTACTGCAATTCCTGTATATATTTAAAGAGAATTCGTGGAGTGAAGTGTGTTTAAAATTTAAGTAGGAGGGAGCCTGCTAGAAACGATGTACCCAGACCCAGAGAATCACCTCAGGATCTTACCCGTAGAGATGGTGAAGAAATGATTAATCCAAATGATGGGCCAATGCGAGCTGCTCACCTTGTTACTCGAACAGTCAAAGAATTTGATGACCACTACCCTAGGAGAAACCTAAGACCTAGACGAGAACGTAGCTATGCAGAAAGTCCTGATATTATAGTTCTCTCAGATGAAGAACCAAGACTTAATGGATTTAGTAATGGCTACGAAAGTGACAGTGATGAAGGAGAAATGCCTCCTTTACCTCCAATTAAGGTTAATACTTTAATTTATATTGATAAAAATGTCATTCACATGGAACATAAACTGAGCATATTTCAAAATATTAAAAAGTTGGAGCCAAAAAAATGAACCCTTTAACCTGGTTTAACAACTGGCAGGTACTGAAAGCTATCTATGCATCAAAATACTGGATAGCTGCCAGTTCCAGCATATGTAAGGCAAATTATTAGGGGAGTACAGTTAGTCAGTATCATTCGGTTTTCTGGTCATGCACAAGATTCTAAATGAAGTGGTGACAATTTGCATAAACATAAACATTAGTTATTTTAATGTCATCTTTACGTTCCATGTAAAAGATACTTTGGTCAATGGCATTGTTCTTTTGCCTTGGGATTTTTCTCTTTAAGGGGGTAGGTGACCGACTGATATCTCGCAAACTAGGACGGTTGCGAATAATAATATTAACACAAAGTAAAGAAGAAATGTTACTTAAAAATTTAGTTATGTCAAACATGTGAAAACACGATCAAATATTTAAGTTATTACACTTTAAATATAACATGTAAATGTGGAAATTCAAATTTGAGCGGGAAATTTTAGTCAAATTATAAACTTTTTTACAATAAAAAATATCATTAAAATTTTTGTTGGTATGAAAAAATTATATTTTAAATTAACTTTGTTTTATTTGATAATTATAGTGTTTGTTTTATTGGAATTAAATCGTGTACAAAAAATTATTGGGAAAATATAGTTGTTCTTTTAGCGATTTCCGGTCCAAGTCGGTCCCCCACCGCCTTAAACTAATTTTATTACCTATCACTCAAATATAATTTTTTTCTTACTGATATGTAATGTTTTATCAATTAAGAAAATAGGTTTAAAATAATTGACTTATTGAAAAAATTATTGATACAGTATAACAAAAAATGTTAGAAATTTATTTTTTTCACAAGAAGTTTGTGTTGCCTTAGAGCTTACGATGATTATTGAAACATATTGGGTATTATTA
This sequence comes from Ecdyonurus torrentis, assembly GCA_949318235.1. Lineage (NCBI taxonomy): Eukaryota > Metazoa > Arthropoda > Insecta > Ephemeroptera > Heptageniidae > Ecdyonurus > Ecdyonurus torrentis. The sequence goes on from OX439131.1 coordinate 26,773,357, forward strand.
TCAAGCTAAGAGTATTATTTATAATCTAAAAATAATCCATTAAACTTGTTTGTTTTTTTATCTATACAATTTATTCACTATTATAAAATTATTTTTTTCATAGCAAATTTGTTTATTAGTGCTGCTATAACCTTATAAAAGGGAACTGCAAACAACAGTTGTATAATTAGTGGGATTTATAATTTTTGTTTTTAATTGAAATGTTTTCTTTGAATTGTATATGTTACTCTGCGTATTAAATTGTACTACAACTTATTTTCAATTTTGTAGGAGCTAACAAAGGAAGAGTTGGAGGAACGGGAACGACTTATACGTAAACTTCGTGAAGAACTACGTAATGAAGAAATGAAGCTGGTATTACTAAAAAAGCTTCGCCAATCTCAACAAATGAAAGAAAATATTGCAGTGGTGCCACCCTTGCAGCAGCCACCTCCAAGCAAAATGTCCTCAAATATTCCATCAGTGTCTGCTAAGTTGCCTCCCCCTCCTCAGCAAGCTCAGCCCCAGGTACCTCCACCTTTGATGAGGTCCAACCACAACAAGCAGTCCAGCCCTGCCAGCAACATGCCACCTTTGCACCGAGGAGTGAGTAGTTCAGACACATTGCTAATAATATAGGTCATTTTCACGTCTGTTTTGAAGTTTAGTATTAATTTTTTTTGCTGCATGTGTTTCAAAATTCCTAGAAGATAAAAATAATAAAAGTGTTTAATTTACTGTATATCACTTTGCATTGAGTTCACTTTTGATTTTACTAATTCCTTTCTTGTTTATCCAGTTTGGCAGTTCAAGTGGTCGTTACGACTCGCAACAATCTAGAGGTCAGGGTCTTCATGCTCCTCCCCCTCTGCTCATGGGACCACACTCGCGCTCTGGAAGCTCCAATGCTCTGCCAGCAAACCTGCTGATGGCACAGCAGTCTTTGCTCAGAGGTAAGGGTAAGCATTATCATTATTATTATTATTATTACCGGTTTATATTAATGCTATAGGGTGTATCTGTATGACATCATATTTATTGCGCTTTGATGCCATACTGGAGCTATGAACAACATTGCTCAGCATAGGACAAACTTTGTTTTTGGCGATTTTCTCAGGGAAATCGATCAATTTTGTTATTATGTATTATTATTTTTCTCACATACTTGAAATATTAATTTAAACAATAGGCAACTTCACATAATCAGCACTTGTCACTAGCTAAGGTCATCAGGTTGATCTCTGGCAAGGGTCATCATTAGTTTTATGTTAATTTTGGCCTGGTATAGGGCTTACCATGTTAAATTGACGGTTTTGATTTTTGAATTTCTCGCTTCAGAATTATTAAAACTTGTTAAATTGCATATCACCATAAAGTAAAAAGCACAACTCAAAAAGTATTTAGATCGTGAACAAACCCCAATAAAAGGAACAAGGTGCAAAATGTGCTCAAAGTCTACTTCAAGTAAGGGTGTGGGATCTACCAGAAATTTCAGTTTTTTAAAGCTAAATTTTTAAAATATGTACAAAAAAAAAAATATATATATATATATATATATATATATATATATATATATATATATATATATATATATATATATATATATTACTACATTTGAAATATTAACAATGAAGAACTGATATTTCTGGTAGAACCCAGCCCCTCATTTGGAGTTGACTTTGAGCACATTTTTCATCTCGTTCCTTTTACTGAGGCTAGTTCACGTCCTAAATAATTTTGGAGTTGTGCTTTTTACTTTATGATGATATGCATTTAACGTGTTTAAATAATTCTGAAGCGAGAAATTCAAAAATCAAAACCCTCAATTTAACATGGTAAGCCCTATACCAGGCCAAAAAATTAACATAAAACTAATGATGACCCTTGCCAGAGATCAACCTGATGACCTTAGCTAGTGGCAAGTGTTGATTATGTGAAGTTGCCTATTAGCAGCATCAGTGCTCTAGAAAATAGTGCTTACCCCTGTAAGCTGCAATGCTTACTAACTAGTTAAACCGTAGTTAAGTTGTTATTTTGATTGTGGCAACAATTTAATTGTTGCAACAATCAAAATAACAACTTAACTACGGTTTAACTACTTAGTTAGCGTCGCAGCTTACGGGGGTTAGTATTTTAAATTGGCAAAATGATTCATTTTTCCTATGCTGACCATGTGATTGAGTGATCCAACATGGCATCAACTTTAACATGAATGCATAGACCCTATAGTTAAAAACTTTGAAGTACTGGCATATTAGTGAATTTGTATGTGCCTGTTACTTTGAAACAAGTAAGTTTTATTATTATTATTTAATTATTTTTAGTGTGTTCAGTGGGCTTATCTCTGAAAAGATAGCTTCAAGTTTGCAATACAATTAATTGACTGTTAAGGGACCATTTTTCTGAGGCTGACTTTAAGAGATTTCGCTCATATCTGTTTCCGTTTTGACAGTTTTTCCGTTTGCGCAGTATGTCAAACGGTAGCAGATGTAAGCAAAATTGCTTAAAGTCAGCCTCAAAACAGTTGTTTCATTTAGTCAAATGTATTATTTTGCTATTAAATCAATATACTGTTAGGTACACTAATCCTCCTCTAAATGCACCCATCAAAGAAATGCCGCTTTCTTTAGAAAATGATCAACATGTCATCTTAAGTGACAGCAGCGTTGCCAGATTTAACCTTGCGCAACACCTGCAGCTCCATTAGTGAAGGTTAAATCTGGCAATGCTGCTGTCACTTCAGATGACATGTTGACCTTTTTCTGAAGAAAGCGGCATCACTTTGATGGGTAGATTTAAAGAAGGCTGAGTGTACATAATAATTCCAAAAATAGAGTTAAAATTAAACTTTTTTTTTTTTTTTTTTTTTTTTTTTTATCATTTTGAGCTTACACATTAGCTGAAAGCTAAAATATGATAAATTGAAAGAAAAGGATAGGAGAAAACCAGCAAGGGCCTTACCATAGTGAAGAGAGTCCCATAGTTCGGTGAAAATCTTGCTAGCACAGATATAAAATAACTAACACATTGGAAATATTTCGGCAATCGACTCCAAGAGAGATATGGAGCGTGTTATGCCTTCATCAGTCCTTACAGACTCAGAGAGAAACTATGAATGATGGCTCTGCTGGTGTTACTTTGTGGTGTATATAATACAATATAATAAATACATAATCAATACATTTTGCAATCCAGGAAGGCAGTAGGTCGACCTGGGCTAAATTTACGTTAACACACATTTAATCATCCCCTCCTATCCCCCTCCACATTCCTTATTTCACTTTCCCGACTCCCTTATTCCTCTGTTCCCTCCCTCCCTTATTATTATCCTTGCTCATCATATCCTACCAAACTTCCCCCACCCTCACCACATCTATATACACCACAAAGTAACACCAGCAGAGCCATCATTCATAGTTTCTCTCTGAGTGTAAGGACTGATGAAGGCATAACACGCTCCATATCTCTCTTGGAGTCGATTGCCGAAATATTTCCAATGTGTTAGTTATTTTATATCTGTGCTAGCAAGATTTTCACCGAACTATGGGACTCTCTTCACTATGGTAAGGCCCTTGCTGGTTTTCTCCTATCCTTTTCTTTCAATTTATCATACCTAAACGCGATGGTTTATTTTCCTTAATATACATATGAAAGCTAAAATACATACTTAATTTAACTTTTTTTTTTCTTTTTTTTTTCTTTTTTTTTTCTTCTAGTGTTTAAAATTTGTAACTTGTTAGCAATGTGCATGGGTTTCATGTATTACTTATTTGTTATATAATATGATAAAAAATTAAAATTTTAATAGAACATAGTAGAGAGAGGTTAGAGCATGTTGAATTAAAAATAAGAAGAAGAAGAGAGAAAAAAAAAAAAAAAAAAACGCAAATATTTATTATACTCTAATTTATAGTATATTGGGACTTGGGATAAAATTTTCTACCGTAGACGAAGGCTAGATATTTTTATTTGAATACTGTGTCAGTAAAATTCAATATACCTAGTATCTCACATTTTCACACTACATCAAAGGCACAATATTATAAAATAACTTCAGACTTGCTCACAAACTTAAATGGGTTTTGTCCTGTAGAGTTTCAGACAAATGAAAGGTAACCATTTAAACTTGCTGCCTTTTTTGCACGCCTCAGACTTTGTGTGGAAACTTATTATTATGTCATATTTGCGTGCATCACGAGGCATGTTTGGCTTGCTGGCTAAAGCAGCTCACCTGGTAGATAATGCTACACCTAAGCGCATCAAAACAAGTGAAAATGACGTAATAATATTGTTTCCACATAAAATTTGAGGCGTGCAAAATAGCAACATGTTTAAATGGTTACCTTTCATTTGTCTAAAACTGTACATACAACTAATGTTATTGTTGTAGCGTAAAATAAGTGTATCTCATTTTTTTATCATGCAAAATATGTATCTCGTTTTTTGCCACTGGAAGCAAAATGTGTAACTCTTTTCCAAATGTAATGTACGGCACTCCAAGTTTTACATTTTGCTTGCCGTGACAGAAAAAAAAAAAGAGATACACATTTTGCTGCAAGCTATAACAAACAAGATACACATATTCTCCACTACAACATCGATATATCCTAATACAACATAATATTGTATTACTTATTTACTTAATCATAAAATGCTTTGTTTCCAACAGGAGGCCCCAACATGATTGGGGGACGCACACCAGTGACGACTCCTCCCAATGTGGTCATGGGTTATCCAATGGGGTCTTCTTCAGACCGACTTGAAAGATCCTCCAAAGAATCCCATCATTCCCCTGTCACGCCAACAATGCCACAGCAGGTGAGCAATCACAAATATTTTTTGTTTTTAATGCAATACATGATAACATTTGTAAACACAAAGCAAAGTTTTTCTAGTATGAGCTCAGCAAACCTCTTCCTGATTTACTAATAATAACTTCACACAGAGAGATTCTGAATAATTGCTTTTATTTAAGTAGTGTGTAATTCTCTTGAATTGAGTTTTCACTTTATTGAAAATGTACATTTATGCGGCTGAGCTCGTAAACTAACTGAAATGTATATTAGCCCTAATTCACAACTTGCAGTAGAACTTTTTGCATTGTTGCAAACTTGGTGATTGTTTTTTTACCCTCCCCCTTAAGAAAGACAGAAAACAATTTGACCACAAAGTTGGCAATAATGCGAAAAAAATCTAACGCAAGCCGTAAATTGTAACAACAGTTTATAGCCTTTGCTTTTACCTTTTATATATATATATATATATATATATATATATATATATATATATATACTTATTTTAATCTACATTTTAAGAGTGACATAATCAATTTCAATATTTCAAAAGTTCACTTGTTCTGATTATAAAATATATAAATTAATAAAAAAAATTGCATATCAAATTAAAGTAGGCATTTATGGGCAAATACTTGCATTTTTTCCCTTACCTACTTATGTGCTTCAATGAGCACAATTTGAAATGTAATTTTATCACAAGTAATGTGATGTGAATAGCACAGAAATTTACACTGTTTTGTTTAAACTGACTTTGCACACTGGTGTTAATTGTGACTTTGGTCTGTATGGCAAAGCTTGTGGTGGAGAACAAGGGCAGCGTGTGTGCCCCTTCCATCCTACAAGAGCAGGTAGGCTTGCATGTGAACCTCTAACCCCTCGCCTGCTTGATGTGTTTCCCTGCATGTATGTCAGTGTCATTTCCAAGACTAATTTTGACTTTCATGCACAGGAGAGAAATCGAGGGTCTGAGGACAACCAGACCCCAGCTCAGAGACAAGCTGCTGCCAAGCTGGCTCTACGCAAGCAGCTAGAGAAAACATTGCTTCAGGTAACGTCTCACTATGTTCTAGATTCTTTTGTGGTGGTACTCATGTAATTAATATTGAGATATCTTTATATGATTATTGGTTTTTCAATTTGCTTAAGGAAAATTTTAGATATAAACATTCAAAACATTCCAAAGCAGTTTTTAAAAGAAGGGGGGGGGGATTAAAATAATAATATACAGTACACACCTGGGTAAATAGTATTCAGTACATATCGCCCTGGCTGCGCTCAAAGGGTTTACTTGCATTTTTGTCCATTTCAACAAAGGGCATACTTACACTTGGTTTTACATGTTAAGCTTATGGGGGATGTGCGTGCAACTGCAACATCAAAAGTAGCCAAATGCAAGTACGCCCTTTGAGTGAAAGTAGCCAAATGCCAGAGCAATATACAGTAATGGACTTATTAAAACTCCTCCAAATATAATATGACTGCAGCGTTCATGTCTCCAAATGGTATATTATACCATACTGGATGAGGTCACAAGGCATAAGTCAATTCTTAATGTAATGCAAAAATCAGTTGACTTATGCCCCTTGACCACAACCACATTGATATATCAGACACCTTTTTGTGGGGAGGAGTGTACCAATATTTCCCTAATGCAAATTTTCAGAGCAAAAGACTGCTCAACGAAAATCAATACTGTAACTTTTATATTATTATCTCAACTTATTTTTTATTTTATTTATGTATTATAAACATTGAAATTAATCAGCACATTATTTATTTTTACTCAAATATCACCTGTAGCTTCTCTCTAAGTCACATCTCAAATCTGTTTTCAAAAACCTCTGGTTATTAGTTTATTTGTGGTGTTTGGGATTCTGTCTAATACAATACTCTGTATTTCAGATTCCTCCTCCCAAGCCTCCACCACCAGAGATGCACTTCATCCCCAATCCATCAAATGCAGAGTTCATCTACCTGTTGGGCCTGGAGCATGTGGTAGACTTCATCACTCGGGACCATAAGATTCCACCTCCACCGGACCCCTTCCAGTGTTCACAGTGTGAGACGGACTTTACACCTGTATGGAAATGGGAAAAGAGCTCAAAGGGTGAGCAACCTAAGAGACGAGTTCTGTCTATGGGCCATCACACAGAACCACGTGGTGTTGCAGGCAAGGAGCTGCGTGTCATTTGTGAGCAGTGTGTCACCACCAACGTCAAAAAGGCGCTAAAGGCAGAGCACACGAACAGACTCAAAACAGCATTCGTCAAGGCGCTTCAGCAGGAACAAGAAATTGAGCAGCGTATGGCACAGTCAAGTTCAGTGTCTCCTCAGCCAGAACCAAGTCCAAAGCCAGCAACTCCACTGTCTTCAAGGCATGTCCCTACTCCTCCTGCACCTCAATCTCATACTCCCACCTCTCAAAGCCACACTCCAACCTCCTCTGGCTCCTCCCAGAGTCAGCGTGAGCGTGAACGCGAGAGAGCTGAAGCTGCTCTTGCAGCAGCTGCAGCTCAGTTGCCTAAACTCTCAGACTCTTCCAAGTTTGCAGCTGCAGCTTTAGCTGCTGCAGCATCCCACCCAGCCGCAGCTTTGCAAGCGGCACATCAGCAGTTGTTGCGACTTCCTCAGCATCAACCTCTACCAGCTCACATGCTGCCCTTCTCTCCTCTGCTGTACCCGTACCAACTGGCTATGGCACAAGCAGCAGGAGGCAAGGGCCCAGTTGCAGCGGCAGCAGCTAACTTGGTAGAATTACAAAGACAGGCTGCTGACTTGCAAAGACAGTACCTGCTGGATATGATTCCCTCACGCTCACTGCCTCAGGGAGGTAATAGCATGAATTGGAAGACATGATCCTCTGAAGGTAGTCCACGACAGCAGCATGGGGCAAGGAGTAGTGCAAGTAGTCATGTAGAGTCACAGGGCACCTCACCACACCATGACTCTTTGCAGCACTCTGCATCTACCAGCTGGGAGCACCAGATGTAAGCTGTCCTTTTTTTAACTACACACATACAGTGGAGTTTGTAACCATTGCTAGCACTTCTCATTAAAAATATGACGAATTTTTGTTTTTCCATCTTCACTACTTAATCTGATTTTTTTTCTCTCTCTTCTTCTACAAATGTCAATCCTGTCTTCTGTTTTTGCTACATGGTTCAAATTTCACTATTTGTGTACCATCTCATTTAATGTGCCCAGGATTTTGTCGATTCTTATGGCTGCTGTTGCAAATATTTACACTTTCTTTAACTCTTGGTGCTAGAGATACCACCATTTAAACTTAAACTTGAATTTTTATTTTTGCCCTACTACACAAGAAGCTGACTATCCTACGTTTTAGATTAAGTTTGTAACTTCTCTAGAAGTGAATAGATGTTGTTTTATAAAGGCATAGAAAACATGAAACAAAATGTTCTAAACACAAAATGGGATCTACCAAAACTGATGATAATTTTTATCAGAATGTAAATGTAGCACTACAAAAGAGTTTAAAAAAAATGTAAAGTATGCAATATTCCTGTATATGACGTCATAAACAGGTAAAAACTAGTATCAAAATGTTGTGCGGGTTGCATAAATTGAAATTTTCTGATCATGATCTATGGAGCTACAGTTGGGCTTTGAGACCAATTAACGTTATTTATGTAAGTCCCATCAAGTGTTTTATGATATAAATGCTTATGTTTCCATGTTGTCTATGCCTATAAGTAAAATTAGCATGGGCTGTTTCTTTCTTCTTTTTTTCTTTTTTTTTTTTTTAATGCATTTTCCATTTTCTTCATGCACAATCAAAAAGACCAAAGGATGTGTTATATGAAAAGATCTGTTTATATCTGTATAATTTATAAATCTTTTAGTGTACTGTGATGATATTAATTATTGCCTGAATACTTTTGTGATATTACTTTTTTCCATCACAGTAGGAGGCTCAAACCAAAAAACACACTTTCGTTTTTAGCGTTTTTTTTTTTTTTTTTTTTTTTTTTTTTTTTAATTACAAAGGTTCTTTCATTATCTGGTGGTAATCTGTTTTCCTAGTGGTCAAAGAAACTGTAGTTACTATGGAACTCTTAGAAGATTTCAATTACTGTATGATACAGAATTTGAAGCTATAACTATTGTACATAGTTACATAGTGCTTGTTTGCAACTGGAGTCGTGGATCATTTTTTCAAATCTATTTAAACTGGGCTGTTGTTTCAAAGTCTGTATACTTGTTTGCCACTTGGGTATAAAAATAGAAATATTTACTGCATTATAATTTCCTACTTAACTTGTGTCCGTAAGTTACTTTTTGTATGTGATTTCACCCCTTTTTTGTTTTTGTACAAAATGAACTTGAATTGCTTTGCTGAAGAGTGAGTTAATCCCCCCCCCCCTCCCTTTCTTGTTAAATACCAGGTTAAACTTAATCAAGATTGTATTGAATTCATTAAAATACAATGAAATTTTAACTTCAAATGTACACTTTTGCTTGAATTGAAGTTTGTTTTTGACATAATGCACTTCTTTTGTAAAATTGTACAAAATCAATTTTTTCCCTGCTCTTAAACAAATGTAGGCTTAAATAATAATGTATACCTTTTATAAAGGGACTTATTGATGTCTTATCATATGAAAAATTTTATAGTCTTTTCAAGTAGGTCATTAAAAAAATATAAAATAATAATAATTAAAAAAAAATGTAAGAATACATACGTAAAGAAAAAAAAATACAAAAAAACAAAACATAATAATAATAATGATAAAGTGATTTTCTTTCCAAGTGGTTGTGGGTTGTTGTGCAGTGCGATCACTTGTGTTTTGGCAAAGCATGCATTGCCAAGTACATTGCTGGACAAATTCAAATGTGTTGAACAAAAATAAAAGTTATTATTGTTGCATTTTAGCCAGCGTGTTGCTCATCTGGTCTGCAATAACTTGAAGCCTCTGCCAGGCTGTCTGTGTGACTTGTGTGAATGTTTGTAAGTGTGTGATTGGCTCTTTGCAAAGGATGCCTCTATCGTGTAAGAGTGGCAGTGGTGTATTATAAATATATACAATATTATTATTATTTATCTTCAAGTATTTGTAGAAAATATTTCATGTAGGTGACTTTCATAAAATATATTGTGAATCTTTTATTCAAATCATTTTTGTTTTCTTTTTAAAAAGCCTAAATATTTAACTTTGAGTAAAATGATGCAATGCTGAAACGCCCTTAAGCTGCAGTTCATGGTTACCTTATGGTTTAGTAAACAAATGAATTATAAAGTAAGTAAGAATTTTCAATGATATTAATTTCTATGGTATTCATGTTATTAAAATAATAATAATAACTGTGTTCTAACTGTAAGAACATTGTATATTCAAAGAGATAAAGAGACTACATTTATTAAATGTTTTTAAAATAAAGTTGGAATACTAAATTAAAAAAAAAAAAAAAAAAAAAAAAAAAAACGAGATATGCATTATTGGCCTGATAAAAAAAGAAATGAGATAAACATTTTTACTTCTACAGTATTAATATTAATTAATATAAGGCCGTATTATTGAAATTTAACTATGATCCTTTGTAAAAGGTTTGATATCATTTGAATTAAAAACTAAAAAATCACTTGGTTGGCTTCAAAACTATATTGCGTCAATAAAAGCATAATATAGTAGAGGTGGGTGTCCACCAATATTTTCAAAGCATGATGTCAATATTATGCATGTTTCTTTAGTGAATGTCAATATTGTTCTTTGTTTGAGCGGAATCTAAGTTTGCATCATTTTTATTTTGCTAAGTGGGTACAATAATAAATTAGTACTAAAAAGTTTGCCTTTTAGATTTAGGTTCAAATTAATTGTGTTATAACACAATAGCAATCGTTTCCTCCACTTTTTTTTTTTTTTTTTTTTTTTTTTTTTAAGAATTGATTATAATGATTATTAAAAAAATTTCTTCATAAAAACAATTATGTAGATTATGTTATTTTCAATATTTTATTATTTTAAATCATAAACTACATTTTTTTTCTAACATATATTATGGTTTATAATAATTAAAATGTTAATATTATTCAATTTGGTGTAAGTATAATTACTATTTTTAATTAATTATTTAATGCGCCAGAAAGTAGCTATATAAAATAAAAAGCAAATAGTTATTATTATTATTTTTTTAATTTTACTTTGTAGTTAATTTAATTCAGCAAAACTCAACAGAAATAAATGAGCTTACCTTTTTTATGATATATAACGACAGCTTGTTTAAAGAATATTTAAGTATAATTGTCCTAGTTAAATTTAAAACTGAATTAATTTCTGCACTTGTAACATTCTTTTCAAATTATATATAATATGCACATTTGAATGTATAAGTGATAAGTTTAAACAGAATTTATACTAAAAATTATGTTAAACTTTCTAAAAGAACCCTGTAAATATCTTGAAATTATTAAGCTTGGCACTACTATATTAAATGCTTAAAATAATATAATAATAAAATGATATCACTGCTAAAGTTAACTAACTATTGGAAGCATCTCTTGAAACGTTTGATGCAGAAGGGTGCTAGATGTGGCTGATCACAGCGCTGGCATGCGGCCGCAAGGTTTGAGCAGCACAGGAAATGTCTCTTGCAACATCGTGGCCACTCGAGGGCGTCTTCACATTCGCGGCATCGGGAACAAGTAGCCCCTGTGTAAAATAATAATAAGTAATTTTTATGTAGTCTATGGATATAAAAATACAATTGGTAGTGTGGGATGTAAGATGCTCAACAATATGCAAGCAAAAAAAAAAAAAAAAAAAAAAACAACAACAACAACAACAACAATCTGACGTTAACTAAATATGTGCCATGGTAAATTATTTATATAAAAATATATACTATTTCTTATTATTTAATATATCATATTTTTGAATTATGAACGTAGGTATATTTAAGGCGCGAAATCAGCTACTGCAGGATTTGACTAAATAGTAATAGTTATAATATAAAGAAAGAACATTCAGAAAATTTGCACAGTGATACATTATACATTAGAATATGATATCTTCATAATAATGTAAAAAAAAAAAAAAAAAAAAATGGGGGGTTACCATGCTATCTATATCTTTAAAGGCGTAGAACACCTTGAACAAAAAACTTGCCTAATATCCTAACATACCCAAATATCAACATTATTTTGGCCGGAGTCATTGATTTCTAATTTATTTTCCATTTACAAAATGTCAGTTGCGGGTTTACTACGTCACAGCTCGCCTGGTCCACGCGCGCGGAAACAGGTGAGCTGTGACGTAGTAAACCCGCAACTGACATTTTGTAAATGGAAAATAAATTAGAAATCAATGACTCCGGCCAAAATAATGTTGATATTTGGGTATTTTAGGATATTAGGCAAGTTTTTTTGTTCAAGGTGTTCTACGTCTTTAATAATGATTAAACTTTAATACTGTATTATAAGTTTTAGTCCCATAAAAGCCTATGTTAATTTCCATTAATTATTTTCTCTCTTATCTAATTGTCACAGGTTCTGAACGTTACATCATAGCTGTAGGTAGCTGTTACTACTAACTTTCAATAATGGAATCATATTAAATTTGAAAGTTTTATTTTTAAATTTTAAGATACAGCCATCTACATACAACCCTTATGTTTATTATAAATTATTATAATTAATTTTTTTTAAATCCTAATTATTTCATGTGTCAATAATAAATAGTATGTCATAATAATTATTGACTCACCGTGCACGCACTCGTCCGCCCCGCGGCGTGCCTCCATACGTCGACATTGAAGGCCCTCCTCTCCACTAGGACACGAGGATACTTCGCCGCTGCTCAGCTCATCACCGAATGCAGCGTGTGCCTGCATTCATTCACCAACAAATTTAAGATATTTTATTAAAATAATACGTTAACATAAATAGAAATTTAGAACATACCTCTTTTATAAAAGCACCTGGCCTGGACAGTGATCGAACAAATTTTGAGAGAGACGCTGAAATATAATGAGTTGTGGAATTTGTCGCTACATTTTGTGATTCCTCGCAATATATTATTACCACGAATATTGACAATAATATAGCAGACACTGCTTTCAAGTACATTTTTCAATATCTGTGTAACAAAAATATATATATATATAATGACCCAATAAATACAATGAATTCCTAATTAGGATGCAATTATGTCAATTTAAAACTGAGCAACGTTATTATTGCAGCAAAAGTGCAGTATTTGTAACGTTCTGTTTCAAGAGAATTGTAGTAATAGGTATTATCATGACGGCAATTTATGAAAGTAATATGAGTTTTTGCCAATAATAGGGAGTTGCATATATTTTATACATGATCGAGAAGCGTATATAATATACTTACTTCACAAGTCGCGCACTTCTGTAGTTACAAAACGAGTTTGAAAGTTGACTGTGTCACACTACCTATACAGATCGTTACGTCTGCTCTGCAATGAGTATCGAGCCAAAAGCTTTTGCTTCTCTGATTTTGTTCCGCGCTAAAAAACACTCTTACAGCTTGTTTTCCTTGAACGCATGGTAATGAAATTGATCGAGTTTGGCCTAGCGTGTATGAAAGGACATTTTTTTTTTTTTTTTTTTTCTCTCCACATGTCAGATTAATAAGAATAAATTATTTTTCTATATTTTTAAGAAGGTTAAAAAAAACTTAAAGGTTATAGAGTTTTAATTGCTGATTTATTTCCCGACACTCAAATTGTGCATATACAGTACACGGACATCTTTGTGTACTATTGATTTTGATATATAGTAAAATAATTAAAATTATATGTTAGTAGCTTAGAAACTTTTAAATTGTACTATAATCAAATATATTATACGCACGGCATACATAAAAAAAAATGTATTTAAATTTTTATATTTCTATTTGATAATCCAAAAAGCAATTAATCGGCATTATTTTATAATATTTTGCATACAAAACAAATTATATTAAATTATTATAATATATTTTCATTTATTATTTAATATTATAATAACTATAGATAGTCGACGTCTCCGTATTATATTTTGTTAAATTTAATAGAAGTGAGAGTCACTGCGGTTATTAAATAGCTTTCCCGGAATCGATATGATTCAATTTCCTTCGATATAATAAAATAATAACAAAAAGAAAAAAAAAAAAGAATTTATTTCAATACTTTTAAAATTATATAATAAAAGTAGCATGCCCCAAGACATACTTTCATTGTAGTAGATTGAATTGCCTATTGTATTATAAAGTTGTTACACAATTTGTAAATATATCTAAAATAGCCAAACTTAATGAAAACTAGCGCAATCCATTTTTAGCCACCGTCATATAATTAATGAGCATAATAAATACGTAGCTGCAGAGAATTTCCAAATTTGACGAGTTTGTTATATTTATTATTTTTATATATATAAAGTCCGAAATGAGTACACTTTTCATTTGGATATCACTTTAGAATTATATAATATCATTTTATGAAATAAATAAATAATTACACTTCTTTTTTAATAATATATATAATTATTTTTCTTTTTATAATTAATAAATAATTTTTAAAAATATAAATACTGCGCCGTGTGTATTATTATATACATAAAATTGTACCTAATAAATTGACTGATATATTATACTATTGCACTTACCTTATTATTATATATTATTATTACCCTTCGTTGAATTACTGATGAAAATGCTTGCTTGTACTTCCAGCAACAGCGTACAGCATAGTGTAAAGAGAAATTACAAACAATAATCACAATCACTCACTGTCAAAAATTGAAATGCGCGTTTCCAGCGAGCAATAAGGGTCAGAATTGCTGTGTTTAGTGCAATGTCATTGATATTTAATTATCATTTCACTTCATGTATGCTGATCTGATATACTCATCAATTACGCTATCTCTCTAAATGAAATGAAATTCAATGCATATCACGCATTTTTTCCCCTAGTATATTCAGAAATCTACCAGTGACTCCGTGACGCACCGTGAACTTGTTTCAAAAGTTTTAAGTTTTACCGCCTTCAGTTAAAAAAGTTTTGTTGATTTCTGACGTCACAAAACATATGAATTGCGGAGAAATGTCAAAATGGCGTCAACCGTAGACGCTTGGTATCTTTCTCTGTTGGGTTTAGCTGAGAATTTTAGAACTTCAAGTCCACCGAACATCAAATTGTGCATTCAGTGCCTTCAAGCTGTGTTTAACTTTAAGCCACCACCAAGAGTGGAGGCGAGGACTCATTTACAGCTTGGAAATATTCTTTTGACCCATACCAAGAACATTGACTTAGCTCGAAATCATTTAGAGCAAGCGGTTAGTTTATTTCAAGTGTAAACTCTTTTTTGCTATATTTTGGAGCTTTTTATAACTTCCTCCTGTTATAGGGACTATTTTGGAGGGTTATAGTACCACTTATATGCCCCTGTTTACTTGTGGCGGTCAAGTTGTTCAGACGGGCCCAACCCCCTTTCTTGATTTTCTCAAAACATTCCATAACCAGCATATTGAGGACTTATTTGTGAATGAAAATCTTCTATTATAAAACTTTGTATTATTTTTTTAAAAATACATAAATAATTTTACTTTCTAGTAATAGATAATGCACCTAGTTTTCAGTATTTTACCTATTGTGAAGTGCATTAAAAACATGATAGCTTTTGTTGTTGTAAAAGTACAATGCAAAACTTTGTAGAAGTTGTTTTTATAATGATGCATATCCTGCATAATATGCATACATATATTTATGCCTGCTAATAAAGGTTGAAGTGAAATGTTACTGCACCAGATATATACAATATCTAAATATGATTGATTTATAATAATAGATGCAAATTGTATGGAATATAAATACCAAATTTATATAGAAAAATGTTGTTGTCTTATAATATAGATAACTGTACATACCTAACACATGTTTTTGTTTACAGTGGTTGCTGTCGCAGATGATAAATGCATTTGACGATGTAAAATTTGAGGCAGCAAGTGTTCTTGCAGAACTTTATGAGCAACAAAGTCAATCCAGTCTCTCAAAACCAATACTTAGGAAAGCCATCGAATTATCTCAACATAGTGTTTATTGGCATTGTAGACTTATTTTCCAGTTAGCTGTGAGTAAAAATATAATTATTTATGCTTTATTCTTCAACATTACACAAAATAATGTTAAAACTTTGTGAGTCATTTGTGCTCATTATTGGAGTAAAGACTGTTAAATATGATAGTATTTGCTCACCCTTGCATGGGGTCATAATTTCATTTGGGGGGTCTGTTAATGTGAGCCATCTGATAATGTTGTTTCAAAACTTTGTGATAGATCAGCACGTCCTTAAGTGCTAATAGAAGTTTGTTTGATGCTGATAAGACTCACCAAGTGTTAACAATGAGCCCCTAACAAGAATGTATCCCTCACATTTAAAATACATTGAACCTTATGGCACTCATGTATCATTCACATGACACATAAATTTGACGTCTGTCAACAGATAAACAAATGAACCCTTTCACACGGCTTTAAAAAAGCTGATGGGTGCTGATAGTCAACGTTGGTAACTTTCAGCTTTCTAACTGTCATTATCCATCAAAATGATGGATACTGATCAATGCCTGTGGATGGTTGCATTTATTTACATAAGTGCAGTGGATCTGTTGGTATCCATCAATAGTGGTGCATATAAAAGGGTCTTTATGTTAATATTAGTGCAGTTCTGTCCATCTGTATCCATAGTTTTTAATGCATGCACTATATGCTTTCACATGTGAAAGGTGCAAATTATTTTAACAGTCAATTTCTCTCGATATTTCTGTCAATACTATTTGTTGACAGACATCAAATTTACAAGTCATTTGAATGATACTGAAATTTTTAAAAATTCTTCCACCTAGAGGGTGAGCCAATACAATACTGTGTGTAAAATCTTTAAACAAGAGAAGAAACAAAAAACTAATTTATTAAAGTTTTGGACAAAAATAGCATGTGAAATTAGTACCTTTAATGAACATACATTTAAATTCATTTAAAATATATTACAACAAATTAATTGGTTAAATTATTAAGTATGAACATTTTTAAGTCCTTACATGTCCCAAGAATGAAAGTAACAACTTGATTTATAATTTTCCAAGGTTTCAGTTTTAATTGCTGTTTTTCTTTTTTTTCTGCAGCAAATTCATGCAAGTGAACGCGACTATGAACTTGCAAGCAGCTTACTGGGGGTTGGAGTTGATTATGCCCATATTTCCAATGCTAGTTATACAAGAGTACTCTTTTTACTTAGTAAAGGCATGGTAAGTATAAATCAAGATTTTAAAATACATATGATAATACCAATAGGTAGAAGAAAATCGTGATGGGACAGTTAGCTCAAATATTGAGATTAATTAAGAGTGTCTTAAGGTGTAGTGAGTCAACTGAGAAAGAGGGCTGTTGCTCTCAAAATGTCTTTATCAATATGTAATTTGTCATCAAGATTTTCACTTTGTTAAAGACATCATCGTGAGAAGGTGCCTGTTGGGGTTTCCTATTATTTCCTTTAAAATATTTAAGCCAAAATAAGAATTTAAAAATTTGTTAGAAAAGCTCTATAGATTATAAAAAAGTTGGGAGTTGAGATCTTAATGAGCTTGGCCTCGGGTATGAAAATCTGAAGCTTCACAGACCAGAGTACCAGTTCTCCTTCAGCTTTCTAGGCTGGAGGTAGGGCAAGGGCAGGGGGTGCCCAAGCGCAGATTAGAGTGTATTAGCAAAATCATCCAGAGTGTTCGCAAAATTACTTTTTAATAGCTACCTGCGCAGAAACAAGTTTCTCACCTCACTCTCCTTCTGCGCAAGAGTCCCGTTTGTCAATTTTTACGTGCGCTGGAGCTGCACATACGCTTACTGGACGTTTTGCGCATTTATTCCTAGCAACTATTAGAAATAATCAGAGAGTGTTTTGCGTTTTAACCCTTAATTGCGGGAAATCAAAAGAAAATATCGGTTTTGTAATCAAAGATAGCATTTCCTGATAAATTGATTTTCTGAAACAGGGCATCAATTTTCTTAAATCTAATCAGAAGTATGTGGAATTAATGCTCTATTATTTCCTCTATGTGATGTCATTGTCCACGAGTGACGTCATGCGCAGAGCTGTGCGCTATATTGTCCATTGGTTGAGCATATCTATCTTTATTGTATCATGGGCAAGGGCTTCTCTCTTCTTGCCATGCTAATGAGTCCCAGTTGGTACGAAATAGCTGCACATGGCTATAGATAAGGTACTGAATATGACATTGTGCTATGCGCAATGTTCATGCCATCTAAAGCAAATGCAAGCCAAACGTCCCTTTTTATGAAGCTAGCTTTCTACAGAGCAACATGAGCTGATAGTACGTAGGCTTAACTAATTAATGCTCTATGCACAAATAAATTTTTGGTTTGGGTTAGAAATTATTTTCACTACCATAGCGTCCCTGTCAGTCTAAGCTCATTACTATCTACCATTCCATAATTGTTCTGAATCTGTATTTTTCAATCAATTTTTTTAAATTATCAATTATTGCATAATTCATTTTTCCTTACTATTTATTTAAACAAAAATGGTTTCCTATTTCTTTATATTGATCATTGCATTTTTCTTTATTTTGAATTCGAATCATCTATTTAGCAACAGACAAATCCAAATACACTGGATAGAATAAACACATAAGAATTAGTCAATATAAATAAAACTGGGAAGAATAAACTATTGATTTGCAACTAAAAACTATATATAATAATTGTTTTTCAGCTGTTGCTTATTGACAAGAAGTTCCAAGAAGTACACACACTGTTGAACCAAGCAGGCCACCTTGTTGATACCTGGCAAGGATCACAACATCAAAAAGAGTACCTTAAAGTCTTCTTCCTTGTTCTGCAGGTAAGACCAATATTTCAGCTCTTAATAAAAAAAAAAGAAAAAGAAAGAAAGAAAGAAAGAAAGAGCCTTATATTTATATATTTTGCATTGTGATCAAATTTAGACACTCCAAGCATGGATTTTGCTTCTCGGTGATCCATGCATATTATAAATTCAATGCCTCCGGAGGATTTTGTCTGCATCCAAAGCAAATTCACTTGTAGAAACTAAAATACATGTTTGAGAGTATTTTTTGCTTGCCATATACAGCTCTGGCCAAAAGTTCCTGAACGATTTGCATAGGCAATCTGCAACCATACTGAGACCATATGAGAAATTGCTGCTGCCTCTTTTGGGAACTTTTGGTCAGAGCTGTACCTACCTTAGCTAATAATAATTACGTACAATGATGTATTACAACATGTCTAATACATTAGTATATTTTTATGGCATCAATTAACAACGACTTAAAATTTATTTACAGGTATGTCACTACTTGATGTCAGGACAAGTCAAAAGTGTAAAACCTTGTCTCAAACAACTGCAGCAGAGCATTCAAATCATCATGCAGCCCACGTGGCCTTCAGACGAAGGTATGCTCTCGTTCTAATTTGCTTCAAGCGAACAAGTGATACATTATTAAATTTTGATACCTTATAATAGTCAATCTTTTTTTCCCCCATTAAATTTATTGTTATTGGCTTTGAATAGTAAAGTAATTTTTACTTGATATAGGGTGTATGCAAATGACATCATATTTATTGCGCTTGGAGGCCATACTGGAGTAGTGAATAGCATTGCTCAGCATAGGACAAACTTCATTTAAGCCAATTTTCTTTGGGAAATAGGTTCATTTTTTGCTATTGTTATTTTTCTCACATACTTGAGATACTAATTCAACATATTTACAGTATCAATGCTCTCAAAAATATTGCATAGTGGTTTTAAACTGGCAAAATGATTTATTTTCCTATGCCACCCATGTTATTGGGTTATCCAACATGGCGTCGACTTTAACATGAATGCATAGACCCTATACACAAATGATAATACAGTAATTGATTTTTCTTCCTTACTGCAAATAAAATTTTAATAATTTGTGTGATTATCTCCCCCCTCCTCCTTCCCTATTTAAATACTTGATTTTTATTTTCTCCACAACATCAATATTTTTTTCTACATGTAATTTTATTTCAGTGCTGACCTCAACAAGTGTGGGAGACATGTTTATCTGGATGCCCAAGGAACATCTGTATGTACTCGTATACCTGGTGACAGTAATGCACAGCATGCAAGGAGGCTACATGGACAAAGCACAGAAGTACACTGACAAAGCTCTCATGCAAATTGAGAAGCTCAAAAGTAAGAAGCAAAAAAAAAAAAAAAAAAAAAAAGGCCTATATATATTCCACCCGATAATAATATATGTATACTGATACCTTATTAACTATTTTATTTTGCAGTTGTTGACAACAAGCCCATTCTCTCAGTGTTCCAATTGATGTTACTGGAACACATCATCATGTGTCGGCTTGTAATGGGAAACAAGACTTTGGCACTACAGGAAATATCTCAGGCATGTGGTTTGTGTCAGCAGCAACCTCGGCTTCTGCTGGCTCACAGGCCGCAACTCCACATCTTGCTTGGCCTCTATGCTATGAGCATGAACTGCATGGAGGCTGCAGAAGCTCAGTTTAGTGCTGCTCTCAGGGTGAGTACACAAATACTGGTTTTAACTACATATACATAAATTGACACTTTTGATTAAATAGTTGTGAAAAACGAGGAAGACCAAAAAAAAAAAAAAAAAAAAAGTAATAATTTTATTTTATATTCTAAAAGAGGACAGTGTCCTGAATTGATTGATATATGAATTTCTAATTTTTGAGATCATTAAAGGCGTAGAACACCTTAAACAAAAAAGTTGTGAAATATCCTCTCAAATCTGAAAATCAACGTTGATTTGGCCCGAGTCATTGATTTCTAATTTATTTTCCATTCACAAAATGCCACTGGCGGTCACTGACGTCACAGCTCGCCTGGTTTACGCGTCAGGTTTGTGAGGATATTACACAACTTTTTTGTTCAAGGTGTTCTACGCCTTCAAGTATTTTTAATTCACTTTTGAACATCAAAAAATGACATCACAGTCAGTAACTTGTACATGTGGGCATGGGAAGAAGTTACTGACTGTGTCTTTATTTTGTAACTTCCGAAATTAATTAAAAATACTTAATGAACTCAAAAATTAGAAATTCGCAAATCTATCAATTCAGAATGATGTCCTCATTTAGAGAATGCATTACAGTTATCCCCTAAATGTTATTAGTCTCTCTACTTGTGAATACAATTGTGTACTGTGAACCCACTCAATAGTCAAAACTAATGTGTAGGGACCGGATTTTCAGTTTTGAAAATGTGCATTTTCAGTACTGAATTCAGTCCAGTTTTTTTTGCATAATCAGTTGGCAAAAACAGCAAAATCAGTTCACTTTCAGTTCAATTGTACAAAAACAGTGAAATTCAGTTCTGATAATTTTTAACTTAGAAACAAAAATTTATCAATAAAAAATGATATATATTTTTTTTTATGAAAAAAATTAATAATAATAAAAATATATTTGGTTAAATTATTATCTGATACACTTATAAACTAGCCAGTATGAAGGAGAGCTGTTTTTGTATTTTTGAACTTCTTTTTAACATTTTTTCATTTTTTATTCGTGCTCAGTTGAATTCAGATAGTTTTGAGATATGCATAAAAAATAATTATTTCAAAGTATAAACTCTTTTTTTTTTTTTTTTTTTTTTTTTTTTTTTTTTTTAGCATGTTATTTTAAGTTTTGTACGGTAAAAGCTTATTTTCAGTTTCCAAAACTGAGAAAAACTGGTAAAAACTGACAAAAACTTAAAATAACTGACTCAGTTTACAAATTTCAATATCAGTTTTTTTCAGTCCAAACTCTTTTGCATTTTTGGCAATAAAACTTCACGATTCGTGGACATCTGAACTCAGATGTGACCTAACATGCATATTTCAAAAACTGAACAAACTGGAGATCCGGTCCCTACTAATGTGTATATAGCAAATATTCATTTTCTTGTTCTTCTTTATTTTAAAGACATCACAAGAAAGAGAACTGTGGACATTTGCAAATTTGAATCTCGCCATTGTGTACCTGCGTGCTAAGAGAGAACAGGAGTTCACTGCTCTCCTTGAAAGAATTAACCCTGAAACACTGCCCTCCCACTCTCACAGCCTGCGAGCAGCTGCATTTTATGTTCAGGGACTGCAGTCTTTCTTCCAAGCACGTTACAACGAAGCAAAGTAAGCAATGAGCAAATGAGCATGTAACTTACTATTAGAACATTCTATTAGTTCTATTATATTAGCTCATTCTTTCCTAAAACATCACTTTATTATTATTATTTTAAATACGTTTAAGGAAAAAAACATAGCGGTTAAAGTCAATAATAATAAAGAACAGGATAGAGTTACCAGCAAGGGCCTTACCACAGTAGAAGTTCTATGAAGAGATCGAAGTCTCACGTGGCACAGTTTTATACTATAAAATAACGTTCATTTCACATCTGAGAGCTTTCGTAATGTATTAAAGACATTATCAATCAAAGGAGAAAATTATTTGAGTACATCACTGAGCAGTGTCTAGTGTTGTACTGTCGTGTTATGTTTTTGCTGGTGGTAAGGCCCTTGCTGGCAACTCTATCCTTTTGGTTATTATTATTTTAAATAATGTAAGCATAAACTTGTGTAGCTATTAGCAGATTGAATAATTAGAGATAATATTATGTAAACGCAATAATGCACTAAATACAATAACAATAAAATTTGATGTTTAGGCGGTATTTGAGAGAAACTCTGAAGATGGCAAATGCTGAGGATCTGAATCGTCTTACCTCCTGTTCACTTGTTCTGCTGGGCCATATCTTCCTCTCCTTGGGCAATAGTCGTGAAAGTATGAACATGGTGACACCAGCAATGCAGCTGGCAAGCAAAATACCCGACGTCCATGTCCAACTTTGGGCTTCAGCAATTCTTAAAGGTAAGTGGATTCATTGTCTCTGTGTAAATTATGATAGCTTACCAACATCAATGTCATAATTTCAGATCTGTATCGTATGTGTGGTGACAATGCCAGAGAGTGTGAAGCGTACCAGATGCACTGCAATTTCTCCCAGATGTTGCTCAAAGATCACTTCCAGTCATCACAAATGCCTGAGCATAATCTGATCCATTGGACAGATGGTAATTTCCCTGTTCCAGTTGGTAATCCCCCCAGTACATCAGGTGCATTACTCTGATGAGAGATGAGTGCACTGCTGCTCTCTAAATATCATCACTTATTTATTTCCCACATCACCCTGTGGTCATCTCGGCAGCCGAGGAGAAACCTCCTCACCTCTCCGTCGCTATAGCAACACGACTATGTGATAGAAGAACTATGTTTTAGCCGTGGAGACTATCTGTTGTACTAAATGATAATATATTTAACAAAAAGAAAAAAAAAAAAAAAAAAAAGAAAAAAAAACTATACATGGATTATATATAAACTTTATAAATATATATATATATTACATTATAACTAAAGACTATATGTATAAAAAAAGGAATAAAAAAAAAAGAAAAAAAAAGGAGAAAAATAAAAAATATGGAGAAAAAAGTTAAATGAATATACTCATGGTGTAAATTTGTAAATTGCGTTTGTTGATGCTCGTATACATAGCAAGTCATATATATTTTTATTATAATTGTGCAAGAATATATAAAATAGTAAATTAATTGACTTTTAACTCAAAATGTGTCACAAAATTATTAATTTCATGAAGAAAAAAAAAAAAAAGTGAATGTTTATGTATAACAATCAGTGTTTTTTAATTTATTATACATTATTATATTAATATTTAAATTCAGGGAAGACTTTGTTAGTAACCCTGTTTTATTATAAAAAAAGCAATAAAGAAACAAATCATGTCTTTTTTATGATATCTTTTAAAACTTTGAAAACTAAAAAAAAAAATATTAATAATAATAATAAAAAAAATGTTTATGATTGGTGGTGATTTGATATAAAATTGTAATAGATTTTGTTTTTATTGATGGAAATTACTTTAAATAAAAACAAAGTTCATATGACCAAAAAAATTAATTAAACATTGTAATTAAGTATTTATAGATTTTAATTTTTATTGTTACCTGTTTTATCTTTACAGTATAATTTAATGAATACTAAAAGTATAATTAGTAAGTAAAAATATAATCACTACAATAGTGATTTCATTTATTATAAGACTTTTGTTTTGTTCATATTGTTTAATATTTTCGAGGACTAATGGTTTGACTTATATTATGCAATTTGACTGTTAAATTAATGTTAAATCAGGCTAGTAAAATATTTTTCAGCGATAAAATTGCAGGAGAAATCAACTAACAATTTGGTTTTAAATAACATTTTGTTTTTGTACACTCACAAATTTCTATTTCATCATAATGAAGATTCAAATTCATAATACAACTTTTCTTAAACTTTAGACGCTATAATATGATTAATTCTATGATCAATATTGTGGTTAAGTGAAGAATGAAAACAAATATTTTTAGCAAAATAATGAGTTACGCTTAATATTATCATTGGGTGAGAGCACAAAGCCTATAACTACAAAAGCGGCAAAGTTGAAACTCTTTATCTTTTTGTATATTGTTTTGAACTTTGTTGCTTTTATAGATGCACGATTTGTGCTTTAACCTGACGTTATAAATAATAAGTTAAGGGTTAAGAAAAAGTGTCATGATATTAAAAAGTTTACAAAAAAAACATAAAAATTACCCTCAAAGGTGGTAGCTAGAAAGCTTGTATTTCCAAAATTTAACAGTCGGCATCCAATTTTTTTTTTTTTTTTTTTTTTTTTTAATTTAG
Organism: Ecdyonurus torrentis; assembly: GCA_949318235.1. Classification (NCBI taxonomy): domain Eukaryota; kingdom Metazoa; phylum Arthropoda; class Insecta; order Ephemeroptera; family Heptageniidae; genus Ecdyonurus; species Ecdyonurus torrentis. Next base: position 26,797,925 of record OX439131.1, read on the forward strand.
TAGCAAGTAATGGTACCAGCTATACTTGTACTACCTATACAGTATAACTATTAACTACCCATAATTCCAGGACCAGTGATCATTGCATGAGAGAGAAGGAAAGAAAGATTAAAAATATATATATTTACTGTGTATATGGCACTGTAGGTTTAAAATGTAATGGACTAATAAAGGGAATAACTGTTTTGAGGGCGACTTTAAGCGATTTCGCTTACATTTGCTTCCTTTTCGATGTACTATGCATGCGCAGTACGTCGAAATAAAAGAAGCGGATGTATGCGAAATCGCTTAAAGTCGGCCTCAAAACAGGTGTTCTTTTATAGGTTAATTTGACTGAAATTTTGTGCAGCCGCCCCCTCCCCCTCCTAAGTTTTTACATGTCATCCTTGAAAGTAAAACGAACATATTACTTAGCTGCTATATATAACTTAGACCCTTCACGTAATGCTATTGTAATTTTCGCAACAAGTAATTAAAAATCAAAACAATTCCAGGGATTAATGTTCGTAAATAACCTTTATTTATTTTTTTTAATGGATTGCGCAATTTTTTAGGGTCAATAAGGTAACAGTTTTACAAACAACTGTACTGTTTATTTACCACCATCGCGGTACTCTCGCGCGGCATTGCGACAGAGGATTGCGATGGTGACATATGACACCTAGATATCCATTTACTTGCTTTGAACTAAGTATAAAAGGAGCAGTTTTTCAAAAATCTTATCCTGTACGTATGCTTACCTGTTTCCGTGGTAATGAGTCAGATTTTCTTCTATTGTTTTTTTATCAAATCATTATAGTACAGTAGCTCATGTTCAGGTTTCTCTCTCTCTCTCTCTCTCTCTCTCTCTCTCTCTCTCTCTCATATGCACAAACACACACTCTCACTCTAAAAGTTTTATGGTATTGAGTTGGTTTAGTTTTTAAAACATATAAAGCCCAAAGTTGACATGCGAAAGTACGAAATCTATGGAAATAATTCATTTACAATTGTTACTTTTTCTACGTGCATTGCCAAATTTAGAATGTTTTACGATCAGTTTTTTTATTTTACAAATAAACATATTTACATATTTTACATATAAGTATATTCTGTATAACCACAGGAAAAATTTAAAGATTAGTTTTTTTTTTTTGTTTTTTTTTACTTTGGTATTAAACTCGTTTCTGTTGACTGGGTATGTAAAATATTTTATTAGGGGGGCCGAGTGCGGGGAAAAAAATGCTTACTGAAGTTTTTATTAATAACGAAAAACAATCTTTTAATTGACTCGAGATAGTTTTACTCTTAATTCCTTGTTATTATTATTTGCTTAACGTCCGAGGAGGTAGGACGAACTATTATTAGGCTATATATTTTTATTTTGTTGGTTTCGTTCAATAACGCGCCATACATTAAACTTATAATATATTATTTAAATATTTGATAAAGTTAAAAAAAAATTAAATAGATTAATTTTGTTTTTTTAATACAACTTAAAATTGATTATTTAAAAAAAAAAACTTCGATCGTTTGTCAAATAAAATAGGTGAAAGTTATATAATGTTTTTTTTTTTTTTTTTTTTTTTTTTTTTTTTTTTTTTTTTTTTCCTGAAATTGTGCGGCTCTTGTAACTTTTAAATCAGCTCCATTTTGCCAATAATAGTATAACAATTTTTGCATGAAAAAGAGCCTCTTATAACGATGCTTAGTCACTATGGTTTTTGATCTTCCTCGCCTTTGTAAAACCATTGAATTTATGGTAAAACTGTGGTACCGCTTTATCTCGGGTACTTGCACCAGCAAAGCAAAAGGATGGATGGCAAGACTATCATCGTGACAGGTGACAAAAACACATGCAGGTAACAAATCTTGCTTTTTTATTTATTTTTTATTTTTTCCTTCTTCATTTGTACAGAATGAAATTACACAATCGTCTTTATTCGTATAATTTATTTGAATTTCAGGTATTGGCAAAGAGACCGCCCTCGCTCTGCGGCTCGACGAGGCGCACGTGTTATTCTCGCGTGCAGAAACAACCAACGTGTGGAGATGCCAGAGGTATATATTGTATGGTCTGCATGGATTTTAAGAAATGAAATTTTATTCACCCAGGCAATAGCCATAGTCTATAGTCATTAATTAATTAATTTTTCATTTGAAATTTCCATGCAGATCGAGCTTTATACCCATTGCATATACGACAATAAAAGCTGACAATTAAGTAAATGCAGATGATATAATCCGCAGATCTGGTAACGAGTACATCCACTTCATGCTGCTGGACCTCGGCTCTCTGAAGTCTGTGCGTAATTTTGTAGCAGAGGTAAAACGTCGAAAAGAGCGTGTTCACGTATTGCATGGTGAACAATACAATGCAGTCGCTGCGGGCTTGAAAAATAAGCTTTCTGACGATGGACTTCAACAAGAGATGCAAGTTAATCATTTTGTTTAGTTAATTAATGAAGTTAAACAGAACTGAATGTAGAGATTTATTTAAAAATTTAAAAATTATTACTGTTCCATACTACAGAATGTTCAATGAAAGTTAATAAATTTACCATATTTTATACCATAGTCATGAAACAAAACACAGCCACAATGCAAGAAATGTTAAATCAAAAATCCAAAAAGTATATATATATATAAAAGAACTGAAATGTGGGGAACTTTGTGTGGATGTTTGCAGATTTATAATAATCTACCAATACATATAAGACAGATTAAGGATCCTATCATATTTAAAAAGGAATTGAAAACGATACTGTTAACAAGCAATGATGAATTTTTGAAAGACCAAATATAACAGATCTCTATTTCTCTATATAATTTACTTTATTATGTTATTTATATATTAACTATTTTATATTATATGTATTATATAATATATTTCCTCTTTGTGCGTAATTTTTGTATTATTGTTTTGAATATCATTTTTAATTGTAAAATTTTCTTTTACAATAACCTAAGCGGATTATGCATTCATTGCGTATTGTGATTGTAGGATGACAGAAATTAATAAACATATTTGAATTTGGACAATTCTACTACTCGTATTCCGTTGATGTAGGTATTTAAAATTACATTTTTAGTTACCTTTTTATATATAACAGTTTATTGATTATTTTATGTATTTTAAAATTATTATTATAATATTGCAAACCCTTTAAAAGTTTTTAATTCTCTCATGAAACTTTTTTTTTTATTATTGCTTAATTAGTATTATACTAATGCAATCAGCACCGAGTTGCATATTAATTTTGTCTTCTGTGGTGGTACACAAATTTGTACGTCTCGAACTGGATATCCTAAAAACCGAGCGTTGGTTTAGTGATAAAAATATCAATACGGTAACGTAAAATTGGCAAAATTGGTATTCAGCAATGAGCTTGCACGGCGATTAAAAGGAACAGGTAAATGTACTGTAATATGTTCCTCAGTGTATCGTCCTCTTCCTGACTTCTTCTTCTTTTCTTTTCTTTTCTTTTCTTTTCTTTTTTTTTTTTTTTTTTTTTTTTTTTTTTTTCTTTTTTTTTTTTTGAAGTTTATGAATTATACTGGACAAAATAATTTGTAAGTTAATAATTTCTATATTAAGTTGTAATATTTTGAACTATTTGAGGTGGATTTGTTCATAAAAATCTAGAAATTTTAAATTTCTAGCTCCCCGCGCATCACCGCGATTATCTCCGAAAGGACCAGGTTGAAAATATACCACTACCCTTTTTAGTGCATATAAGTTAATTCTCACAAGTCAGTATTTTCTGTATTTTATACTATGGTGTGTAAAATAATAATTCAAGACTTAATTGCATTAGAATTTTATTTTTTTACTATTGTTCGCAAACGTATTAGTGATCAAATTGGTTTTTCACTATCAATCCATTTTTTATATGGAAAAACCAACTTTATTACTATAAAAGTTTTTAAAATTCTACTTGATTCAAGGGAAGGTGAGAATAACCCAGTACCAATTATTGATTAGAAACTGCAGGTGGCATAAAGAAGGATCACATTATTATTTTTTTATATATAGTAATTCTGTAATTTGTCTTTTAGTGCAGTGGAAAATACACGAAAACTTTCAGCGTACTTAGTGAGCTATAATTTTTTTTTTTTTTCAATCATGCAAATAAAATTCTAGGCGTTAGATTGGAAAATTTTGGCTTTGGTGGTGTAAATATATACATGATTGAAAAATGCGGGTGCGGGATACCGGTGATCGATAAACAAACACGTGATGATCTAATAAAAATGAGAAAAATATAAAAACCAGTCATTTAAACACTGATAGTTTTTTTTTTTTTTTTTTTTTTTTTTTTTACATTTGAAGCTTGATCAAGCTGACTAACATTTTCTTAACGCGGCAACAGAGAGCGGTAAGAGCCAGTATAGCCGTATGGCACACCAAAAACGCGAGGTCGAATTATATTTCACACATGCGCTCACCATCATCCGTTCCACATAATAAACTATATGTACCGATCATATAAGTGTGATACTTTAGTTCTTTAGTTTCAAAACGTTATCTCAAGATCCAAGAGATAACGACAAAAGTGCAAAATCACGTAATACCGCGGTTTTGGAGCTGTGAAGTTCGTATTTAAAAAAAAGTATATAAAGGTAAATGTATAATTATAATCATGTAATGTATAAATTTAATTAAAGACAGACGAAAGGCAAAACTAACTGCAAATAACGACTTCTTTTTTAATTTAATATTAAACTTGTTCCCGCGGCAAACTTTTAAGCAAACAGGTGCGTTTACTATAGTGTTGTTCATATAAAGCCTGATTTCTTGCACCAAAAAATGCGCATTCCATTTGATAACCTAGCTGATTGCGACATATATTTTAGTAGCAGAAAACAGGGTTTACGAACAGCATTTATATATTTCTTTTATTTGTTGTAACTTAACGCGCAGAAAAATAATTAGTCCTATTTAAAAAGGCGGGAAATCACCTACTGCGGGATTTGACTAAAAAATTGTAAAGAAAGAAAAATCTGAAATTTTGCACGGTGATACGGTTTACATCAAAAATGTAAAAAAATTAGGGGGTCACCATGCTACATTTTAAATTATGATTTTTTGAAGTTTTAGTCCCATAAGAGCCCATTTAATTTTAATAATTATTTTCTCTCTTATCTGATGGTCACGGGTTCTGAAATTTTGATCATAGGTAGCTGTTTAACTTTCAAATGGATCATAAAGCTTGAGAAGTTTTCTTTTTAAATTTTGAAATACAAGCCATCATATACAACCCTTAAAAGAATATGTAGAATTTAATGATATTCTGCACAAATAAGTTACAATATTTAAAAGAATATGCGAAATCAATTTTATAAATTTATTATTTATACACGTATATAAATATGTTATCCAAGCAGAGCATCAATCTATATAATATTAAATTAGACACTAACTTTTTTGAAATACATTATTGTTGGAAAGTTTTATTTCACCAAAACATGCTAAATCTTTATAGAGAAATAAAGACACCGTCAGAAAAATAAAATAGAAATATGATCTATCAATTAATTATAATTATATAACGTTTAGTAATACACGGTAAAAAAATTACTATATGGCAGGTACATGTATCCTGTATTTTGCAATAGGTATAGCACTACACTTTCATTTGGAACAGGTACGTAGTTATAAACTATAATACCAGCACTTAATCTAAATGAGTTATAACTTTATTGTAGCATAGTGCACCTCTACATTAGGTATTATTGTAGTATAATGATATAATCAATGATACCTGGTATATTCTAGATTATATAGTATACCTATTGCATATTTTCCGTGTGTGTGTGTGTGTGTGTGTGTGTGTATGTATATATATATATATATATATATATATATATATATATATATATATATAATTATTATATAATACGTCTCGTAATTATATAACGCGCTTATAGCACGGCTTTTCTTGTAAAATGTTTTTTTACAATTATTATTATTTTTTATGTATAATTGCTACTGTTTCACTTATTTATAATTATATTTAATTTCTGTAACGTACACTGTACGTGGTCCAAAACACAATATTGCATTGAATCGGTTAAATATTTGTAACTATAACATTTAATAACACAACATTATTTTACAATACCTTTTTTTCCTTCATAATTAATTAATTAATCTTATATTTGTATATTTGTATTCATTTTTTTTTATTTATTATTATTATTATTTTTTTGCGTGTGCATAAGAATTAAAATGCAATCATATTTTACCTTGGATAACTAAGAGACAGGAAATTATATTCATATTGTATGCAGAGTGAAAATGTTCATAAATTCATTAACATAATATTATAAATCGTTCGAGCGCGTAGGTGCAAATTATTTTTAGTAACAATTATTGATTACTGAACTTACCAATGCAGAATGTCGTGGTGGCTGTGGCTGTTGCTTATCATCTTGGCTGTGAAACTGTGGTACCGCTTTACCTCGGGGACATGCAGCAGCAAAGCAAGGATGGATGGCAAGACTGTCATTGTGACTGGCGCTAACACAGGTCACTTACAAAATTACTCATTTCAATTTGTCAATTTAATTTTGATCAAATTTTACTTAAGTGAGCAGTTTAGATGATATCCCATCTTTTACAATCTATAAAATGTAAGACACCATTCTTAATCATACTTATTATTATTATTATTTTAATATGAACTGTCTTGTTCAGCATTGTGGGCACCATTTGCAAAAATAGATTATCATAAAAAAATTATAACATTACACTTTATATTTGTTTACTATGATTTTCTGTTTATAAACTGAATATGGAATTAGGAATATATATGAATTAGGAAGACAAAATAGAAGTAAATTCTTAGATTCGAATATTTTTATTTCTTTATAAAATCCAGGAAGTACGCACTACAAATCTCTTTATAATTCTTTATTTTATTTTTTAATTTTTTGTTTTTGTTGTTGTTGTTATTATTATCATTTGTAATTATTTAAATTAGACATACTAATTTGTACACGTTTTATTTTTCCACTTATATAGTAAATTATCCGTACGTATAATATATTGCTTGCATTCTTACAGTATAAACTTGAATTCCAGGTATCGGAAAAGAGACCGCCCTCGCTTTGGCTCGACGAGGCGCACGTGTTATTCTCGCGTGCAGGGACAAGCAACGTGGTGAAGACGCCAGAGGTATATTTTGTACGGTCTGCATGGATTTTTCATGCAGATCGATACCCTTTGCATAGGACATTAAAATCTGACAAGTAAATGCAGATGATATAATCCGCAGATCTGGTAACGAGAACATCCACTTCATGCTGCTGGACCTCGGTTCTCTGAAGTCTGTGCGTAATTTTGTAGCAGAGGTAAAACGTCGAGAAGAACGTGTTCACGTATTGGTAAACAATGCAGCCGCTGCGGGCTTGAAAAATAAGCTTTCTGACGATGGACTTCAACAAGAGATGCAAGTTAATCATTTTGGACCATTCTTGCTGACTATTCTGTTGATAGGTATTTAAATTTACATTTTTAGTTATATTTTTATTAAGGTTTATTGATTATTTTATGTTTCAAATTTTAAATTTATTATTATAATATTGCAAATCCTATGGAAGATTTTGATTCTGTCTCTCATAAAAACTTTTTTTTATATAGATGTACTGAAGCAATCAGCACCGAGCCGCATAATAATTTTGTCTTCTTTGGCACACAAATTTGCACGTCTCGAACTGGATAACCTAAACAACGAGCATTGGTTTAGTGATAAGTATCAATACAGTAACGCAAAATTGGCAAACTTGGTATTCAGCAATGAGCTTGCACGGCGATTAAAAGGAACAGGTAAATATAATAATGTTTACAAAATAAGCATAATTATAATTAAGTATTTAATATATATATATATATTATAATACTGTAGAGAGAAGAGAAATTGTCGTCTTACAATAAATTTTTAGTTTTTTTTTTTTTGATATTATTCTGTTTTATATGTTTAAAGGAGTAACTTGTAATTCCGTTCATCCTGGGGTGGTACAAACAAATATTGCCCGTCACTTACCCTCTTGGGTCAAGCCAGTTTTTGGTGCTTTCATCGGATTCATGTTTAAAGTAGGTATATTTATGATATAATAAATAAATAAATAATCGTCAAAACTTAATAATACAACTTTCTATTTTTATAAATAAATTGCTCCGATGACTGTTTTAATAAATAATATTTTTGCGTATAAATTTTGTTACTTTTTGAATTCATAAAAATCCATTTATTGATTATAGTTTATAGTGTAATAAAAACGAAATGTTTAATAGGCTGCTGAAGATGGGGCACAGACTTCTCTATATTTATCTGTGGCTGAGGATTTAGCTAATGTCACCGGAAAATACTTCGTCGACTGCAAGGTATACCAAAAGTTGATTTATTAAGTTATATTATAATATCAAATATGCATACTGGATCAATTATCATTTAAATGAGTATAATAATCGTCATTTTTCCCAAAATTATAATGGTGAAATGTGACAATTTTCTCTCTCGTGTATTTTAGGAAGCGACGATGTCGGATAAAGCGCAAGATGAGACATTTGCTCGTCAGTTGTGGGACAAGTGCGTTGAAATAGTAAAGCTGCAACCCTCAGAGATTAAAATCTAAAATGAGCGAGTAAAATCAAACGAGTATTAAAAATAAATTAATGTATTTTTTTTATGTGTGAAAAATAAACTATATCTTTAATAAATGTAATTTAAAATATATTTTTATTGAGATTGTTGGCATATATTGACTTTGAAAATATAAAAACCAGATATCTGAAAATTTAGAAAGTATATAGTAGTACGATAATGTATATTTGTATATTGACACAGTAAATATATTACTTATGTGGAAGGTTTGGGAGTTTCAAACAATCTGCTAGATTCTAAAATTAAAAAGAAACTATTTTAATATTTAACATGTTGTGCTTTTGCTATAATAATAGAGATATAGGCTTATATAGGCTCATCTCATAGATTGCTTTTATTTTCTGCTTTATAAACATGCAATTTTTTTCCTATAAATTTTTTGATAATATGATACGTTCTATTAATCTACAGCTTCATGCATTTTTTACTCAAATGCAATAACTCTTTGAAAATTATACTATAGTTAATATCACATCTCAATAATGTTTTTTGTATCACAGTCTCCTCGCCCGATCTTTCATCATGTATTATACCTGTGAGTTCTCGTAAGCACATTCAGCATGTTCATTTGTTATTAACATTTTTATTAAAAAAAAAATCAGTTTCAAACAAGGGCGAAAGTGCAATTTATGCTGTTAACAATAATGTGTCATCCTGTAGGTTATGCAACTTGTCGCTTCATTATGTGGCTCCTGTTGCATAAACTACAATTTTACAGGGGTTAAGCTGTTATTATTATTATTATTCCCCTTATTTTACTATGTAATTTATAATTTCACTATAGTATCTATACTGCTCTATATAGATTTTTATTTATTCTTTTTTTTAATATGTATTTATGCTGTTTGCGAATTATAGTTTGGTTGTTTTCTTTTTTTCTTTCTGATATCAGAATACATTTTTAATTCAAGTATTAATCTTATGCATAAACTTGCATGAAGAACTTAAAATATTACATAAAAATATTAGAGTTGAAATGGTTTCTCGACAGATGGCGAGTGCACACTCAAACGAACGTTACAGCAAGGCCGCGAGTAATTTTACATTGCAGACTGGCGGGTTCGATGTTAGCGAAGGAAAGCAAGAGCAAGCGCGGCGCGGTGAGAGTGAGTATGATCACAACACAAAGAGGCGTGAGCAGTGACAGTGTGAGCACCAAGAGAGGTTGCAGGTCAGCGTCGGACACCGCACAAGTGACACTTGTGTATGCTGAGTTTTCACAAACACAATTGAATCATCTGGGAGTTGTCGTGATTTGCATTGACTCCTAATCAAGGTAATAACATTCCATCAAAATTGCATGTAATTAAATATCCTGCTATTAAATTTAAATAAAGTAGAAAATACTCTACAGTAAAAAAAACAAACAATATTTTAATTTTTAATAAAAGAAATGTATTTGATCCATTTCTTATTATTGCATGGACGCAGGCCGGCTGGCATATAGACCAGGTGTTTTCTTGCCCGCCTGTCTGTAAGATGTAACGGTTTCCTCTCCCTTTTCAACCTTCGATCAAAAGAATTTATTAAGCAAAAATGTTTGATAATATATATATATATATATATATATATATATATATATATATATATATATATATATTCAAATTTAATATGGATATATTAAACCATTATTACCAATTAAAGGATTTTCTTTTTACATGGAGTATGATAACTTTTACAACCCTTGCAAATGAAAGAAAAGTATACAGTATTTTAAATTATTCAGAAATAATTATGGTATTTTTGCCTATACAAATAAATAATGCACATAATAATTTATGAAAATATTTTATAATAATTTGAACATTTAAAAAATAGTTGCATATATAATGATTTAATGAATAATATAAATTGTAAGTATAAAATAATCCAATCTAAATTACTCTACATTAATCTCATGAGAATTATTTGCATATACGATACTAGCTCCGCCCTTTATATAAATAAATTATTATTATATGACGTTGACATTAACGCATGGCATGAAATGAAATTACGTGATGAGAGCAAATTTTCAACAACTCGAATCTGAATCGCATACATTTATTTTAATTGTTTTTTTACTATATAATATTCTTTATACAGAATTTTAGACATTTAATTGTTTCGTAGTTTTTTTATTTCAGAGACACAAGAATAATATTGTTCTTATTTGTGTCTAGAAAAAAAAAATATGTATATATATATATATATATATATATATATATATCTTAAGCTAGCACGGACATCCGTATATACACGCGTTTCCTCTTTTGATATGAGAGTGCGACGAAACGGAAAATATGTTTTTCAAAGTACATATACCGCCAACAGCGTCAACGCAGATTATTAATTATATTAAAAAATATATTTATATAATTATATTAAAATTTTAATTGTTTAGTGTATACACATTTAATGTATAATAAACTGTCACTTTAAAATACAGTTTCCAATTAATCAACAATAAAATTATTTTACACTGTAATTTGCGTCTACTATATTATAATATAATAATATTTTTCTCAATATTGCATTTAATTACCTGCATACGATTTTGCCCTTCGCTTTACATCTGCAACCTTTTTATCGATAATAGAAGAAAAAAAAAAAAAAAAAAAAGCAATTTAAGGTAAAGACATTTATTGTTATAAAATGTGCAGTTCTCTAAAAAAAATTCAAAATTCTCGCTCTCCCTCTCTTTGCAATATAGATATTATAGCTGCTCATATAGTATCACTTATTTAATTCCCCCTATTTTATGAACTAGAGCATTATATAGATTACATTATTATAATATTTAACTAATTTGTACTTATAGTTTAGTATAATGTTTGAAATTTTAATTATTATTTAGCTCTTTACGTCATATATGCATACACTCTGATTTTTTTCCTTCATATTTAACTTTGCAATGGGAAAAAATCATTTATCGTATAGTCTATCAGAGAGCGGAGAGAAAAATCCCACGACCAAGCAATCGCACTATACAATTGCAATATTCTTTGGGAAATTTTTGTCTCATAGAAATTATATACGTACACGAAAAACTTATAATCACAATAACACTTCTCTTTTTGTTCTATTGCCAGTATAAAAACAACAACAAAAATTGTAATACGAGGCGGGTATAGTAGTACCATTGATAATTCAAATCAAACTGCGGGTAGGCGTATTTCTATTGTTAGCTGCGGGCAATCGTTGCACAATTTTAATATTATTATTTTATTGAATTTACGTCGAAGTTTTAAAGAAGAAGGATGAAAGAAAGGAAATCTGATGGGAATGCAATATGATTAGAATAATTATAATGTAATATCGTAAATATGCTATCATATTATGTAACCCATTAATATTAATTCTGTTCGTAAACCCTGTTCTCTGCTCTTAAAAGGACGATCAACTTTGGTTATTCAAATGTAATGCGCATTTTTTGGTGCAAGAGTGAAGAGGGTTTACGCACAACACTCTTGTTTGTCTTCGCTGCAATTTTTTAAAAGCATGTATATTATACTATAAAGGCCCAGCTAAGGCTATAATAATATATTCGCACAAAATCATAATGTTTTATCATTTGCGCTTCATTAAATTAACTGAAATAGTTTTATGTGCATCTTAGATGTTTGTTTTGATTTTATAGGCCTCTGCTATCGACAGCAGGAACGGACAATGTCATAATTTTGAATTCTGAAACTATAGAGAACAGAATTTCAATATTTAAAACTATGTTAACTTTATTTCAAAAAATGACAATAGCTATTTACTTTTATTTTACACCTTTTTTTTTTTTTATATATTATTATTAATAAATATAAAAATGTAAAAAAGAGCCAAAATTATTGTAAAGAGTAAATGTATTTGACTATGGAACCAAGTATAATGTATTTTCTTTTGTATGCTTTTGAGTTAAATTTTTAACCAATTTAAGAAGACGATAATTACAACTGCGTGCAGCATTAAAACAGAGTGGGTAGGCCGAGGCTAGCAAAAACAATTTGGTTTGGGCGAGACGCCTGGGGTTAATCGATATACAGACTTTGCGAAAACCGACATATTGTCAGAAAATAATAATGATTTCATTTCATTTTTTTTTTTTTTTTTTTTTTGCCTGACTCGTTTGAATTGAAGATTTTTTTATAACAATTTATGATATGTGCAACACAAATATAATAATATGTAGTTGTATGCGCTTGTACAACATAATATTTTGTTGTTCGAAGTCTACTGCTTTGCTGTGTACCTATACCTAATAGAGCTGTATATCGAGAATCTTTAGTGGAATACTTTGCTGTACAGTATAGTAGAAAAATAAGTCACTTTTACAATTTCTTCTTCCCTAAATAAAATCTTAAAGTATCAAAATTGGTAAAAATTAATCGCGGTTAAATAAAATAAATAATTGAAACAATTAAAATAATTTGCTCATTTTTGTGTTATGTATAAAATTTGGAAATAATATTTCTCTTTTTACGCTTATACTATTTTAAACATATTAAAACGATCCCTGTATACTAAAAAAAAAAAAAAAAAAAAACGATGACACAGCCGCTATTTAACCCCCACACGACTATTCTAATTGACCATTGACCTATGAAATATTTGCTTAATTGTTCAAAAACAATATACTTCATGCATGATAATCACATTTAATTAAAACAATACTGCTTTATAAAATATTATATGGCAAGTTTTTTATTACAGATCTCGTTACCTTAAATAAATATGCTATCACTTTGATATAAAAAACTCTTCTATTACTTTTCTCTATATTAGATAAATAATATTGAAAATATTATTGCACCATCAAGTTCATATACGTTTACGTAGGTATACTGAATCGTCCTTTCGTCCTCGACAAAATGCAAACTTCATTATTATTATTCATATTGTTTGATGGAAGCATTTAGATTATGGTATGCAGTTACTATATGAGACATTTATTTCAAAATAATATATTAGATAATAGCCAATATAGGTGCAATGTATATTTAATGAGAAAAGAAAAAAATTAACATAATATGTTATATAAAATATGTTAAGTATACTATATTTGCTGTTCAAAAATAGCAATTGAATACATAAATCCTAAAATATTTTTTTAATATTACTATATGTATAATATAAATATTGTACAGTAAATAGTAACAAGTTTTTATTTTATACGTATATTATGCAATTACAATATTTTTAGTAAAAGGATTTAAAAAGAAAAAAAAGCGTGTTTCCATTTATGAAGGTGAACGTCAAAAAAAAAAAAAAAAAGTTTATTCCACATAAAATATATTTCTAAAATTTGTGTATGTATTTCTGTAAAATAATAGCCGTCCACTGTTTCTTCTTTTGTATAAAAGCTAAAAGCAGTTCTACAAAGATTGCAATTTTTGCTTTATATTTAATTGAAGAAATTAAAGAGGCACGCATCTGTAAAATTCAAAATGTATATATTTATTTTTTATCATTATACCTATATAGTCTAAAGAACTTACAACGCGCGTAGTATTAACATTATGCAAAAAAATAAAAAAAACTTAAGATTTTCCGATACTTAAGTTTTGTTTTTATTTACACATTGTAAATTTACACATAAAGGTACAAAATTATAAAAAGTACACACAGGTGACAATGTTGCTATGACTACAAAGTGCAACAACTGCGAAAAATGTGGTGTAGTTTTATTTATAAACATCAAGTAGCTGCTGCAAAGTAAACTGATCGATATAAAGTGGGAAAAAATATATTATACGGAAAGTGCTATTTTTAATATTTCCATCAAACTGTATACACAAACCATGTATAACTATGTACAGTATATAATCAAATTACTCTCTCTCTCTCTCTCTCTCTCTCTCTTTCTCTCTCTCTCATCATTTCCTTCTCTTTCAAATTTGCTCTATTTAATATAATGTTTATCGTCGTCCTTGAAATTGAGAAAATGTGGAAATATTACGTGTTTCAATTTAGGATAAAAGTTATAAAAAATTAATACAATTTGCATTCTTGGATCTTAAATAAAGTAATAATAAGAAATAACCACTTCAAAAATTGGACGTTGTATTTTTAAAAAAAGTCAACTTTTTTCATTGTAGTAAACCTGATTTTTTTTCAACACTAAAGATAAATCTATAATACATAAAGTATATTATACTGAACACACAAAGCCTTTTGTGTGTAAAATCGTATAATATATTATTATGTAAGAATAAAATTTGGTAAATTAATTAACATTAAAGCCTTAAAGCTATATAAAATATTTTTATTCTTTAGATTTATAGAATTATGAGCAATATTAATTAAATAAATTACTTGTCCATGTACGTATCCTAGATTAAATAATTAAATATACTCTTTTTTTTTGTCCCAACGTTAACGCCCTATTTAACTTTATGCGTATAATAGTAAAGAGAAAAAAAGATAGGAAGGCAATAATGTGTCTCTAAATGTCAAGCGAATAAATAAATTAGTAGAGAGAGCAATTTAAAAGAATTATCTATATAATGAATAAAGTTAATTATAACTTGGAAACTTGAGTGTATTTTATACAGAAGCAAAATTAATCTACTATATAGCTATCTATTTAACATAAATGAGAGTAATTTTGTATTATAATATCGATATGATTAAGTAGAAAAGAAATCTTCATCTTATGTTCGCATGCTCTGAATCCATTGTGTCAGAGTAACTGGATATCTCGTGTAACTTTTATATACGTGTTTGTTTTTATATGAAACTAAATACACACTTCACATGCAACTCACGATCGAGGTGCTATTACATTAGAAGTTCTGAAAACAAGTAGAGTGTAATATATCATATATAACGAGAATAATTACATCATGCTGGATATTAATTTTTGCTTCAACAACAAAACTATTATAGTTGTTATTTTTATAATGTAATTTCAAAGAAATTTCAGAAGAAATTTATTTACCTGATCAGTATAAGAGTAGAGTGTGTATATAAACAAATAAGTTTTCTATGTGTGGCAATTAATTCATTAGTGTTTTAACTTGATTTTGTTATGCGAATATTTTTTCTTTTGCATACAACAGATATCTCTGAAAGGTGTGTTATATAGAGGTACAAACCCGCTCTTTAAATCTTTAATGATTCGACAATGTGATTAATAATAATATGAATTTATACCTTTACAATTCCTATATAATAGCAGGCATAGCACAATAATATTGGAGAAAAAAAAATATTGAGGAGATCGGTCACCAACAGCAGAGAAGGTACTAAAAAGTTTTAAACTTAAACGATTCAATTAAATTTTTTTTTTTTTTTTTACTTTTTTTTAACCGTTTCTTATACCCAAATACATAATTATGATACATTCATACATGATAAATGATAAATAATATACTTCTTTCTCTCCTGCCTTATCTCTCTTACTTTCACTCGTCTCATCTTTCTCGGTTATCTATCAAATGTCTATATATATATATATATATATATATATATATATATATATATATATATATATATATATATATATATTTATATATTTATATATATATATATTTATATATATATTATATATATATATATATATATATATATATATATATATATATATATATATATATATATATATATATATATATATATATATATATATATATATATATATATATATATATATAAAACACTTTAAATCATCTCGTACTGATAAATTTAAATATAATAAATTACCATTATATAACAATACAATTGGAGTCAATTTGTATTTTTATGTTATAATTATTTGAGGACATGCATAAACATTGTTAGCAAATTTTTAATATATTAAGATTTAGCTAAAAATCTTTATTAAAATGACAACTTAAAGATTGAATTTAAGGCATTTTTTAGATTAGTTTGAACGCGAAGTGAAATATATCGGTGATTTGTATGCAAAGTGTATATCATAACGTCTCATTTGGTTGCGAGGAAAGTGACGTGCCCATATAACATGCCATACCCACACAGCACTGAATGACCTTTAGATATCCTACGTATATCCCAAAATATATCCCATTTATCTCCGCTGAAGGTCCACAGAAAATCCAAATGTCCCGCCCGCTGGAATATACCATGTAGATCTATGGGATATATTAAAAAAAGTACACTTATTGTTAAATTAAATGCGATATGATAGAAAAAATTTGGGGGTTTTGGGGGGTGGGGGGTATATAGGCAATGTATTTTTTAACTTTGTTTTCAGTATTTTCCCAATTTTACATGGGCAAATAATAACCCCCAACTCCCCCCCCACCCCAGGTCCGGGGAAGTGCTATTGTTGTGCGGTGTGCGTGCCCATAAGTCCGAAAATATTAATGACTTGTCAAAGTTGTGTGATTTCATTTAACATGGGCAAACCCCCAACCCTCCCCCCCCCCCCCAGGTCGGGGGAAGGGCTTTTGGTTTTTGCCCAAGTCAGAAAATATTCATGACTTAAAGTTGTGTGTCTTCCACTGAGACACGAAATTGAAGGATATAACATGGATATTCGGAGGATATTATTACCACAACTTTTCAGTCTGACTTAAAAAGTTAGAGATGGATTTTCAAAATTAAATTAAGTTAATTAATTATTAAAATTGTAGTTGTTTTATGATTTGAATTGTTTGCTTATAATTAAATGCACAAAACCCATACTTTATACTATTTTAAAATTAATTATTTAGCACGATATAAAAAAATTAGCATCATTTAAAATTCACAAATAAACGCTGCCCCCTGGTGGATATACCTATGGATATTTGGATATTTTTGGGATATCTAATGGATATAAAGAATTTAAAATATTAAAGTGACTAAAAAAATCAAATAGCATGAAATATAACTTTTAGGTAAATAAATTCATAACATATATCATAAAATCTCTCAATAAAACTAATTTTGTGAGTGAAATTTTATATATCCACTCTTGCATATTCTATGGATATACCAGTGGATATAAAAAAATTGCCCCAAAATATATTTATTGATTAAAATTATAAATAAAACATAATATAATTGTCAGCTCATGAGAAAAACGGGTTGAAAATAAGTAGATAATTAATTTTGGATTGGTTTTTTTATATCCAAGCTAAATATCCCATAGACATTCAAGGTTCATATAAAATGGACGGGACATATTTTGGATATTGGGATATCCAATGAATATCTATTGGATAAACCGTGCTGTGTGGGTAGGTTAGCTTATATTGATTGCTGAAAGTGTCAAGCAAGTCGATACAGCTGAAAAGGAAGCTTATAGCAACATTACATTTCAGCCCGCGGCTTAACAATTTCATAAATTAATAAATTATTCTTATATGCTTAAGACTTGCAAAGATATCGGTCTGTTAATTACTATTTAATAAATGATACCTTAGTCCTTAGTCAATCAATTATTCAGTAGTACCAATAAGTAATAAATCACTTTTCTTCTTCTAAATCTATACTAAAAACTGACAATTACATGTTAATTTTAGTACAATGAACTTTTTTTTATTATTATTTTTTAAATTACGTCTTTTTTGTACTTTTGATTAAAAAAAAATAAAAAAAAAACGTTCACTTTTATTTCATATAAGAAAAAAAAAGGAGCATAGAAGTATTAAATCTGTAAATGTGAATATAATTTGAACCAATTGTTATATTATATGTATTAAATTATTTGTTCATTTTGATTTGTTGATGATCGATGATTGATGTTGAAATTATATAATCGAAAATTAAAAAAAAAAAAAATAATAATAATAATAATAATGCTGGCTTAATCCAATTAAAATAATAATCTCTCGAAGAAAACGTAATCTTCAGAATTATGTTTTACACTATGTTTTTGAGCAAATTAAAATAAATATATACAATGCTTATATTACACATCATACTACATTCAATAGTATGTAATAAAAGAGCGATCATCATGTTTAAGAGCTGATGGAGATTGATGGGTCGAGCTACTCGAGCTGGATCCCCGCATGATGTGGGCTCGATACACGAGCTGTCAAGGCTGCAGCCTCTGGCGAATTCCTCGCGAGCCACACAGCCCACCGTCATTACTTCAGCCCGCGACTCCTGATCATGTCAAACAACATGCACTATCATGTCAGCCACTTTAATTAAACACCGTTATTAAATAGTAATTTTATTTATTTATTAAATAATAATAACTGTCTCAATTCTGTACCAAAAACTTACAAGATAATTTTTGCTGATCCAATAATATAAGAAATATTTGACATATAGTTTGATTTTGAGGGACTGTATACGTCTACGCGATAAAATAGTATTCTACAGCAGTAATAATATGAATATTTATATAAAAATTTATGGTTTTTGTAATTCCATTTTTTTACTCTTTTCACTTTTCTTATAACTTTTACGTTTGAATTTGAATGATTATTATAACTTTCTTATAGATCGTAAAAGAAAGAATAAAATTTATAACTTCGATTCTTCTATTATAGAGTGATCATTTTGTTTCTATTGATTTGATTGTAGTAATCATTTATACGCGTGATTTGTCACATCATTCCTAAATGACCCTATATTATTATAAAATATTATGTATACTTTACATCATGTTGCTCCTCTACTTATTTTATATGATAATTTTTATGCTCATAATTGACGTGTGTTTCTATATATATATATATATATATATATATATATATATATATATATATATATATATTCTGCAAAGTAATGAAATTTTCCGTGTACTTGCTGGAGAGAAAATAAAAGGGTGTATTGGGCAACAAAGCCCAGTACGTTGAGTATGATACGTCAGCTATATTTTATACAGTCGCCAGACAGGAATGTCTTATAAACTCGAGGTCATTTCTGCTTATCATAATTTTTATATATTTTTTATTCACTTTAAATTTAGACTTCATATAAAATAATGAATGTCCCTTACATTTTTACTCTCGATAGAAAATAGAAAAATATTGAGTTATTAAAGCTAGACAACAAAGCTTTATTTATAGGTATATATTATTTATGTAATACACATCTGAGGTATTTAACAAAAACTTTTAAATTACGTTTCATCGTAAAAGGTTATATGTTATAATCTCTTCAAGTTTTAAATAAAATACCTAAATACGTAAATTTAAAATAATAATAACTATACTTATGGATAAAAATTAATGCTGTTCGTAAACCCTGCTTTTTTGCAAAAAAAATAAAAAAATAAAATAAAACGTTTGCTTTTAATAACTAAAGGTGATTATCATTTTAGGAGCAGAAGAGAACAGGGTTTACGAACAGAACAGCATTATACTATTCCATATATTTATATAAACATAAATAACACCCAAAGTATGATAACAAAATATATTTATATTGGTATATTATTGCAGGTACTCGAAATAATAAATGTGTATAGCTATCTGAATACAACAAATTCAATGTATGCCTTTGAGAGCATAGACTCTATCGACAAAATCAAATAGTAACCTCGTATCTTAGATTTTGATGTTTTCAAGTTTACAGTAGCACTGTAGCTCAGAAAAAAATTACAAAAAATTAACTTTTATTTTATCCTAAGGCACATGTATTGCACATTACTTCAGCTTAGTTTCAAACTTTGCCAACTGGTGGTGTCTTTGTAATTAACTAATTAGTAACAAAAAACGACTTTTTTTGTGTAATTTTGAAAACAATGATTTGAAAAGTGCATTTCCTCTGAAAGTACATGAGATAAAAATTTCAAATTCAAACAACCAATAAAGAAAATATTGATTATTCATGCCATGCATTCAATAAAAAATTGCAACCAACCCCTTTGCCAAAAAATGCAAAAAACGTAACTTTGTAACTACAAGGATTTTAAAGCTGAAAATCACTTTAGGGGTAGAATTGTGTATTGGTAATATGAAACCATTCAAATTATTTTGTTCAGTTATTTGTGCGAGGAAATATATATTTATTTAAAAAGTATATGTACTCCGGGTTGCATTTTACAGGCTGATTGTGCTGCGGGCTGCATTTATTAGGCGCTCTCAAGAATTTTAAATCATAATTTGGGGTTATTTTAAGGTTATTTCAATTAAAGTATCAAATCATTTTACCAATACAAATTTATGGCTCAAAAGTGATTTTCAGCTTCTAAACCCTTGTAGTTTCAAAGTTACGTTTTTCGCATATTTTGGCAAAGGGGTTGGTTGCAATTTTTTTTTGTATGCATGGCATGAATAATCAATATTTCCTTTATTGGTTGTTTGAGTTTGAAATTTTTATCTCATGTACTTTCAGAGGAAATGCACTTTTCAAATCATTGTTTTCAAAATTACACAAAAAAAGCCGTTTTTTGTTACTAATTAGTTAATTACAAAGACACCATCAGCTGGAAAAGTTTGAAACTGTGCTGAAGTAATGTGCAATACATGTGCCTTAGGATAAAATAAAAGTTAATTTTTTGTAATTTTTTTCTGAGCTACAGTGCTACTGTAAACTTGAAAACATCAAAATCTAAGATACGAGGTTACTATTTGATTTTGTCGCTATACTCTATATAAACAAACAGAGCACCGCATTGTTTTATATATCTTTATAATTAATACTGAAACAAAATTCTGCGGTCTAGCGTGCAGCATTTTTACTCATCTTCTTCCTGTGGCAAGGCAACGTTCAGAAATTTACATTCACTGTTCGTGGTATTTTTTTTCCCTACAATGAGCAAAAAAGCTTTTATTTTTGTGCTTAAATGGCAAAAGCGCGCGTTGCAGAAAAAAGAAAAATGCAAAATTAATCAAAATAATATAGTATAGTCCGACAAATTTATTATAATGTATGCGGTAAAGTACAATCAGCATTATTTCTGATGTTCTCACATTAAAATAATAATAATGGAATGCAAAACGAGTTTATATCCGTGGTTTGAAATTTAATTTTATTAAAAAAATTATATAAAAATGAATTAAAGAAAGAAAAAAAAAAGAGAGAGATTGTACTCTCGAATGAAAGTGCTTGGTTCACAATCTGAAACGATTCTATACGTACAAATATGATTTACATATCTTTGTTTTTGTCACTTTTTATTATTATATTTATATTAATAATTGTAATATATGGATATTGTTCTGTATTATAGGGTGTATGCGCATGACGTCATATATAATACGCTTGTAGACTATACTGGAGTAGTGAATAGTATTGCTGAGCATAGGAAACAAACTTCGTTTTAGGCAAATTTCTTTGAGAAATCGGTTAGTTTTTTGTTATTGTTATTTTTCTCACATACTTGAGATACTAATTCAACATATTTACAGCATCAATACTCTAAAAAATATTGCATAGTGTTTTTAAACTGGCAAAATGAGTTATTTTCCTATGCCGCCCATGATTGAGTGGTCCAACATGGCGTCGACTTAAACATGAATGCATAGACCCTATAAAAAATATATAAATCTATTATATTATAATAAATCGAATCATTTAAATATTTCATGTTAGCTTTGTGTCTGACTTTTTTGTGTGGTGTGCAATACTTAAATCCGTTTCTTATACTTTTTTTTTGTAAAGAAAAAAGTGTGCTCTTTGTCTTTTATATATTTATAGTCAAGTCGAGTCTACTTTTTGAAGACAGGAATGCTTGTTCTTTACTTCGAGGGTTGCTTGACAACAGTATATGAGGTTGCAAGTTCAACATAAACTTTAAAAAAAAAAAAAAAAAAAAAAAAGTCTCGTCTCATGTATTACAGGTGGTACTTACGTTTCTTCTGTGTAATATTACTATACTTAAATTCTACTATACAATACACAATGTGTACGATTGCTTCTTTTTTATATAAAAGGCTCAATATATATTCGGATCACGCGTCGCCGCAGTAGCCTATACGACGTCAATATCAATTTATTTTCAATATATTATTATAACGACTTGTATATCACTTGACACGTCTTTATAATATCCAATCAGAATCACCGAGTTTGAAAGTTCACACATTTATAAAAATAACTAATCTAATAAATAAAATCTGTTAAATTATTTCTCACCAAAGTAAAAGTTTATAAGTTGTTATTGTTATATAATGACGTTTAATTTGACTCCTATATGAAATTTTAATTACAATCCAAATTATTATTATACCATTAAAGCGAAGAGGCATATTGATATGTATAGTAGTTATAAGATAAGTTACAAGCAATAAAATAGCTATAATTAGTGAAACATTGAATGCTTTGTACTCAAGCATTACACATTAATGGAGCTTATCGGTTTAGTGCGACGGGAGACGCGGGGAAAGCTAAGGGTTCCCTAATTTAACATAATTTTAATGGAAAAAAACTTTTTTTTTTTTTTTTTTTTTTTTTTTGCAATTTTTGCAATTTTTGAGAAAATACTCCACCGATTTCGGAGAAATTTAAATGAGAAATACTAGACATACTTTTACGTGTTTTAAGCCATAGAAAAATGTTAGGCCTTTTTTAAACCGATAACCTCCACTCCATTGCTTTTCTATATTTGTATGACAAAAATATGAATAAAACGTAATAATAATAATAATAAAATACATTTAATTTATTATGCAAATAATAATAAAACTGCCCTTTTCTTATTTTAGAAATAAATATTGAACATTATAGAAACTAAAGAATTGGATAAAATACGTCAAACGGTGTTATGTTTCTTTTTGTTAATAATAATAATAATTTTTCTCTCATATTATACAGTACATGTCAGTTAAAAAATGTCACAGTCATTACATTCAACAGCAAACTATCAAGTTTAACCGTATTAAATCATACTGTGATTTCCATTTATTTGATCGTGTACGTATTTTGCTGGTAAAAATAAATATTGACATGTTTCCCGGTATACCTGAACTTTTGTTTGTTGTCTTGATATGTTGCTATGGTAACAATAAATTCTGATTAAATTTATATTATGTAATCAATGCCTGCCAGCGCATGAAGAAGACTAGTGTAAACAATGAATATAATATTTCAAGTACATTTTTTGTTTACGTTTAGCTGTAGAACCCATGACTAAAACGTATAATATTAAATAATGATTATTTTATTAAAACTAAATAAATCACCAGCCATGACTGCTACAGTTGAAATTTTAATTATAAATAACATATATGTGACAAATATTCATAGGTTGTGATTATATGAAGTTATAGGTTCATTTGAGAATCATATAACTAATCTTCAAAATTGTATAGCTAATTTAAATTAGAGCAAGTTTGGTTGTTATGCTATACAAGCTAAAAAAAATTATGTGGAACTTATTCTAATCGTAAAAAAAAAAAAATCATTGCTCTATTTTTTTTTTCTTCTTCTTTCTTCTTCTTCTTAACAAATGTATAGTCTTTTTTTTTTTTTTTTTTTTTTTTTTTTTTTTGCTTGATCATATTTAAGAAGAATATTGCGAACAACTAAAACAATAAATTATAAACTTGACATCATAAAGAAGTAGAAATTATATTTTTGGTCTTACTAATATTCCAATCAATGCTTACAGTTGTGAAGAGTGACCAACCCTGGCGGCCCTGATTCAGGCGTGCAGCCGTTCTGCGCTGCTGGAGGAATTTGGCGGGTGGCTTATGTTCTACTGTCTGCAGTCCTCGCGCCCGCAACCCGCGGCCCCGGCCTGTAAGTTTCTCTACAACAGTTCTCTCCATAATTATTGATTTATATATAATATATATATATATATATATATATATATATATTTTTTTTTTTTCAAAATACACACCGATCATATTATAGAACAATCCTTGTAAATAAACCATGTATATGTATACAACCTTTTTTGTTTTTTATATTTTTTTGCACCGGAATTATAATTTTGAACATTGAGTTTGTAATGAATGCTATTTTTCAGATTTTAACCGCAAAATTTTAAAATGAAATGTTTGAAAGAAAAATTATTGTAGGAAAAAAAAAAAAAAAAAAAAAAACTTACAGGCGTAGAACACCTTGAACAAAAAACTTGTCTAATATCCTAACATATCTAAATATCAACGTTAATTTAGCCCTAGTCATTGATTTCTAATTTATTTACTTTTACGAAATGTGAGATGCGGGTTTATGACGTCACAGGTCGCTTGTTTCCGCGCGCGTGGACCAGGCGAGCTGTGACGTCATAAACCCGCATCTGACATTTTGCGAATGGAAAATAATTAGAAATCAATGACTCCAGCCAAATTAACGTTGATATTTAGGTATGTTAGGATATTAGGCAAGTTTTTTGTTCAAGGTGTTCAACGCCTTTAATATTTTACATTGGTAAAAATCTGAAATCTTTTAATTTTTTATAACTTCAATTATTTTAATATATCCCTAATTTTATATGTATAGGAAATATTATTTATTGATATAATTTCATCAACTCCTTGATTTATTTTTATATACTTTGAACTTAAAAGAACGATAATATACTATTATTAACTACACATTTAATTAATGTTATAAAATAAAGATTATTTTTCTTTGAGACTTCTAAAATTTGGCTAATTTAAATTTATACATTAAAAAATGTATAAATTAATTTGTTACTTTAAAAAAAAATTAAAATTAACATTGATTTTCTTACACAAAAGAAGATATAATGGAACTTTGAAAACATGTTGTATTATACATTATGTATAATAAATTATATGATAATAATAATATGACGTATATTATCGTATTTTAGCACATTAAGACATTGCAAAATTCATGTTATGGTTTTTGCACTACAACCTGCATGTTTGTATTTATTTATTATTTAATCCCTATGCACAACGACAGCCCATCACCGAGTGTAAACCAAAATCCCTCAAGGACGTGCTAGATCAAACTCCTGCAGCGCTGATGACGACCGGTAAGTTGAGAGTTGACATACAGGTCAAGGCCAAGAGTCCCTTTGTACTCTACTAATTAGTCCTCTTTTATATAAATATGTTTTTTCATCAAGGAAACCCTTGAGCATGAATATGTATAGTAATTAATCCTTGTATACGATAGGAGAGAGAGAGAGAGAGAGAGAGAGAGAGAGAGAGAGAGAGAGAGAGAGAGAGAGAGAGAGAGAGAGAGAGAGATGATATACATAAAAATCTTATATCCTCATTATACGAAGACTAATTAGTCTTTTTTTGTTACTTTAGAATAATTATACCGTATTATGTAACATTCTTTTATAATTGATATACAGTATTCATGTAAGTTATTGCAATTAAAAAGAAATGTCTTTAAATATGATGGAACAATTCTTTACGATTAGATTGTTTAACAAATGGTATAAATGAATTATTAAGTATTTAAACATCTGGAAAAGATAACATAACGTTTCTTGAGGATACTTTTCATTTAAACAAAAATCTTAGCTCATTTTTTCCTTTTTCGATCAAAATAAGAATTCTTAATAATATAATATATAAGTTTGCATTAAAAAACATTTACATATATTTTTAATTATTTTTTTATTTGAAACGCAACAGGACTTTTTTAAAAGAAAAGAAAATTTATATATAATTTTGTCGTTTTAATATTCTATATTTAGAAACGTAGTTGTATTACGTATGCGGATTACATGCCATGAATTCAATTGAGGCGACCACCAACAACAAAAATGTTTTTATGTGTCTCGATCTGCAGTGCGTTTTATGTCGTA
Organism: Ecdyonurus torrentis; assembly: GCA_949318235.1. Taxonomy (NCBI): domain Eukaryota; kingdom Metazoa; phylum Arthropoda; class Insecta; order Ephemeroptera; family Heptageniidae; genus Ecdyonurus; species Ecdyonurus torrentis. The sequence continues at coordinate 26,824,133 of OX439131.1, forward strand.
CGCTTATACATAGTTAGGCTCGTCTCGCGCCTCGCGGCGACGGTGGCTTTGGGTGCGGCTACTGGCATCGATCTCCATATAGCCCACATAGTAACCATAGCCCGCAGTCGTCTTGCATACGTACTGTGTATATCAGCTTTATTGCGTTTCAATTAAATAAATTAAATATAAATTAAAAATAAAATTAAAATACTGTAATACATCAGAAAAAAAAAACACCCAGATTAATGTAATTTCATTTATATTAATTTAATGACCGAATGATATATATAACATCAATGTGACTCCATAAACATGTTAAACTAAAAATTTGAATATAAATAAATATTGAAATGTAATATCTTAAATATTAAATTTTTACTATTAATTTTTATAAACTAACTTACCATAAATAGGCCTATGTTCTGATTCGCAAAGAATAAACTGTGTATGTAAAACTCTCGTATGTGTTAAATGGAATGAATAATTAATCATTATTGTTGCTTTTTTTTTTTTTTTTTTTTTTTTAATTTTAACTCAAAATTTAAAATCAAAACACTCAAGCTGATACTAAAGCTCCTTGAATTATGCAGCTTTTTAAGCATACGTGCTAAACAAATTGCCTACCTTTCAGGCGCTATTTTTAAATAATATAAATATGAAAATGTATAATATTTTATAAGAACATTGGTATATAAAGGAAATTCTAAATGAAGTACAAGTAGGCTGTATTTGTGGTTTATTTCTGTCATAATTATCAAACAGGATGACCATAATGACGTTCTGTATGTAAACTTCATTTGACGTATTTTAAGATTGCTGTGAGCATGTATGTATAAACAAGGAATCGAGTCTTATTAACACACATTCAAATTGAAAAAAATCTTTAAGATCTTCCTTAGACGTTTATATAGCTTCACAATTAAAAAGTAATTGTGTTTATTGATTTTTGCCATTGCGTTCCAGTGATGGCAGAGTCCTTCAAGGCACGGGAGATCGGGCTGCGGGCGCAGAAGAAAATTCTAAGTCGTATGGCAACCAAAAGTGTCGCCAAGGCATTTATTGACGACACCACTGGTAGTCTTCTTGACAACGTTTACCGTCTTGCCAAGGTTCATGTAAGTACTTGTGGTTTATATAACTTTTACCATATTATATGTTTATATTATTAAAAAATTGTCGAGATAACCAATTCAAAAAATTATTGGTGTCTTATACAGAGTAACTGAAACTATGATTTTTAAAACTTTAAGATTTATTTTTCAATTTTTCCGCGATAATTATTTACTACTATATAATACTATACTATATAGGTTTTATTTTTCTTTGTTTAATTTTTACTTTTAAATTTCAACTTATAAATGCTTGTATGTACATATTACATAATATATCATTATTTTATTATTATGTACTTTACATTTATATAAAAATTATATACAAGTATCAGAACGATTCATTATAAAAGAGGAAGGAAGCCGAGAAGAGTTTTATTTATTTATTTATTTGTTATACAAATTTGATCTATCATTAAAGAAGAGTGTAGAATATTAAACCAGCACAGCACAGCATTTTTATATGTATATATCGATTCAAATATTTTAATTAATTGTTTACAAGACTCAAAATGCTACCAATTATAGTTGATTTTTTTTTACTACTACGATGCTTATAACATAAATTCTAAAATAGTTATAATCTTATAATAATAAAAAATTTTATATATATATATATATATATATATATATATATATATATATATATATATATATATATATATATATATATATATATATATATATATCTTATAAGTAAAACTCATAGGGCAAAAATAAATTAAACAACTCATTTGACAAGCCGCATATATTAGTATTATTATTTACTATTTAGTTATGTTTAACTGCGGGAGTATTACTTTGAGTTTTTTTCAAAAAATATAGCTTATATTATATAATACAATACTAAAATAATGTTTTCCCGGTTCAGAGAATATACTAAAAATTAATGTAACCCATAGTTTCCATATGATTGGATCACCTAAAAATCACGTTTAGTCTTCACCATTGCTCAGTAAAAATTATACCAATATTACTGTAATATGAAATACGTATACGTATTAAGCAAATATTGTAACTTGTAACCAACTCAATTTTCAAAATACAGCAGAAAAAAATGCGCAAGGAAATGAAACAAATGAAACATTATATATCTATATTTATAATTTATATATAATTTATATCATGGTATATTAATAGTAAAAAAAAAAAAAGTTGTCATATATTATACAAAGAATTACATTATATTATTATTATGTTATTATTATTATAGTTGAAACCTTTTTTTTTTTTTTCCAGACTGGAAACAAAAAAGAAGCGGAAAAGCTAGTTAAAAATATAATCAAAATAGTCATTAAACTAGGACTTCTCTACAGAAATGACCAATTTTCTAAAGAAGAACTTATGAATGCTGAGAAATTTAAGCAGCGTTTTCACTCTACCGCCATGGCAGTGGTCAGTTTCTATGAAGTGGATTTTAGTTACGACCGCGCTTTCTTGACCAAAGCGTTGGCAGAATGTCGAGAAGGACTCAAAAGTCTTGTTGTTAGGCACCTCACAGACAAATCTATTGCTAGAATTGATTCGGTGTTTGGATTTTTTGAAGATCCTACTCTCTTGGACTCTTTATTTAGACGAGATTCAGAACATCGCGAGTTGCTAGGACGAATTGTCAGTGATATGAACTCTGCAATGGATGAGGGTGGCATGTGAATCAATTATTAACTTTTTGTTTGTGTTTGTGTGCTTATGCACAATTTTTATTACTATTTTTAATATAATATATATTATGTGTATTTCTAGTAGGGCTATGATGCTATATCAGTTCAAAATTCACCATAATGTAATGGCTTAAATGTTTACTAAAATATTTCCACAATAGATGAAATAAATTTGATTTCATGAAAATTAAGTGGTTTTAAATATTAAAATTGCATGCAATCAAATTTATTGCACATTAAAAATATTTTAAAATATTATACTGCGTGTGAACATAATTTAATTCTGTGTATGCTAAAAAAAAAAAAAAAAACTAAAAATATTGTTGGATTTTATTATACAGAAAAAATAATGATAATAAGTGTGATAATACTCGTAATTTTGTACATAGTAACTATAATAATGAAATAGTAATTATTTAAAAAAAAAACTCTTAATAACTGGTATAGCAACCTGGCTTCATGATTTTATCAATTTAATATTAATCACTTTATTATAAATACTATTAAAAAAATCTTTATAATTTTTTCAAGGGGCTAACAAAATTCTCTATTATTGTAAATTTATATACATGCGTAATCAAATACAAGACTCAAAGTGTCACATCTACTGCTCAAGCTCTGGATAATATATATTATGTTAATTTTGATTACGTTATTGTATATTGCGTAATTTTTCAATATAATTTAATCTGATATTTAATAAATAAATAATAAATCAATATGTAATGCTTCTTTGCATGACTTGAAATAAAAATTTGTATTAATACATAAAATAATCTATTTGAAATTAAGCCCATGTATACTGTAATTAATTACTTTCTGTATGCCTAGATTCAGCAATCAACAAGTCGTGCAATATCACATTAAAAATTATTTATATTTAATTGAAGTAAATAAATATAATTGCACCTATTAAATTTATATTTTTAAATATAATATTATATATATATATATATATATATATATATATATATATATATATATATATATATATATATATATATATATATATATATATATATATATATATATAATTATAAGTTGTGTTTACGCGGAACAATATTTTAAATTTTCAATAAACTTCATTGCATGCAAACTCAGTAAAAAAATTATAAATTTTCATTGCAGTAAAATTTTGCATAATGCAAAATATATTGCTCCGCGTGAACAGGCCATTAACATTAAATCCAAAACACTGACATTCTTTCAATTCAAGATTTTTTTTTTTTTTTTTTGTCTTCTTCTACTTAATAGATATTTTTAATGTAAATGTTTTTATTATATATATTTGCGATTACTCTCAAAGTAACATATCTATTTGTTTGCACGAAATAATCAACAATTATAACCTTACAAAATTATTTATAGTAATAAAAATACTGTAATTATATTCAAAACAATTATAAATATACGACCAATTTATACGTTGAAAATAGGACCAAGTAATGACTTTAATGTTTCTGATCACTCGATATAACCTTAATTCTTAATTTCTTCTTTTGTGTGAAATAAAATTTTAAAAAATCATTTGTTTAAGAGCTGGCTATGAATAGTCCAAATACCAATTACCAAGTCTTTTCATTTTATTCAACGTTTATATCTGTTCAATTCGATTCTGTTCAATTGTCTGACGTCATGATAACTCTGAAAAGGAAATTAATTATTTTCAAATCTTTTACTGACATTTTAGATGAGTTACGTATTGTATTATTGTTTTTATATCGTCAAGCTCTTTTGAATCATATCTCATATAGTTTAACTAATATTAAAGTGAATTAAAAATATGTGTATATTTGTGTGTATTCTATAGATTTATTGTTTGATGAATGTTCAAAATATACTGTGAAACAAAAATTTATTTCTTCAAAGGACCAACTGCCTCATTCTTGTACTTATAGAGTTTTACAAAAACATAAAATGTAATTATGTATTATAAAACAGAAATAATTATTTATTTATTCATTACACAAGTTTTGGTGAACTAGAAAAGTCACACTATATATAATAATATTATTAATAATTTTATAACTTCTTTTTTAATCCATATAAATATCAGTGTTTTTGCTTAAATAAGAATATGTGTGTGTTTAAATTATTGCTTTTATAGAAAAAAATAATTCATTTCTTGAAAGTTTTACTGCAGAAAGCTTTTATAAGGCTTAATATTTGTAACGAGAAATGATTATTCAAATATTATTCAATAGAAAATAAAATGTTATAAAAATGTCAATATATTGATATTTTGATATCTTAGGGGCTGCACTGTAATATTTGAAATCCACTTACCTTGAACCAATAAATTTCGTCGCCGATCGGTCCCAAATTTTGGATTTTTCCGTAAAAGGTCATTTGCAGTAAATTTTTTTTAAGGTCAAATGAACTTCGGACATTATAGCGTAGCTCCCTCGAAAACAATAAGTCTTATCGTTTTGAATAAAAATGAATAATTATATAAATCCCCCCCCCCCTTTAAATTTATTAAATTGTAAATTGACAAGCACATAATACATATGGAACAAATAACTGTTTTATGCGTTATTTGATAGGCATATATTTATTTTATATTGTATAAGATTTAACTCATCTTTGTATAAATTACTCTAACATAAGATAAGAAGCCAAAAGTTTTCTTAAACATATAGAATACTATTTGTAGCCCTGAATGTCCCCTCCTCTTTATATACAGTAATAATAACAATAAAAATAAAAATAATTAAAATAGAAATCAATTACCGCATAGTAGAAATTGAGTATGTGTGAGTGTGAGTTGTAAAGATATTTACAACAAAAAGAACTTGAACAAAGCACTATTTTATGAGTGTGTTTTTTCACGCACGAGCTGATTTTATTTGATTTCTTAATTATTGTTAAAAGAAATTAATATTAAATATTTCCACATCAATTTTTACCAATATTCCTAAATTGTGTTATGAGACATATTGAAGTATTTAATAAAGCTGTGATATATATATATATATATATATATATATATATATATATATATATATATATATATATATATATATATAATATATATATAACACAGAGTCATCAAATACTGTCTTAACTTAACCATTTAAATTTAAATTCGATCAGCGCATGTTTTTCTCAACAATATTACCAATTACCACGATTATAAATTACAACATTATCACAATCCTGTATATACATGATTGTGATAATATTGTTTATTTTACCATTTAAATGCAGCTCGTGTTTTTCTCATAAGAATAATATTGTAAATTTGGCGCAAGATTTTGAATGGTAAAATATATTATCACCTGCGGAGTTATAGCATACGATATAATAGTACTTTATATTTTATTGTGTTGGATTACGTAAAAAAAAAAAAAAAAAAAAAAAAAAAAAAAATCCCTATAAAATTTACTTGTGTAAAGCAGTGATATTGATATCACTTGCTCTTTGTCTCTATAGTCCAAAATTAATGCATTATAGATTGCTTGATTTTTTTTTTTTTTTTTTTTTTTAGTACCATGACATTTTTTGTTTAGTTTATAGCTTTATATAATAATAATACCTAAATTTGATAATAAATGTAAACAAAAAGTTCTTTGTAGCTCAATCACAAGCAAATAAAATGTTTTAAATAATTGATAAATATAACAAAACAATGATTGTATGTTGAAGTGTGTTTTTATCTGTGATGATTGGAACCTATAAAATAAATAAAACAAAAATAAATTGAAAACCAGTGATTTTTTTTTACACTATAAAAATAATAATAATGATAAAAAGCGATTTTACCTTAATATTGCATGACTAAAATTTATTTTCAATTCATTATATACATGTTAAAAAAAGTTTAATGCCGGACCGTGTATTTAGGCCGTGGCCTCTGCCCGTTTGTGCTGTTTCCATTGCGCACCATTAATTACCAAAGTTTTGACGGGACTTATTAAAATATAATGAACATTATACTAATTTAAATAAGGAAGCTAGAGCAAGGGTGTTCAGTTACCTTCCCATAAAGCAATATTTAGGTTTAAAAGATTCTTTGCTGTGTATAGGAGCAGTTCATAATAATTATATAGCATAAAAAAGTATATTATATTGGAATCGACACTTTGTCTTGGGTTTGTCGTCCGCATGCAGTTAATTAAGTGTTGATCTATTTAGTATTTACACGTAGAAATTATATCATTTCAATTTGTATTAAAATTTATTGAATGCAATTAAATAATAATTATTAATATTATTAATACTATTATTAATTTTTTTTATGGCATTTAAGACCATTAAAATTTCACGCAAAAGAATTTATTGTATACAATGCAAATATTGTTACGTTATTTGCACAGGCCCTAAGCTGATCAGTCAAGTATTTCCTTTTTTGCGATTTATGGTTCCGTTTTGATTCAGATTAATTATACCAATATAGTTATTGTATAGCTTTTAAAAATAATCCAACAAAAGTTTTTTTTTATTTTTTTTACACATGTATTTTGGTTTTGGTATAATATTAAATACTGTATGTAGGAAATATTTATTAATATTATAATTTTTTTAGTATTAATTGAATTATTATATTTTTAGGTTACATTCTATGACTTCCAAAATTTATAAATATATTTTTTATCAAAAATTCTTGGATTCCAATTCGTAGAGCATTCCAGTGTAGTGCACTCACACATTTATTTATTTATTTATTTATGTTGTATAACTTTGCGCAGCAAATTTTTAAAAAGCATTATAGTCGTTGTAAATGGGAATAATTATTTTGTTGCGCAAAACTATACGACAAAAATGAAAATGTGAATGTATATACCTTCATAAGTCACAAAAATATAATGTATATTATCCAGCACTAAAATATACAATTATATATATATATATATATATATATAAAAAACTCTTTGCTTTTCTTGGTGCAATATTATAATATAATTTTATATATATGGTAATTGTACTAGTTATCGGCATATGCTTGCCGCAATTATCATGCAGCAATTAAGTCTTTCTGAATTAAAGTAAAATATGTAAAACTATATTTAACGGCGTCTCCTTTGCCTATTATATAGGTTATTGCCAGGCAACACGGCAAGAAAGAATTATATAGTTTACTATACACGCTTTTATGCGCACACATGCACTGAAGCAATGAATATAACACTGCTATTTTGCTATACATATATGCATAAGACAAACATGGTTTTAGGCTATTTTCTTTTAAAATTTGTCATGATATTTAGTGCTTACATATGGCGTCGACTTTTATGCGTATATGCAGTCACCCTGGTACATATTATAAAATACACGGTAAATATACTGGTAATATTATTTTATATGTAATACACCTATATTTTTAATTTATCGTGAGTGTAGAAATGTTACCTCATTTAACATAAAAACCTTTTTCTAATTGTTTTAATTTGTATTTTAGAAGAAGAAAGTCAGGCAATGGGAATTATTAAGTTTTTTGTTTTATTATTTATTTTTCTCGCGCATACTTGTGATTCAACATATTTACAGCATTAATGCTCTAAAAAAATATTGCATAATGTTTTTAAACTGGCAAAATTAGTTAATTTCGTATTCCACCTATGTTATTAAGTTATCCAACATGGCGTCAACTTTAACATGAATGCATATGGACCCTATATAATAATATTTGCATATAATTATAATTTTTTTCATTTCTGCGCTTGGCAAAAAGTTTTAAAACTTTTTTTCCGCGCAAATTCATAACAAATGACGATCGAATTGCACTCTAACGTTGTTCACTTCCGGTTTCGTTTGCGCCCATTTGCGCCAAAAAAGCGCATGGTAAAAGGCTTCCATTTTCATGTGTTGTGTTTGAAAAGAATTTGTTTTTTGTTTTTTTATCAGATTTCATTATATATCAAGGCCTTATAGCAGGTAAGAATATGCGTTAATATGTTATAAATATTTGGAAATATAAATTTTTGGTTTATAGGGTGTCTTTACAATGAACCAAACTCAGAAATGCCTCACGAAAAGTGAAATTCTCAAGGACTTTGAGGAGGACCTAAGTTGTTCAACAGGCAGCCCACAACAAGCAGAGTTTTCCGATTCCGACCACATCAGTGATAAAGAAGTTTCTCTTGCAGTAACTTTGAGAAAAAGAGTTCCAAGAGAAAGCAAAGAAACACCAAACACTGCTATATATTTAGATGATGGTAACTCAACTGACTTGTCCAGTCCAAATTCGGGTGTTGTGAATGATCCTTCTGCCGACTCCGACCACATCATTGGTAAAGAAGTTTCTCTTGGAGTAACTTTGAGAAAAAGAGTTCCAAGAGAGAGCAAAAAAACACCAAACACTGCTATATATCTAGATGATAGTAATTACTCAACTGACTTGTCCAGTTCAAGCTCAGATGCTACATCGTCTGATAACTGCAGGGCATCAGAAGCAATAACCACTTCGTCTGATAATAGTGACTCTGATGAAAGTTACCCACCCAAGAAAAAGAACAAATCAAGCAAATATAATCACTTTAACATTCGTGGTAAGTTTCCTAATAAACTTACTGAGACCTCTACAGTAGTTACTTCAGCTTTTGAAACTCAACGTCGCAAAAATATTGAAGAAAGAATGCGTTTTTTCAAAGAATTAGACTTAGATCAAGCAAAGAAAGATTTGGAAGATACTATTCGAAATCCTAAGAAAATTCGTGTTGTAAATCAAGAATCTAACCAAGTACGACAAAGATCATCCCGTATCAGAGCCAAGCAAACAGAGAAATTACAAGGAAGAGAAGTACTTGGTGGGCACAAAGATAATTCATATAATCAGGAGATGTACAAAAAATTGGACACAAACAAAAAAATGCCAATGTCTGATACAATTTTTAATCCATTTAATAATGCTGATTTTACAGATTACTTTCAAAGACTGAACGGTAAATTATATGATAAAAATTCACTGAAATCTGATGTTGACCTACGTCACTGCAGTATGGATAAATTCCAATCAAAGATGGGGAGTTTGACTTTGAGGGTGGAGCAAAACATGAAACTTCTACCAAGTCACATAACATCGTTGAAATTCCATCCATCTCAGAGTGCCATGTTGATTGCAGCTGGGGGGAAATCAGGAACTGTTGGTCTATGGAATGTTAATGTTGAAGCAGGAGACTGGGATGATTCAAATATTATTGTGTTTGAATTGCATTCCTCTCAAGTTAACTGTGTTACTTTTAGTAACAATGATCCAGATGTATTTTTTACTTCAAGTAATGATGGAAATTTATACAAAGGAAATTTAAATCACAAAACATTCCAACTTCTGTACTCGTCAACGAAAAAATCACCCATTTATTACCATAGTGAGCAAAACCTGCATACCCTGTTTGTTGCTCAAGATGGTGGTGAAGTTACAAGAATTGATACAAGAATGGAATGTAACAGAGAGGAAGTTTTCCGTTGCCATCATGATACAATCCGTACATTATGTGCGAGTCCCACCTCTCGTCACCAGATGTTGACGTGTTCTGATGATGCCAACGTGTCTCTGTGGGATCTCCGAGTTATGACTAAACAAGGGTTGTCTGGAAGATTGTGGAACTTTACACTTGACAGTGGCGTAGTCTCTGCCTTCCTGTCACCTGGCAATGGAACAAGAGTACTCGTTACTCTTCCCTCCAACACTGTCTGCATTTATGACACACAGTGTGATGGTGGTACACCTTTCCGATCCTGGGAAGTGCAGCAAGGTGGAACAAAATCCTCACGACCTGCAATTTACCCCTTCAAGGTATGTTGTACAGAGTATGATAGTAAGTAATACATTCAGGGACTGGATAGGGATCCTCGATAGATCCGCTAAAAAATAAGAAGATCTGGATCCGTGGATCCCGGATCCTGGGAAAAAAATAAAAGGATCCGGATCCGGGATCCCAGATCCGCAATAGAATAAGAGGATCCAGGATCCCCTAAAAAAATAAGAGGATCCAGATTACAGTTTTATTTATTATTTTATTTATTAAACACCAAGGTGTACTTACATAATTATATAGGTCTACATTTTTGCATATTGACTTAATGATAGGGTCCGAGATGGACAATGAAGTTAGTGGTACCTAGTACATAGGCCACTATATAACAAACATACACATTTATCATTACACTCGTGATATTCTTTAATCTGACAGATTACATGGTGGAAACCATGCACCGCATAACGGGTAATAACATGCCTGTCTGTACAGTTTGGGCCTTTCCACCCATTAATATTAAATGCAGGGGTATTATAGAAGGCCAGGCTGATATCTTCAGTTTTACTTAGTCTATCCTTAACAAATTTAATGTAATTATCTGTTTTTAAAAATTTAAATTTCACTTGTAGTTCCGTTACAAATAACTCCTCCCCTGCTAGCTCATAAACCAGCCTTGACGACGTAAATTTTGACAAGCAAAGTACCTGTTTTAAGTACCGAGACTTAACAGATTCTAGATTTTTGAAGTCTGTTATAGACATAAATGACCAGAAATTACAGTTTTATTTAAAATTTGCAATAATTTTTTGAACATTGCCTCTTTTTTTTTCCGTTTAGTATTCATCTGTAATGTTTATTTCCTATAGTTATTAAATTTAAAAACTTATAAATTATATAACTTTTAAAAATTGTAAAGAACATTGTGTATGTATTAAAAATGTAAAAATTAAGGTTTAGATACCCTATAGAAAAGTTAGGAGAAGACTCATTATATTATTAACGTAAAGACGTATGCAATGCAAGTTGAAAATAAATCTTTCTATTATAAAATGAGTAATTTGTTTTTATGACTTCATGCTCCTCCCTGTATTCTATATCTATCCTATTAAATTGTATTGAAAATATTCACTTTAAATATGAAATAATTTTGAAATACTTTCTTTTTCTAAGTTTCTATTTACATATTTTCATATACTATAGGCCTAATACTAACTAAGCAAGTAATCATTGCAAATTCGCGCGAAGTAAATTTTATTTTAATTTTAGATAAAAACAAACGGATCTGAGATCCGCGACAAAAATAAAAGGATCCGAGATCCAGGATCCGCGAAAAAATAAAAGGATCCGGATTCGGGATCCCGGATCCTCAGAAAAAAAAAAAAAAAAAGAGGATCCAGTCCCTGCATTTTTCATCTTGCCTAATACTTGATAGTACAGTCAACCGGGGTAACTTTGAAACTTTTTGGGTATAAAAATGCATATATTTCCTAAAATAATTTTTTTTGAGGTTCCAAAAAAATTTGTAACTTTAAATGTCTGTCAGTACTATATTTTCCAACCCTTAAATTAAAATTTTGTCAAAACCCCTAATTAAGAAAAAATAAAAACATGGGTTTCAAAGTTATACTGCCAACGGGGTAACATTGAAACCTTTTTGAATTAAATTATATAATTTCATTTTTAAGTGAGTTTGATGGATTCTAAGTACAGTGCATTATTAAACAACCCTTAGCCTTTGATTCCAGGAAGAATTACCCTCATACCCCCACCCTACCCCTAGCAAATTAATTTCTTATGGAATGAGTCCAATTTACAATAATATTGTGCTATTTTTGGGGGGAAAAAAGTTTCTCTACAATTGAAGAGTAAGGAAATATTATGTAATGAATTTGAGGGCAATTTAATTTGAGCTTTGTTAAAATTGAGTTATTTTAGGGGTTGTGGCCAATTTAAACTTGAGTTTTTATCATTTCCTGTGTTAAAGTATAGGCCAAAAAATTATTTTTCTTTTAGAAACTTAAAACTTAGTCTTTTTACTTTTGAAACCATACTTATCTTAACAGTGACTTTAAAAATTGTTCTACTTTGACCCTTGACCCTGAAATAACCCTGAAAGTTATAAATATGAGTGATAGCTTAAAAAAAACTTTACCATTGAATTTATTGGCCCCGAAAACCTAAGAATTTATACTTTACTTGCCCATTTTTGAAAAATGAGGCACTTTTGGGCAAGGTAAGGTTATTTTTGTAACGTCGTACCTTGAGTTTAAATAAAGGGTGAAAATATTCCTACACGAGCACTCATGGTGTCTTTTCCTAGGTTTTAAGGGTCAAGGAATTAATCTTTTCAGTTATTTTTATGCTACAGTAAAAATGAATATTTTCAGGGTCAACTCAGGGTCAAGGGTCAATGTTTCGGGAAATTTTAGGTCACCAAGGGATTAAGAACTCTTGGAATACTAATCATACAAATTTTCATGATTGGGAACCAAAATATTTTTTTAACCCATATACTTAACATAGGGAATGGTTTCAATGTTACCCCGGAGGTAAAAAAGGTCTATAAAAAATAAACCAATGCACCCTTCAAAATATTTTTTGGTGATTTTAGTCATAAGAGTATTCCTAGCAGGATGGTTGGTACTACAACTTCTCAATTACTCCCTGTTACCCTGTAGGATCCTTATTTTCAGGGCATCTGAATTTGTTCAATTTTTAACAATTTAAATATAATTACTTATAAAAGAGAGTGCATAACCTGAAGGTGACTCCAGGGTATTTAAAAATTAAGCTTAAGGGTATCAAAGTTGAGGGTAAAAAAATGAAGTCAGTTGCTCCAGTAGTAACTTCTCAGTACTGTCCTAAAGTTAAGAAACTGCAAGGTTTCAATGTTACCCCGGAGTTTCAAAGTTACCCCGGTTGACTGTATACAATAATTGTTTTGTTTAAACATGAAAATAATGTACCCTATATTATGTTCATAATGACTATATACCGCGTCAGGGGCATATTCACGATTTTACAACGGGAGGGGTCCAGCCTATAGAGTATGTACGCATGACGTCATTGTGAGGGCTTCTCGATGCTTTTCTTGAGCATTGCTCAGCATAGGACCAATGTAGTTTTTTGGCTATTTTCTTTAGAAAATTAGCTATGTTTTGGTCATTATTATTTTTCTTGCATACTTGAGGTACTAATTCAACCTGTTAACAGCATCAATGCTCTCAAAAAAATTGAGAAGTATTTTTAAACTGGCAAAATGTGCCATTTTCCTATACCGGCCAATGTTATTTAGTACTCACTTATGACGTCAACCACAGTAATTAGACAGTAGATTATCTCCTATATATAGCTCATATACTAAGAATGTCAGGAAGATACTACATACAAGATAAGGACATGCTCGACCAAATTGGGCCGCCGCGAAATTCAAAATGAGCCTCTAAGCCAATCAGCACCCGAGTTGAAGGTCACGTGATCAATATTGACCAATCACAATGCCGCTAAAATTTACATGGGACCAGTTGGTGTCGCTATCTTGTATGTAGTATCTTGATGTCAGATCATTTCCGCGCGCCACCTGTCTCAAGCGGTTTGACCAATTTTTTGGGGGAGCTCTCGTAACAAGTTTTTGCAAACATTTTATTTATACAAAACTCCATAGCTAAAAAAAAAAAAAAAAAAAAAAAAACACGGAAGCTTCATAGTTTCCATGAAGCAATGAAGCTTCCGTATTTTTTTTTTTGTTTAGCTTTGAATTTTCGTATAAAATGTTCACAAAAACTTGTTACGAGAGCTCCCCCTAAAAATAGTTCAAACCGCTTGAGACAGGAGGCGCGCGGAACCGATCTTATAACCACTTTTATAATTTCTCTTAAAAATTCAATTTGTTTAAGTGCTATAGGTAGGGGAGAGTGGGGTCATACGGGTCACTGCACATTTTATTTTTTGTATTTTTTAATTTGTGATATATGATGTTATAAAAAATGTGGTAATTTAGTTCATCTATTCCTACACAAACTCCAAAAGTTTGAACGATCTGTGCCAACTCTTTGTCCCTTAATTTTTTAAAATACAAAAAGATGTTTTCACTCACAATTTGCAAAACCATGGGGTCATGTGGTTTATCTTTGGGGTCATGTGGGTCACTCCAATAAAAGGCACTAGATATACATATTTAGGAGTCTTGTTTTATTTTATTTCAAAGGGTACACTTATTATTTCATAATGTATTACAATTTTAAAGTTAAAATAAGCAAATTAGTCCTAGTAAAAAATAATTTGTCACCAAGCGATTAAATTTTTATACAAGATTTAGCTTTTTTTTTTTTTTTTTTTTTTATAAATTTTAGAGTATTAAGATTATTAATGTTTTAAGGGGGTGCACTACTTATTCTAAAAGGTCTAGCACTCTGAAAATATGTAGGTAGACAAATTATTTTTGAATGTGAGGAATTCTGTGTATGGACGTTCAGCAGATTTTGTAATCTCTGGATCATTTAAAAATTTTAAAATTGAAACTACATCTGATCCTGTAACTGTGACACTTTTCTCAGTAATTGGCAAAAGAAATTCTTTTTTATTTTGTTTTTTCTGTCTCAGTACAATTACAAGAAATTGCTTAATCTTCTTGGGAATGTTATAGTGCTTGGCCGTTGGTCTTACTTTGAAGTTTCCGCAGCTTTCATATCAATGATGGCCTGCAAAATAGCTTCTTAATCCAAACTTTTACCTTTTCTTCTGTATGCTCTCACCATTTTCTAAATCAATGAAATTAAATATTAACTTACAATTGGTTAAAAGTGATCATAACTAGTACAATGAAGCTGACCCACATGACCCCGTAAAAATGACCCACATCGCCCCATGGTAGGCTGTACCAGGGTCGTGAGCTCCTGTGTTATTGCCCTATACTAAAAACGAACCCTTGTTGATGTAGTTCAAATTTTCACCGCAACAATCAACATGTAAAATGCAAGTGGCACTGTAGTCTGCGTGTGAATTTTAAAATTCACACGCAGACTACAGCGCCACTTTTATAAGTAATTTTGTATTCTTGCATTTTTGCGGCGAAAATTTGAATTACATCATTAAGGGATCGTTTTTTCAACAATAGCTTCCTATCCTTTTTATATATCCATGGGCTGTACACTTTTTACATGAATATCAAAAATTGTAGATAAATTAATGAAATAAATTTTATAGTATAATGTAAGTAACATATTAAGACATGTTCTCACAAAAAATTTGGAATGGGGAAACATTATTTTTTATTTTATTAGCAAAAATGTAAAAAAAAGAAAACTTACTTTTTTGGCTTCAAAAATTCCTTCTTGTTTTTTTCCCAAATGATGAGGCTCAATTGTTCAACAAACACTTTTACAAACACGTCCTGCTTATGACATCAAATGGTAAAAATTTGAACATCCTACCACAATTCAAACAGTTTAAAATTCACAAAATGTGTTTTGCAAGTGACCCGTATGACCCCACTCTCCCCTATAACATGGCTATCAAAAGTGATGCTATGTACGGTATATTATAATTTGGGTATTATACTATCAAGCTTTGCTAGCAAAATCATAATTTAAGCCATTTTTTTTTTTTTTTTATTTATTATTATTATTATTATTATTATTTTACTATCACATTAATTTGTTGTTGGATGTAAAAAATTTCCGCCATATGTGGATGATGCTTAAAACAATGTATTTTCATTGTTTTAATTGTAACAATCAAAACATGTCAATTTATGCAGAATATTTAGGTGCGCGTTCATATATATTCTTAAATTTGTTATAACTTTGCGCAACAAAATCATTTTTCCCAATTAAAACAATGCTATTTTACAATAGCACAAGTTATAACAAATTTAAGAATATGTGATCAATGCACCTTTACAAATTGAACGCTACTATACTTTATTATTTCTGTATTTCAGGCAATGTGGCATCCTCAACGTGAAGACTTCTTCTGTATTGGCCGCAACTCTCCTCCATATGGTGTTGATGTGTTCCGCTGTAACTACTCCATGGGATCGTTCTCTGCCCCTCGTAGCAGTGTGCAGCTGGAGACTCAACGATGCACTCTTGCAGAGTTCCATCCCTCTTACCCTGCATTGGCAACATCCTCCTCTACCAATGTGCACCTGTTCCTCTAAATAACTCAAACCAGTGTAATTATACTTGGTAATTATAATAGCATATTATATTTTCTGTGCAGCAGTCTATTAAGTCTTGCACCACATATAATTATATTCTATTATACCTCTATGTTTTATTCATATTTGTAGTTATATTATATTTTACTCTTTATATTATATTTCTGATAGAGGTATAATTTTAATCGAGGTTTTATTTTTTTTTTTCTAAAAATTTTATTCTTAAAAAGTTACCAAATAATAATATATTAATTAAGAAAAGATGGTACATGCGATTGTTAAGGAGGTATATAGGGGACTCTTTAGATGGCAGCACACGAAATGTTTCATTATAAGTATTACGTAGGCCATATTGGGTAGCAGCTTATATTTTCTCAAGATACTACATACAATATAAGAAGACGCTTGGCCAATTTGGGCTGCCGCGAAATTCAAAATGAGCCTCTAAGCCAATCATCGCCTGAGTTGAAGGTCACGTGATCAATATTGACCAATCACAATGCCACTAAAATTAAAATGGGACCAGTTGGTGTTGCTATCTTGTATGTAGTATCTTGCCTATCTACAGTACAAATACGGTGCTGCCATCTATGCCATCCTATGAATTTTCACGCAAATTGCATACGTTACAGTTTTTTCACGCTCTCTCGTAGGGCTACAATAACATTCTGTTAAAAATTGTCATCAGTTTTGAAGATCCCATTTCGTGTTTATTCATTAAAAAGTACATGTTGTTTTATGTGGTCTATGGCTTTAAGTTACTAAAACTATACTTTTAATTAAAAAAAAAAAATGTACTTCTCTTTGTAATGTTTGAGTATACTCAAAAAACTGTAAAATACAAAAGGATCAGATTTATTTATAGTCAAAATGATGAATAGCTAAAAATAATCAAAGATTTGCTACCAAATGAAGAGTATATATTATAGATTAAATTCATCAAAGATTTGCTAACAAAAAGTGGGCTAATAAAATTATGCATCAAAACATATTATGTATAAGTCATCAATATGAGATTTTCTTTTGTTTCACAGTGTTTTAGTGCTTTTAATGTTAAACAGAAATAAAAATAATTATGGTTCAAAATTAAAATGCAAATTAGTCTTCTCTTTGAGCTACTATTACGATTTAATTATTACAATACCTAATATTAATCTAGTTTATATATATATATATATATATATATATATATATATATATATATATATATATATATATGTATATATATGTGTGTGTGTGTATATATATATATATATATATATATATATATATATATATATATATATATATATATATATATATATATATGTATATATATGTGTGTGTGTGTATATATATATATATATATATATATATATATATATATATATATATATATATATCGGGTCTTCCGGATAGAGAAGTCATCTTAGGATTTTGATTAAATTTTGAAAGTTCAAGTTTGCATGCTTGAAACGTTTTGGTAAATCATGCTAAAATATTTATAAAATAATCTTTGGAATCGTCATTTTATTGGCTTTAAGATGGTATTTTTAAAATATTTTTAGCTTTTACAGTAATTAAGCAGGACGAAATTCTTTACAAAATAACACCATTTTTTGCATCTACGTCTGCAAATATCAAATTTGCACTTCTCTCATTGTTACAGGAATGAACCAAAAAAATTATTGTTTTTTACATAAGTTGCAAAAAACTATCTAATTTTCAATAGCATTTTTTAAAAACCAATGCTTTGCAAAAAAATGTGAAATTTTTGCAATTTTACCCAAGATTTAATATTATTTAATATCTCCGACGTTAATTAACATATTTGGATGCTGCTTTAACAAATATTTAGGAAAGTTTTTTATGTAATTTGTTTTTTATATTTGAATAAAATATTCCATGTAAAAGTAATTAAAATAATTGCGTAAAGAAAAGGCATTATTTTAGAGAAGGAATAGGTAGAAGAAAAAAAAAAAGAAAGAGCAACGTGGCAACATTGTAAAGTAGTGATGTCACCGAGGCTCATCACCTTGATGGCCTTGCCTACCTTTCTGTCAATTGCTATAGGATCTATTCATTCATGTTAAAGTCGACGCCATGCTGGATAGCTCAATATATAACACGGGTGGCATAGGAAAATAACTAATTTTGCCAGTTTAAAACCACTATGCAATAGTTTTTAGAGCATTTTGATACTGTAAATATATTGAATTAGTATCTCAAGTATGTGAGAAAATTAACAACAACAAAAATTGAACAGATTTTCAAAAGAAAATTATCTAAATCGCAGTTTGTCCTTTGCTCAGCAATATTATTCACTACTCCAGTATGGCTTCCAAGCGCATTAAATATGAAGTCATCTGCATACACCCTAAAAATAAACCAAACCGTGATTTTATTCTTCTTCCCGCTCGTCTCCCGTTTTCTTTTAAAATAAAAAGTATGAAAACAATATAATAACTTTTAAATGGCTATAATAACAAGCTACACTCCTAATGATATATTTAATTACGAATGATTTTAAGTAAATAATTTTGCAGTTATTTTTTTTAACATTAGAAAAAAAAATATTGTAGTGCAAGAAACGTTTTTTTTTTTTTTTTTTTTTTTTAATTGTAAAAATAGCATCATTTGGTCTATTATTTGTCCTCTGTAATTATTACAAAAAACCCTTCAAAAGTTGAGTTAAAATTTTAATGAAAAATTAAATGCCTAAAAATACAATAATAAAAAATTATATGGCCGTACAACTCAGGGTTTAAAATAAGTTTGACATTGTGATATATAAATCAGGGGTTCGGACCTGTCAAAAAAAAAGTCGGGTCCTTCAGTTTTTTTTTTTTTTTTTTTTTTTTTTTTTTGAACATAATATTTTTAACATAATTTGAGTTACAGTATAATTGGTGTATTCTGAATTATTCCTAAAGGATATTTAATACCCTTTGACCCAAAGAAAAACAAATACATCCCTTAACTCTATTCCAAAAAAGAAATTTAAATAGACACTAGACAGTATAAGGTAAAGCTCATATTGCTCAATATAATTTTCTCCCTCATACCTGACAATCATGATATGTTTTGAAATAAATTTCATATTTTGAGTAGTTCTAATATCATTGATAAATTTAATAATATTGAAAAATTAGCGTGTGTTTTTTTAAGTTGGGAGATATGTGGGCTTTCATTACCACCAGTTTATTTATTTTTTACTTTTTATATATTACAGTGTCAAATTTATTTTGAACCCTGATTTCTATAGTCAATTAATTTTTTATTATTGTATTTTTAGGCATTTAATTTTTCAATAAAATATAACTCAAACTTTTGAATGAGTTTTTGTAATAATTACAGAGGACAATAAATAGACACAGATGCTATTTTTACAATAAAAAAAAAAAAAAAAAAAAAAAAGGTTCTTGCATTATAATATTTTTTCTTTTTCTAATGTTAAAAAAAATTACTGTAAAATTATTTACTTAAAATCATTCGTTAATAAATACATCATTATGAGTGTAGCATGTTATTATAGCCATTTAAAAGTTATTATTGTTTTCATACTTTTTATTTTAGAAGAAAATGGGAGACAAGCGGGAAGAAGAATAAAATCACGGTTCGGATTGGTATAGCAAACATTAGACAGGTAGGCAGGCCATCAAGGCGATGAGCCGCGGTGACATCACTTCTCTACAATGTTGCCACGTTGCTCTCTCTTTTTTTTCTCTTCTACCTGTTCCTTCTCTAAAATAATGCCTTTTCTTTACGCAATTATTTTAATTACTTTTACATGGAATATTTTATTCAAATATAAAAAATAAATTACATAAAAAACTTTCCTAAATATTTGTTAAAGCAGCATCCAAATATGTTAATTAACGTCGGAGATATTAAATAATATTAAATCTTTGGTAAAATTGCAAAAATTTCGCATTTTTTTGCCATAGCATTGATTTTTAAAAAATGCTATTGAAAATTAGATAGTTTTTTGCAACTTACGTAAAAAACAATATTTTTTTTGGTTCATTCCTGTAGCAATGAGAGAAGTGCAAATTTGATATTTGCAGACGTAGATGCAAAAAATGATGTTATTTTGTAAAGAATTTCGTCGTGCTTAATTACTGTAAAAGCTAAAAATATTTTGAAAACACCATCTTAAAGCCAATAAAATGACGATTCCAAAGATTACTTTATAAATATTTTAGCATGATTTACCGAAACGTTTCAAGCATGCAAACTTGAACTTTCAAAATTTAATCAAAATCCTAAGATGACTTCTCTATCCGGAAGACCCGATATATAGGTTTTGTGCTAAAACCTGCAGAATTCAAGTTACCACATTGGCAAATAAGTGGTGACTTTACATGTGAACTTTCACCCAACACACGTAACTTATGTGGACCATGGGTTAAATTACATATTGGTATTATTGTGCTTTCTACCCCCACCGTAATAGGAATGAAATAATAACCTTATGTGCTGGGCACAATAAAACCATATGCTTGATTTTAAGCTCTCCGATTGGCCAGTTTCGTGGGTGCAGCCTATTTTAGCCAACCACACGGCTGGAAATCATACTTCCAGTTTAACTGTGGGCCCGACATTAATTTCCCCCTCGATCCCCAGTGTGATTTAAAGAAAAAAAGAATAATAATTTCAACAAATTACAACCCTAAATTGATTCTTACATTATTATTTTGTAATATTTGGAATTTCATTACATTTTTGTTTCTCCTCCCACATAATTCATTGTTTAAGATGCCAACAAGTATGTTGGCTTATTTTAATTTTATAATTATGATATGCTTTTACCGATCCTTTACTTCCAAAGATTTTTATTTTATTGATATAATTTTAAATGCTTCAAAAAGGAAATGAATGCAAATTTTGTTTATTGACATCATACATGGTACATAGTACATACTCTTGTCATCAAATGTTTCTCTATTGCATTAGAATAAAATTTTATATGACGGTGAGTATGTACTTTTGTATGTATACTGCCAATACTATAAATCCATAAATACAGAAAGCATACAAATACTTTCACTGTCAAATAATATTATACAAGTAAAAGCTATATTTACAATATATATTTGTACCCGTTGGAATAAATTAGAGCTTAGTAATAAAATAAATACTGTTTTTATTATTATTATCTAGGTTATAGATGATTCCATACCAACATCCCGTTTTTTAAACAAATTCAATTATTATATACACTTTTCTGAATTTCAAAATTTACCAATGAAATTATTTTTGGTATCTATTTTTTTTTTAACAAAATTGAAATAATCCTGTCCTAAAGTGCTACTGCAGTGATTAGACTAAAATATTGTGTGCTTCTGTTTACTCAAAATGCGGAAATGGAAGTGCCGGAAAAGGAAACCACGTGATGGTAAAAGTGGGAGATAACTTGATGGCAGCAGCAAGCTAGCCTGGAGCTACCTCCCACTTTTACCATCACGTGGTTTCTTCTTCCGGCTACTTCCTTTTCCGCATTTTGAGTAAACAGACGCACTCATTGTAAAAGTAGTTCATTAAATATTTTATCTTTACACAGTGATTGATGTTAATATAGATGGTCTAACTAAGTTCTTATTCAAACTTATTGAAACTTACAAGCTGCTGAGTAAGATTTTGTTTGCATCCCCTTGTAATTTTACATAGTATGCACATGGTTAATCATATAGTACGCATACAACCAAATTTGGATAAACCTTGTAATTCAATTTTCTTTACTTTGTCATTTGTCAACAAAGTAAACTTAACATATTGTATTAAAGGGGGGAAGAGTGCTTCTACCATGCAAAAATTTTGACTAATGCATTTTTGAAACATTGTTCTTTTTTTCTTCAGATATGGTCACAGGTCCTGTAATTTTTATCATTATTTTTGTTATGGATGTTCATATTATAGAGTTGCCAAATGAAGATAATTTTTGTTATCTGGTTAAGGGATGACTGAGCTTGTCAGGTCAGGAGACCATACTGGATCAATATATTATGTACGTGGTAAAAAGCTTCAACAACGACAACAACGAAAATGCTTTCAGAGGGGAAACTCTAAAAATCAGATTATTTTCAGTCTGTATAAGCGCAGATTCCTTGATCCAGAGCTAAAATGGATAAATTTGATTCAGATCATGATCCAAATACAATTTTTTTTCCACCAGTTGTAGAAAGTGTGTGACTATATAGAAATATATATTATAGGATGTGTTGGCATTATATACGTCATTCATTCTGAATGCTTTTTTATGCTCACTTCTTGAGCAATGAATAACATTGCTCAGCATAGGACAAACGTAGTTTTATTTGCTATACCGGGCAAACCCACAAGTTGTCCACTCATTTGAATGGTACTTTTATAGGCATAGGCGGAAGGAAAAAAAGTCAAACAGGCTTTTTCAGCTCATATAATACAAAGCATGGTACCTGACAAGACCCGTACAGCAGAAAAAAGGATTTGGGAGGAGGTAAAAATAAGGGTACTAGGATTTGGAGGTAAGCCGCTGTGGCCTAAAATAAAAGGAACTGCCATATGGTATTCACCTGAATTTAACAGCATCATATTATATAATTATGCTCTCAAAAATATTGCAAAACAGTATTATATTTTTAAACTGCCAAAATGAGTCATTTTTCTATATGTATACTCATGGCCCATGTTATTTAGCGCTCACTTATGGCCATATATGGCGTCGACTTTAACATAAATGAAACCACCCTATATGTATTTTATATATCGACGGCTACGCGGCTTACTTGATCATCAGATCATCTCGCGCGCACACACAATCTGACTATCAGACTTTCTCGCCGTTCGCACAATCTGATTATTTGACTTTCTCGCGCTTTTGCTGTGAAAAATATAGTTAGTTATAATGTAAAAAAAAATATATATATATATATAATATATATATAAATAAAAATAAAAAATAAACATATTTTAAATTTAAATGTCATTGAAAACAATTATTATATTGGTAATTATAATTATAGTATTTCTTGAAAATTGAAAACTTGATTTTTATACGAATTATATATAAATGATTATGATATTTTATAAATGAATTACATATTATCTTCCTATAATTCTGTTATTATTCAAACTTTTTTTTTTAAATTAGATTTGTTTTATCCTAAAAAAAATGCTATCTTAATAAAATTACTATAGATTTAATATTGCCGAAATTATTTCTAATTAACTTTTTAGATAATTATATGCTCTCTAATTGATAAATATTAAATAAATAATGTAAAATAGTTTTATATACCTACAACGACATTATTAGTTAATAACGTAGTATTTTTACATACAAGACAAAAAAACAAACTTTAACCTCTCTCTTTCAATCAAACAGGGCACAGCCAAAAATATAGATATAAGAGGTAATAGTAAATAGTACAAAGTCTAATAGCTCTATTTTATAAGCAAAATAAGCGTTTCATTCAGTTGAGGTCTGTTCATCAGTCAGTACAGTTCTAGTGAAGCTATTCATTTTAGCTTAAATGTTTTTTATACAATTTTACATTAAATTAAATTCTGTGACATATGCATGTTAATAAATAATTAATAAAGAATAAAATCAAAAATACATATTGTGTAACTTGTGAACGTAAAAAGTGTTAAAATAATATAAAATGTAATTTTTTTAATTAATTGCTACTATTTATAAGTTATTAAACAACATTATTCGTGACCTTCATGGGGTAAGTCATCATAAAACTGTCTGATAGTCACTTTGTGTAAAACGACATAGTCAGATTGTGCAATCGGCGAGAAAGTCTGATAGTCAGATTGTGCGAATTGGTGCGAATCGCGAGAAAGTCTGATGGTCGATCAGATTGTGTGGCGCGGCGAGGAAGTCTGATAGTCAGATTGTGTGTGCGCGCGAGATGTTCTGATGATCACATTAACCGCGTAGCCGTCGATTATATAGACCGCTTGCACTCATATTTAAGAGCCGCCATTTTGTTGGTCAGGAATACATAGGCCAGCATAGGAAAAACATCATTTTTATTTTTTTAATAGCAAAAGAAGCTTCAAACCTCAATCAAAGCCTTAATTATTTCTAGCTCCTAATAAGCTCAAAGGATATGAGAAAAATTTGTTGAGTTGAAATAAACGATTTTTTATGTGAAAAATTAGGAAAAACGAAGTTTCCCCTATGCTGGACAATGCATTAGGCACCACAAACATGGCGACAAAGCGCAAGGATGTGCAAGGGGTCTATAAATATAAAAAATTATTTATTATTATTTTCTTTTTAATTTTCGAGGTAAAAGCGGCGCTGCGAGATTTCATTTCATTGGCTAAAAGTGGCGCGAAGAAAAAAGTTCAACAATACTAAAAGAAGTAACAATAATGAATCTGATTGCCTGAGATGTTGTTCCAATAATGCATTAATTAATTGACCACTTTTTAAAATAATTTGAATCTTTAATGCATTTTCCCATCAGGCATCAGCAATCACTTCACAGAGCAACAGCAGAGCAATCAGCGGCGCCGCGCTGCGCTTATCTGGCGCTGCGCGCGCCACGCAGCACGTCTCGAATTGGCGCGGCAAACAAAAACAACAGAGCAACAGTTGCCAGCTGGAGGAGGCTATAGTAACTAAAAGAGGTAGTATGGTCACCGCATTCTTCTTATGTACCGGGGTGTAACCACATTTTGTAGGCCTGTGATTGGCGTAGAGAGAAAACCGCTTTTGCGGAGATGCCCGAACAGTGCTCGAAGTCACTTCGACAGCCAATCTTAGCGGCGGCTTAGAATGTCTCAGAAAATCATTAATTAATAATAATAATCTACTGAGGAGGATATTCATAGATATTCATAGCTAGATTTAAAAACAATATCTGACTTGTTTAGGCATGTTCTAATATAACTTTTATGTCCTGACAATTTGTATTAGTTGCGCTATGATTTCGTATGATTTATTGAAGTGACCCCTTTTAGTAACGTCCCTATAACATACCAGGTACTCTCACTCCATAAGAATTATTAACAATTTTTTTTTCATTGTTGAGAGGTCAAGTTTGCCATTTAACTGCATGTTATTTGAGTGAGGTTTTTAACGGTTTTGGTGAGAGTACCTGGTATTTTCTAGGGATCTTACTTTTAGGACAGTTGGGAGTTGGGACAGTGTGAACTGTGAAGCAAAAAACCGCTTTTGCTGAATCGACTGTACTACCCTGGTACTACCTTAATTTATAGTTACTATAGAGGAGGCTGGACCGATTACATTTCAAGCAATTTCGAGTTTTTATCAATTTTGTGAGTAGTACATACTATGATTTCGTGTTGACGTATTTGGCTTCTTTAATTATAAAATTCATTAGCTTTTTTGTACATTTAATCGTACAAATGATAGTTTTGTTTTATACATATAGTTGGGCCTCGAATACATGCATGCATGCTTTTTCAACATACATACGTACCGGTATATGATATATAATTGTTGTATTTATAACAAATAATCAAAGTTCTTTCTCGATAACTTTGTATTGAAACAAGCGAACTCAAGAATGGCAACAGTTCGTCGGTCATCGCGTTTGTCATTGATGAATCTTTGATCAATCAAGCCATGGCTTCAGTGACCGTAGCAAATACCTCTCAGAATAAAATTGATGAAGTAGGCAGTCAGCAAACACCTACCACTTCTCAAACCACTAAAACTAAGAAAAGTACACGAGTTTTTCTCATTAAGAATGAAATTGAAGAGATCGTGATAGATTCAGACACGTCAGAGGATGAAGATTTAGGAAGAAAAAAGGAAAAAAGTTCTGATTCGGAACATTCCTCAGAAAATTCTGATAAAATGAAAAATTCTGCAGCTCACTCAAGTTCTTTACCTAAAAGAGTGGCAAAAATTAGAGCAAACGAACAAAACAAAACTACTACACCTACCAAGAGAAAAGCAGTCCTGAAAAAGAACCAGGTGAAAAAAAAATCCAACCTCAAAAATGATTTATCTTCTTATAGCAAATTTGGTGTAACACCAATGGAAGCACTTCGTAGAAAAAATGTTGAAGAGAGAATGCAACTATTTAATGATCTTAAACTTGATGAGGCAAAAAAAAAACTACAAGAGGTAGTGCAACTAACAAAGTCAATCAAGCCCAAGTATAAGTCAAAAATTTGGATTCCAAATGTTCAGGAAAATCTTTCTCCTCGGAAATCTCTTCGGCTAGAAGGCATCAAAGCAACTGAAATTGAAGAAGGAGTACCACGGCCATCATTCCGTTACTCTGCACCTCCCATGTTTCGTTCCTCTATACATTACTGGCAAAATGCTAATCGTAACATCAAAGAAAATTTACCCATGTTGGAAGTAAAGTTGCCACAGTTTTCTGATGAGGAGGCTCAAAATACAATTACCAGCTGCTGTGGCAATATTATTGACAGTAAAGACAGTGATACGTCTATGGCAGACATGTCTTTAGAAGAATTCAAAGAAGCTATGAATCAAATCACTTTGAAAGAAGATCACAAGCTGAAAGTTGTACCAACTAAAATTTATACCATGGCTTTTCATCCCACTTTCAATGGTACATTGTTAGCAGCAGGATGTAAAAGTGGAGCAGTCGGAGTCTGGAATGCATCTCTTGAAGGAAAAAATCATGATGATGGTCTGGTTATTTTTCAGTACCAAGTAAGCCCAACAAGTTGTGTTAGTTTTAGTGAATCAGAGCCCAATATTCTGTACAGCACAAGCTATGATGGCACATTACGAAGAGGAGACTTGCAGAAGCAAACATTCACATTGGTACACAGCACATCAGAAGATGAAAACGACTGTCACTTGACTTGGCACTGTGAAATTAGCCCTGGGGTCCTCTTGGTTGCTCAAGGCAATGGCTGTATTATCAAAGTGGATACAAGGGAACCAGATTCAAAGACCAATAGGTACAAATGCCATACTCGTTCAATGAGAACATTAAGTATTCACCCAGTTACAAAACAACACATTTTAACTTCATCCAGTATTACTAGAGTAGCAGCAATTTGGGACTTGCGCAAGATGTCAAAGAGTCTGAGTAAAATTTCCTTTGACAAATCTCCTTCTGGAGCATTCTTCTCTCCAATCACTGGCAACAAGATTTTGACCACAAGTTATGATAACAACATTTCAATTTACTCATCTACTTACCTCTCAGCACTGAAGTTGCAATCTAAGATTATACAATGCAACTTTACTGGCCGCTGGTTTTCAAGCTTCAAAGTAAGTTTATGGAACCATGCATTTTGTACATTTCAATGTTGTTGTGAACAAAACGTCTATCTCGTTTTTTTGTCACTGTAAGCAAAATGTCTATCTCATTCCCGAACGTTATGGAAATGAGATGGCGCTCGAGATAGACATTTTGCTTCACGTGTCAAAAAACAAGATTATCGTTTTGCTTCGCGTGACAAATTAAGAGCTAGGCATTTTGTTCGCAACAAGATCGAATTATAATGTAAATTGGGATATAGAAACCAACATGGTAATTTTATTGCTTATTCTAAAAAGGACATTGTCCTGCTCTGAATCAATAAATACACGATACACAAATTTCTAATTCTTGAGTTCACTATGTATTTTTAATTATTCTTTGAAAGTCACACAATTACGTCACAATCAGTGCATCTTGTAACATCATTTTTTTTTTTTTTTTTTTTTTTTTTCAAAAATTAATTTAAAATACCAGTACTTAATAAACTCAAAAATTAGACATTTTAATATCAATCAATTCAGGACAATCTCCTCTTTCAGAATATGCACGGAAAAAAATTAGCACTAAAGGCAGGTACATGAACCTGTATTTTGCAATAGGTACACTTGAATTTGGACCAGGTAGTTATAAAACTACAATATCACTTAATGTAAGTGAGTCACAACTTTATTGTTGTACAGTGCACCTGCATTAGGTATTATTATAGTATAATAACACCTGGGTTCTAGCTATATTCTAGTTATATGTCTACCTATTGCATTGTTAGTATTAATTTATTTGCCTGTGACTAAAATAACCCTTAAAAAAATTGGCCGGCCTCATTGTAATGTAAAACTTGAGTTTTCTTCATTAAAAAAAAAGTTTTTGAAACAAAGTAATTTAAAAAATGCTTCATTTTGCTAAAATCTGCAGAAGGGGGGGGGGGGGGGGGGGAACAATAATAAAAATGTTAAGATGTTCTAAATATATTTTGTTTCATGAAGTCAATGTTTTGTGTGCTTTAGGATAAATTATATTAACCATTAATGTCATTTCTTATTATTTACAGGCTATGTGGCATCCTCAGCGTGAAGATGTATTCATCATTGGATCCATGCAAAGACCTCGAAAGCTCGAGATCTACCACACGGCAGATAAAAGGTTAGGTGTGCTGTTAAATGTGGAAGATGCACATTTTACTACAATGGGACCAGTTGCTTTATTCCACCCCTCTTTACCAGCTGTAGCGTGTGGTAGTACTACAGGATACATCCACGTCTTTGACTAGTTTGGAACATTTTTCTATGTGTTAATTTTTTTTCTTCTTACATATACGTATCTTTCAGGTTTGTAGCTTAATTATAATTTATTTTATTAAAAACGTAACAAATAATGATTATTAAATTTTAAATACATTAATTGCATACATATTACCAATAATATAATTCTAGTATCATACCTTATAATATAGTCTTGTAAATATTGAATGTTTAGATGTATGTTGTACACACATTGTGTTTAATAAATAAATAAAAAATAATAATATAGTCTTGGGTTCAATACCCAAAATTTCTATAACAATAACGATACTATATTCTAGGACCACACTATAAAAGTAACAATATTGTTACTTTTAAAAATGTCCCCCATGATAACGATACTATAATGATAACGATAGTTTTTTGATAACAATAACTATAAATCACAATGCAATTTTTTATCAAAATAAAATATTTTAAATACTTGCTTCATGACTGTACTATACCTACAATGATTAACCGCCTCATATATATCAATCTTGTTGCAAAAAAAAGGCCTATCTCGTATTTTGTCAGTGGTAGCAAAAGGCATATCTCGTTTTTTGTCAGTGGAAGCAAAAGGCCTATCTCGAGCGTTATCTCCATAACGTTCGGGAACGAGATAGGCCTTTTGCTTCCACTGACAAAAAACGAGATAGGCCTTTTGCTTCCACTGACAAAATACGAGATAGGCCTTTTTTTTCGCAACAAGATACATATATATATATATATATATATATATATATATATATATATATATATATATATATATATATATCTATTGGGGAGAGTGGGGTCATACCACTTTGCACATTTTATTTTTTGAATTTTTTAATTTGTGATGTATGATGTTATATAAAAAGTGTGGTAATTTAGTTCATCTATTCCTACACAAACTCCAAAAGTTTGAATGATCTATTCCAACTCTTTGTCTCTTAATTTTTTAAAATACAAAAAGATGTTTTTACTCACAATTTGAAAAACCGTGGGGTCATGTGGGTCACTCCAATAAAAGCCACTAGATATTCACTAGATTTCAAAGGGTCACTTATTACTTCATAATGTATTACAATTTTAAAGTTTAAATAAGCAAATTAGTCTCCAAGTAAAAAATTATTTGTCACCAAACGAATAAATTTTTATACAAGATTTAGTTTTTTGTTTTATATATATATATATATATATATATATAAATTTTAGAGTATTAAGATTGTTAATGTTTTAAGAGGGTGCACTACTTATTCTAAAAGGTCTAGCACTCTGAAAATATGTAGGTAGACAAATTATTTTTGAATGTGAGGAATTCTGTGTATGGACGTTCAGCAGATTTTGTAATCTCTGGATCATTTAAAATTGGAACTACCTCTGATCCTGTAACTGTGACACTTTTCTCAGTAATTGGCAAAAGAAATTCTTTTTTATTTTGTTTTTTCTGTCTCAGTACAATTACAAGAAATTGCTTAATCTTCTTGGGAATGTTATAGTGCTTGGACGTTGGTCTTACTTTAAGTTTCCGCAGCTTTCATATCAATGATGGCCTGCAAAATAGCTTCTTCATCCAAACTTTTACCTTTTCTTCTGTATGCTCTCATCATTTTCTAAATAAAAAAAATTAAATATTAACTTACAATTGGTTAAAAGGGATCATAACTAGTACAATGAAGCTGACCCACATGACCCCGTAAAAGTGACCCACATCGCCCCATGGTAGTCTGTACACTTTTTACATGAATAAGAATATCAAAAATTGTGGATAAACCAATGAAATAAATTTTATGGTATAATGTAAGTAACATATTAAGACATGTTCTCACAAAAAATTTGGAATGGGGAAACATTATTTGTTATTTTATTAGCAAAAATGTAAAAAAAAAAAAAAAAGAAAACTTACTTTTTTGGCTTCAAAAATTCCTTCTTGTTTTTTTCCCAAATGATGATGCTCAATTTTTCAACAAACACTTTTACAAACACGTCCTGCTTATGACATCAAATGTTAAAAATTTGAACATCCTACCACAATTCAAACAGTTTAAAATTCACAAAATGTGTTTTGCAAGTGACCCGTATGACCCCACTCTCCCCTATATATTATATATATATACAGTATATATGTATAATATATCGATGTTTACCCGTCAAAGTGAACGTACTACACTTTACAAATTTCACTCGAAATGAACGATCTACGTTTGGCGCTTCTACGCGTTTTAACATGAGAACTAGATGGGTGAACTTGGAATTTGTAAAGTGTAGAACGTTCATTTTTCCCCAAATTTGTAAAGTGTAGTATGTTCACTTTGATGGGTAAGCATTAGTGCTGTCGAAAAAAATCCGGATTTTGAAATCCGGATAAAAAATTATCCGTTATCCGAATTTCTATCCGGACCACGATCCGGATAATTTGATCCGGATCATATTTGGATAATATTGATCCGGATAATTTGATCGAGATCATGATCCGGTTTATTTTTTCCACATTAATAACCCAGATTACGATTTCATATAATTACGATAAATATTAAGCGTAATTGTGAATTTCGCGTTGGATATGTTAGAAATAGCTTGGATTTAAATACAAATTATGAATATAAGTGCTAATTTAAAGAACTAAAATTCAAATAAAAACTACCTGTTATACATTAGGGTATTTTACAGGCTATAACAAAACTAATCTTCTGATTGATGCTGTAAAAAAAAATCCGGATTTCGAAATCCGGATAAAAAATTATCCGTTATCCGAATTTCTATCCGGATCACGATCCGGATACACGGATTCGGATAATTTGATCCGGATCATGATCCGGATAATTTTGATCCGGACCATGATCCGGATACAATCCGGATCGTGATCCGGATTTAAAACGGATCAGGGAATCCGGATAATTTATTGTCCGCCAAATCCGGATCCATCGATCCGGATAACTTTCTATCCGAAATCCGGATTTTAAATTTATCCGTATTTCGACAGCACTAGTAAGCATCGATATATATATATATATATATATATATATATATATATATATATATATATATATATATATATATATATATATATATATTATATATATATATATCGAGGGTGCTCCGCTATAATGTCCTAAGTCCACTTGACCTTGAAAAATAAAAAATCGTCGGATCAACCCCAAATTTTGGATTTATCCATTTCAGGTCATTTGCAGCAAAAAATATTTTTCAAGGTCAAATGGACTTAGGACATTATAGCGGAGCACCCTCGATATATACTTTTTAAATTTTTGGTAATATTTTCTAATTTTTTGTGAGCTTTTCTTACTCTTGTATGTATTTTGTCTTATTTTTGGAGCAAAATGCATCATTATAAATGCGAGGATAATATCATCAATTTTGTTAATCTATAACGATAACTTTTATGAAACTGTTAATCTATAACGTTTTGATAATCGAATATTGTTATAGTATGGTTATCGTACACAGTAGATGATACAGTAGTCCATCTCCTATACAGAAAATGTCAGATCAAAAAACGCGCCATAATTCCGACTGGGTGAAGCGGGCTGAACTAAAAGTAACTGAAGTAACGTTATGCGTGTAGTTCAGCCCGCTTCACCCAGTCGGAATTATGGCGCGCACTGATCTGACATTCTCAGTATAGGAGATGGACTACTGTATCATATACTGTGGTTATCGTATTTACGATAATCGAACCCTAGACTGATATAGTGTTTTTATTATTATTATTATTATTATTTCACCTTTGCACAAATGTAGACCTATATATGTATAAGTACACCTTGGTGTTTAATAAATAAATATATATTATTTCACCTTTAATTTTGCTTCTCTCATTAATTTTATGTATTGCAATGAATAATTTGGAGGTCATGCTTCTATTTTTATTTCATAAATAAAGACAAAATCTCCTTTTTTTTTTTTTTTTATTAGTATTATTAAAATTAAAGACTTTTTGCATGATTTTCATAAAAGAATTGGTGTAATATCCAGACTTGGCCAGCGCTCTTTTAAAATGAGCGCGCTCACGCTCATCGCTCACGCTCACGTAAATGAGCGCGCTCACGCTTTCGCTCGTGATTTTGCAAATGAGCGCGCTCACGCTCACGCTCATGAATTTTTTGAGCGCGCTCTTTTCGCTCATATTTATATATTTCCCATTGGTGCATTTTATTCTTGAAGGCTTTTAATTTATACGTATATTGATTTTTATACAGAAGAGGACGAGGTAGAACGTTTATACATATAATATTATTATTATTCATTAAGTATGCAAGAAAAATAATAATTACAAAACATAGCTAATTTTACACACAAAATTGCCTTAAACTACGTTTGTTCTATGCAGAGCAATGTTATTCATTACTCAAGAAGAGCATCGAAAAGCATTCAGAATGACGAAAGTTTAACACTTTACGTCGCAAAAATAATAATAAATATATTTTTTACAGTCAGTGCCTAAACATGAACTTTCATGCTGGTCACTATTTGATTTAAACTGAGTAACCCCCCCTCCCCCCGTGAGCCTCTTTTAATCCCAGTACGTTTTGTTTTTTTTTTTTTTTTTTTTTTTTTGCAAAATTTTG
Source organism: Ecdyonurus torrentis (assembly GCA_949318235.1). Classification (NCBI taxonomy): domain Eukaryota; kingdom Metazoa; phylum Arthropoda; class Insecta; order Ephemeroptera; family Heptageniidae; genus Ecdyonurus; species Ecdyonurus torrentis. The sequence continues at coordinate 26,857,794 of OX439131.1, forward strand.
AATATTGCTATTGATGTCTATGGCTATAATTACTGTTGGTTTAATCACCATTCTGTGTCAAAAAAAAGGGTCATCTGGCACTAACAAAAGATCTTCAGATACTTGTGTCCATTACTCGCAAAATGGTTAGGTGTCGCGACTTGCAGTTGAAAGTGGACGGGGGGAGGTGAGCATGCACTTGCGAACTATACAATCATTCCTATATTTTCTCTATTCATTGAAAAATGTTTTCTACTATATATTTTTGTTTTGTTATCATGCTATTAACTCTTTATTTCAAATGTAATATCTAGAAAAAAATAAAAAAAAGAAAGCCTTTTATTAAAATAGTAGAAATGAGTACAAATTTCAAAGTAAAAAGGTAAAAAGGAGAAAAAAGTGAGCGGGTGAGTAAATAAAGAGCGAGTTCGCTCAACTCATTTAAAATGAGCGCGCTCACGCTCATGCTCATATTTACAAAAATGAGCGCGCTCACGCTCAACTCATAAAAAATGAGCGCGCTCACGTGAGCGTCGCTCAAACAAGTCGCTCATGGCCAAGTCTGGTAATATCTATTGTGTGCTTAAAGTCATAATATGTAATACAAAAATTAGAGACAGTCATGCTGTTATAATTATTTACTTACTGTTTTAGAAGTTCGGGAACTAGTAACTAACTGAGGAAATAATACTAACTATGGAAAAGCAAAATAGAAGTACAGTATTCAAAATTCTATTATATGTTCAGTAATTCAATATGATCTAGGAAATATTTTCTTAATTTTAAAATATTTAATTTTAATCAATTAATTTTATTGTAATCCTATGCTTATTGAATCACAATGCCCTTATTTTAATATCGTTTGAAAAAAAATTAATAATATTAAAAAAAAAAAGGGGGGGGTGTTATCTAATGTCTAACGAATGGTAGTACACTACTTTGCTTTTTAAAATGAGACAAAGAGATTTTGCTAAATATGCTGCTCCAATGAAGTGGCTGGAAGGTAATTGTCACATAAACAGCAAGGTGTATCTACTGCTGCATTTCTCCGCCTTCTTATATCACTCGTATGTGCGAGCACCAAAATATGCTTGCCTACTTGACCAGTCCTCTGTCTGGTGCAAGCTCGTGCACACCTTTGCTCTCTCTCTCTCTCTCTCTCTCTCTCTCTCTCTCTCTCTCTCTCTCTCTCTCTCTCTCTCTCTCTCATCCTGTCTAGAGAAAAATATCATGCAATAACTAGCAGAGAGAGAGAGATAGAGAAGTGAAGATGATGGTTTGCTGTCTAATTTGGTTTTGCATGATACTCACAAAGGAAGTGAGACAGTAGCAGAGAGAGAGAGAGAGAGAGAGAGGTGCACCAGACAGCTGGTCAAGCAAGCATAAATATTTTGGTGCTCACACATACGAGTGATGTAAGAAGACGGAGAAATGCAGCAGTAGACACACCTTACTGTTGTTACAATTATTTTCTAGCGATTTCATTCACGCTGCATATTCGGCAAAATCCTTTTGTCCCATTTTATAACAATTGTAGTGTACATATTGTAACAATATATTTTTAATCATTCGAAAACTCAAGCTATGTCTTATACTAATTATGACAAGAAACGTTTGCTAAATTTGAATGGTAGATTAAATTAAAATTATAGTTGGGATTTTAGAAATAAGTAAGGACCTTTAATTACCTTTTGGTGAAAAAAAATGTACTTAAGATATATCTCAAAAGTAATGTGAGAAAAATAACAATAACAAAAAAATAACCGGTTCCCCCAAAGAATTAGCTTAAATGAAGTTTGTCCTATGCTGAGCAATATATGTTATTCACTACTCCAGTATGGCCTCCAAGCGCAATAAATATGACGTCATCCGCATATACACCCTATTCATTTCTCATTTCTTAAGAACAGCATAGAAAAGCATTTAGAATGACGTCGTCATGCGCACACACCATTTAGTAAATATATTCTATATAATAATAATTTTTTATTTGTTATTTAATTTTAATTTTCGAGAGAAAAAGCGGATGCGAAAAGTGCAGCGATTTCATTGGCTAAAAGTGGCGCCATGAAAAAAGTTCAGCAAAGAAATACCTGAATTTGGTGACAAAAATTACCACAATTTTTCTCAAGGGGATGAGTTTTTTGGATGAGTTCAGATAAAAAAAAGTAACAGAATCTGATCGCCTGAGAGTTGTTTCAATGCATGCTAATATTTAGTATTTTTTTTTTCTTTGATAATAGCTTAAGGTTGGTATTTCCGAATTTGTCCGAATTGGCGGCAATAACAACGATAACAACAGCTGGACCTATACCGTACCGGACCTATATGGACGCATTGAATGTTACGTAATTGCTTCATATACCGTGTATTATACCATTATACGTACCGTTTCAAGCAACTTCAAGTTGTTTTTATCAATTTTGTGAGTAGACCTATGATTTCGTGTTAACGTATTGGCTTCTTTATTTGTAAAATTCATCAGCTTTTAATCATACATGCGATAGTTTTGTTTTATATAGTTGGGGCTCAAAAGACATGCGCATATGCTTTTTCAACATAATATAATTATAAATCTATCATTATCCTCACTGTCTTGTTGTATTTATTTAATAATCAAAGTTCTTTCTCAAATACTTTGAAACAAGAGGAAACTCAAGAATGGCCTCAGCTCGTCGGTCATCGCGTTTGTCTTTGATGGCTTCAGTGACTGCAGCAAATACCTCTCAGAATGAAAATGATGATGAAGTAGGCCGTCAGCAAGCACCTACCACTTCTCAAACAACTAAAACTAAGAAAAGTTTAAGAGTTTTACGTGTTAAGAATAAAATTGAAGAGATCATGATTGATTCAGACACGTCAGAGGAAGAAGATTTAGCAAGAAAAAAGATAAAGATTTTGTCAACTTCTGATTCGGAACATTTCTCGGATAATTATGATAAAATGAAGAATTCTGCAACTCATTCAAATTCTTTACCAAAAAGAGAGGCAAAAATTAAACAAGAAAAACAAAGAGAAAATGCACCTACCAAAAGAAAAATTGCCCAGAGAAAGAACCAGATGAAAAAAGAACCCAAACTCAAATTGGGTGTAACACCGATGGAAGCACTTCGTAGAAAAAACATTGAAGAGAGAATGCAACTATTTAAAGATCTTAAACTTGATGAGGCAAACAAAGAGCTACAAGAGGTAGTGCAACTAACAAAGTCAATCAAGCCCAAGTATAAGTCAAAAGTTTTGATTCCAAAAGTTCAGGAAAATCTTCCTCCTCGGAAATCTCTTCGGCTAGAAGGCATCAAAGCAACTGAAATTGAAGAAGGAGCACCACGTCCATCATTCCGTTACTCTGCACCTCCCATGTTTCATTCCTCTGGAAAAAACTGGGGAAGTGATAATCGTAACACCAATGAAAATTTACCCATGTTGGAAGTCAAGTTGCCAAAGTTTTCTGATGAGCATACTCAAAATGCAATAACCAGCTGCTGTGACAATTTTATTGACAGTAAAGACAGTGATACGTCTATGGCAGACATGTCTTTAGAAGATTTCAAAGAAGCTATGAATCAAATCACTTTGACAGAAGATCACAAGCTGAAAGTTGTACCATCTAGAATTTACAGCATGGCTTTTCATCCCACTTTCAATGGTACATTGTTAGCAGCAGGATGTAAAAGTGGAGCAGTCGGAGTCTGGAATGCATCTCTTGAAGGAAAAAATCATGATGATGGTCTGGTTACTTTTCGGTACCACGTAAGCCCAACAAGTTGTGTTAGTTTTGGTGAATCAGAGCCCAATATTCTGTACAGCACAAGCTATGATGGCACATTACGAAGAGGAGACTTGCAGAAGCAAACATTCACATTGGTACACAGCACATCAGAAGATGAAAACGACTGTCACTTGACTTGGCACTGTGAAATTAGCCCTGGGGTCCTCTTGGTTGCTCAAGGCAATGGCTGTATTATCAAAGTGGATACAAGGGAACCAGATTCAAAGACCAATAGGTACAAATGCCATACTCGTTCAATGAGAACATTAAGTATTCACCCAGTTACAAAACAACACATTTTAACTTCATCCAGTACTAGAGTAGCAGCAATTTGGGACTTGCGCAGGATGTCAAAGAGTCTGAGTGAAATTTCCTTTGACAAAGCTCCTTCTGGAGCATTCTTCTCTCCAATCACTGGCAACAAGATTTTGACCACAAGTTATGATGACAACATTTCAATTTACTCATCTACTGACCTCTCGGCACTGAAGTTGCAATCTAAGATTAATCACTGCAACTTTACTGGCCGCTGGCTTACAAACTTCAAAGTAAGTTGATGAAACCATGCATAATGCTTACTGTACATTTATAATGTAAATTTGATAAAGAAACCATCATGGTAATTTTATTGCATATTCTAAAAGAGGGCATTGTCCTACTGAATCGACATATGCAAATTTCTAATTTTTGAGTTCATTATGTACAGTCAACTGGGGTGACTTTGAACGCCCGGGGTGACTTTGAACACCCAATTATCTCTGTCTTGGGGCCTCATTTTAGAAATTTGAAGAATCTTAATTTTGTTCAAATTTGTTTTTGATCTTAATGACATGTTTCAAAATTTTGAAATGAGTGCCCAAAGTAGAGATAAATGGGTGTTCAAAGTCACCCCGGGCGTTCAAAGTCACCCCGGTTGACTGTATTTTTAATTATTCTTAAAAAGTCACAAAATGACGTCACAGTTAGTACCCATGCAATGCATGTTGTAACATCGTTTTTTTTTTTTTTTTTTTTTTTTTTTTTTTAATTAATTAATAAAAAATACCAGTACTTAACACCCTGAACTAAAAAATTAGACATTTTAATTTCAATCAATTCAGGACAATTTTCTCTTTCAGAATATGGCTAAAATAACCCCTAAACAAATTGGCCAGCCTCATTGTAATGTAAAGCTTGAGTTTTGTTCATAAAAAAGAAGGTAATTGCTTTTTAAAGAAAGTAAATTTAAAAATGTTTCATTTTGCTAAAATCTGCAGAAGGGGGGAAATAATAATAATAAAAATGTTATGTTGTTTTAAATATATATATTTTTTTCATGTAGTCAATGTTTTGTGTGCTTTAGGATAAATTATAATAACCATTAATGTCATTTCTTATCATTTACAGGCTATGTGGCATCCTCAGCGTGAAGATGTATTCATCATTGGATCCATGCAAAGACCTCGAAAGCTCGAGATCTTCCACACAGCAGAGAAAAGGTCTGGCGTGCTGTTAAATGTAGAAGATGAAGAACATTTTACTACGGTGGGAGCAGTTGCTTTATTCCACCCCTCTGTCCCAGCTGTGGCGTTTGGTAATGCTTCAGGATACATACATGTCTTTGACTAGTTTGGAACATTTTTCTATATGTGTGCCTTTTTTTTTTATCTCAGGTTTGTAGCTTAATTATACTTTATTTTAGGTATTGAAAACGTAACAAATAATGATTATTAAATTTTAAATACATTAATTGCATACATATGACCAATAATATAATTCTAGTATCATACGTACCTTATAATATTGTGTTTTATTATTATTATTTCACCTTTAATTTTGCTTCTCTCTCATTAATTTTATGTATTGCAATGCAATGGATAATTTGGCGGTTATTCTTCTATTTTTATTTCATAAATAAAGACAAAATATTCTTTGGTTATTTTCCTCAGTATTATTAATTTTAAAATTAAAGGCTTTTTGCATGATTTTCATAAAATAATTGGTGTAATATCTTTTGTGCCTTAAGTCATAATATGCAACACAAAAATTAGAGACAGTCATGCTGTTTTAATTACTGTTACAAGTTAGAAAACCAGTAACTGACTAAGGAAATAATAGTAACTGGAAAAGCAAAATAGAAGTACAGTATTCAAAATTCTATTACATGTTCAGTAATTCAATATGATCTAGGAAATATTTTATTTTAATCCTATGCTTATTGAATCATTATGCCCTTATTTTATTATCGTTGCAAAAAAAAAAAAAAAAAAAAAATACAGTATTATATATACCTGTACATATAATAATAATAATAAAAAAATTGTTATCTAATGTCTAACAAATATATGGCAGTACACTGGCGGTCAATAAATATGTCAGGCTATCATTCAAGTCTCCCTTATAATTAACATTAGGAGAGATCAACGCAGTCAGACATCATTATTGCCCGGGAGTGTACATATTGTAACAATATATTTTAAAATTATTCAAAAACTCAAGCTATGTCTTATACTAATGGACCACTTGCAATAAAATGTTTTTAATTGTTGCAACAAGTAAGTGAAAACATTTTTACATAAGAAATGCATTAAGAATGGTTCAAATTATTTTAAAAAGTTCGTTCATTGCAAGTGGTCCATTATAAGAAGAAATGTTTGCTAAATTTGAATGGTAAAATATAGGCCTATTATAATATTTGTATGTTTAACAATGGGCTTAAATTGTTGGCAGTAAATTGAAGTGGTACTTAATATGTTTTCCATAGGCTATTTTTTTTTTATTTTTTAACATTAATATTATGGTTTATTATACCAATTAATTTTCAATAAATCAAGGACAAAAAAAAATTAAAAAAACTACTACTACGACAAATTTAGATTGTAAATGTGTTAGGTGGGATTTAAGAAATAAGTAAGGACCTTATTAGTTAAAAAAAATGTACTATATAGGAAAAAAAAAACGCGGTTGGTATTAATTACGTTTAAAAAAATAATTAGAAAATAGTTGGTAGAGATTAGAGCACGTTGAATTGAAAATTAATAAAACGCGAAAGTTCTCTAATTTAAATAGTAAATTGGGACTAGGGATGCAAATCATTATAGCTTGCGCTAAATAAAAATAGACGATACCCCTCATCCCTTTTAACGTCTATTTTTATTTAGCGCAAGCTATAATGATTTGCATCCCTAGTCCCAATTTACTATTTAAATTAGAGAATTTTCGCATTTTATTAATTTTCAATTCAACGTGCTCTAATCTCTACCAACTATTTTCTAATTATTTTTTTAAACGTAATTAAAAAAAAAAAGTACTACAGTTAAAAGTGAAAATCTTGCTAACACAAACACATTGGTGGCCTTTGGTACAAATAAAATAATAATCTAATTAGAGATATGGAGTATGTAGTTATAATCTCTGTGCTAGCAAGATTTCACTTAACTTATATAATAGGACATTTTTTCTTCAGTATGGTTAGGTCCTTGCTGGTTTTATCAAACATTGTCCATCAATTTTAACTTATATTAAACGTTTATGTATTCTGACTTTGCAACGTGGGTGTGGGTGTTTTAATATTGTATAATGTAATACAAAAATTGTGTTACGCGTATTTCTACAAAACACTTATACTGATTTGATTTGACTAAAAGAAAATAAATAATTGTGCCTCATTCTTACTTAATATTTACATTTTATTATCCAGTATAGGTCTCATTTTATGTATTTATATGAAATAAATTGATAATATTTTTTTAGTTTTTTGTTTAACAACTGCATAATATGTCATGCTCAAAGGTGTCATTCAAATTTAAATAAGTGAACTAATAATAGTGTAGATGTTAGGACTTGGGAGGCCAAGGTGAGATTTTTGTTCTTAAAGAATTCCACTAGTGTTATAATCAAACAGGATACCGACTAAATAGGCAACACTAATCGTAGAATATCCTTTAAAATATACCATATTTATATGATGTCATGATGTTCTAGGCCTCTCTTTATGAAAGATGTATTTGCATTTTGTATATTAATTTTCTTTTTCCCCAATAACTTTGCACAGCAAATTAAATAATAGTTCCTATTTACAAGTATTATGTATTAAGGAAAATAAACCATCGCAGTTAGGTATGATAAATTGAAAGAAAAGGATAGTAGAAAACCAGCAAGGGCCTTACCATAGTGAAGAGAGTCCCATATAGTTCGGTGAAAATCTTGCTAGCACAGACATAAAATAACTAACACATTGGAGATATTTTGGCAATCGACTCCAAGAAAGATATGGAGAGTGTTATGCCTTCATCAGTCCTTACAGACTCAGAGAGAGAAACTATGATCATTCATAATTTCTCTCTGAGTCTGTAATGACTGATGAAGGCATAACACGCTCCATATCTCTCTTGGAGACGATTGCCGAAATATCTCCAATGTGTTAGTTATTTTATATCTGTGCTAGCAAGATTTTCACCAAACTATGGGACTCTCTTCACTATGGTAAGGCCCTTGCTGGTTTTCTCCTATCCTATTTACAAGTATGCTATTTAAATATTTGCATCACAAAGGTATGGGGGGAACACTTGACTTTAACATCTCAATTTTAATGTTTCATTTTTTTTTTTTTTTTTTTTTTTTTAATGCTGTTGCTCTAATAATGCAACCATTTTGAAAACAATATGTAAATTGATGTGGCTGCAGCCAAAGGGCATATGTGCATTTCAAGGCTGCCCCACAAAGGGCATTTGTGTATTTTTGACCAAAATTATTTTATTTATTTCACAGAAATTTTTATGGTGTTTTGACAATTATTTTTTAAATATAACAAATAATGTTGCGTGACTTTTTCATCGAAGAACAATGACTGCTTATGTTTACTCAAAATGCGGAAAGGAAGTGGCCGGAAAAGGAAGCCACGTGACGGTTAAAGTGGGAGAAAAGTTGGTGCTAGCAGCAAGCTAGGCCTGAGCTACCTCCCACTTTTACCGTCACTTGGTTTCCTCTTCCGGCACTTCCTTTTCCGTATTTTGAGTAAACATAAATAATCAATTTGGCCAACCATGAGCAATTTTTTATCTCATGTAAAATTATAAAAAAATGCACATACGCCCTGTGGCCACGGCCACATTGATATGAGAAAAATATAATGTTAAAAATAAATTAAACTGCTCTTCTAAAAAATAAAGTTACAATAATCCTTTGTTGCTGAATCCATTGATAATCATTTTATGTACTGTAATTATTAAATCACACTTTTTTTTTATCTTTGTTTACTAAATTAGAAATAGGAATCAGACTTTCAAAACAGGGATTTTTGTGGAAAATAAACTAGGCACAGCTCAACCATACTAAAAAAAAAGTTGCTAGCAGGACAACTTTGTGACCCTGTGAAGTCTTGACTTAATATATTGCTTTCATAAACAACAACAAAGCAATTATAACTCAAGTTAGAAATTTTTCTCAACACTGGATTTTTAATGTAAGTGTATGTATACTGAGACTGAGCCACAAAGCTTTTGCTTTCCTCAATTTCAATCAATTTAGTTCCAAATTTTTTTTTTAACTTAAAATTTTGAATGAAATAATAAGAAATGCATGAGGCTAGTAAGCTACAATAAACATTTATAAGTTCGAGAAGAGATTCTTACTTGAGTTACCTACTTCATTCCGGCCCAAAGGATACCATGAATAATCAAGACAGAAACACAAAATCATCTGCCAGTACTTATTTAGTATTGTTGGGCTCTTGAGTTTGCTTATTTCCTCACTAAAACCTCTTTTTCAAGTCTAGTATTCCCCAAGCGCTCTCAATCCATAAGTGAGCTATTTAACAACACGGAAATAATTTTGTAAGAATAATTGGAATCTAGGAGTTTAAACTTTTATTATGAGTTCTTTTCTTTCTTCTTGTGTAACACCAACACCGGAATCCTACTTGATTCAAGGTGAAAATAATCCAGTACCAATTATATCAGAAACTGCAGATGGTATACAATTATTATTATTTTTATTATTATTATTAAATACAATGTGTGTACAACATACATCTAAACTTTAAAAAAAAAATTAAATGGTTTATGCATGCATTTTACTTATTCATCTTTTGTATGTTTTAAGGAAAATAAAATAAAACTTTGTGGTACATGCATATACTGAGTTTTGATCTGAACATTTTCCTTTTATGTAAACTCAGTAAACTTCAATGAAACTTTTCCATTTAAGTAAATTTAAATGGAAAATCTAACTTATTTTTACATATTGCAACGTTATCTGTATTACAATACTTTTTTATGCTAATTTAAGTGATGTTAGACCATAACAATATAAGATATTATTTCAAACTTTCTATTTGGTATTTAAAAAAAAAAATGTTTGAGCATTACAAACTTTCAATGCTTTTACGTGCAGAAACCATAACAATATATTTATACCATAGTGCATTAGCATTACATACATACTTACATACATATCCTGACGCTATAGTCCCTTTCGGGGTAAGCCAACAACATAGATGATATTTAGCCTGACCCAGTAATAGACCTCCACAACTTTCTATCCTGACATATTACTCTTGCTTCCCTCAGATTCATATGTTATTTGTTTCATACACTTTCTTTTGCATCTCATACTACGTACATTCTTATTTTCCAAACATCTGCCAAACACTTCAGACTATGATGTTTTAGGCCTGCCTGTATCTCTCCTTCCATCCACTCTGCTATGGAATACCTGTTTTGCAATTCTTTCATCACCCATTCTCTCAACATGACCAAACCACCGTAACACTGCTCTCATACTTCTCAGTTGCCGTTTCTTTCACTCCACATTTCTCCATCACCCAAGTATTTCTTACCCTATATCTAACCTTGTTTTACCACACATACTTCTAAGAAAACTCGTACCAACCGCATTTTTTACTGGCAATATGTTGTGAATTAATATTTCTGACAATTCCTGCAATAGAACTGCAAATTTGAGCTGTATTATCTACCTAACTTTGGTTTACATTATTGTGGCTATTTCAAATGACAGCTCTTTGGTTAAAAAATTATTATTGAAGAATAACTGAACATTCATAAAAGCTTCTCCTGTATTTAGACCAGCAATTAAAATAATAATAATAATATAATCATAAATGAATTATTTGACATATTTTGCGTAAGGTAGAATAATACTAATAATAATTAACAGACCAGGCAGTTGAGGCACAACAGTCAAAATATTTACTTGTTTCTCTTACAATAGAAGACATGCAAAAGTATGTTTAGTGAGAAAATAAACAAACTCGCAGCTTAACGATACTATATAACAAATTGCTAGCAGACAACTTTGTGTTCCTGTCTCGATTTAGCATGCTATCTTTATGGGGCAATGAAGCAGCTATATAACTCAATTTAGACATTTTTTTTTCAGAGCTGAAATTTTTACTGTAGCTTACTGAGCTACAAAGCTTTTCTTTTCCTGGATTTCAAGGTATTGAATGAAAAAAAATCATTTGTAACCAAATTGTTTGAAATCCAGGAAAACAAAAGCGTCGATGCTCAGCAAGCGCCTACAGTAAAAATATCAGTTCCAAGAAATAATTCTAACTTGAGTTATAGCTGCTTCATTGGCCCATGAGAAAGTATGTTAAATTGAGACAGGAACGCAAAGTCGTCTGATAGCACCTTGTTAGTATAGTTGTTGTTGTTGTTGTTTTTTTATCCCCTCATTAAGCCTACTTTTGCAAGTTTTCTATTTGGCAAGGTATCATCAACACAAAGTACAAAGCAGGGACCGGAACTGCCTCTCATATTTGCGGTTCTTGAAAAGCGGTTCTCAATGGGCGGTACTTTGGGACCGGTTCCGAAAAGGTGGTTCTTAAGAACTGGTTCCCAGAACCAGTTCTGAAAAGGCTGTTCTTAAGAACCAGTTTTAGGAACTGCTTAAAAAAAGTGGTTTTGAGCGGTTCCAAGAACCGGTTCTGGTTCTTGAAAAATAATAATTTCTATTAATAATTAAAAAAGAAAAAAATATAAATTATTATATTTTTATTAATATTTCACATACAAGTTGATAATAAATGTAACCTGTTTCTTTTTAAGGCATCCTGGATGTGTAAAATATTAAAATATGCATTTTTAAAGCCAAAAATTAACGCAAAATCACAAGCAAATAGTGATTAGTTAGTGAAAAGTTACTTTTATAGAGAGATCGTTAAAAATTATAATTTTTGAGTACCAGTTCTTGGAACCGGTTCTGAAAAGGCGGTTCTTAAGAACTGGTTCTCAGAACCGGTACTGAAAAATGGTTCCCAGAACTGGTTCTCAAAAGACGGTTCTTTGGAACCGGTTACAAAAAAGTAGTTCTTTGGAACCAGTTCTCGAAACCGCTTCTAAAAAAGCGGTTCTCGGAACTGGTTCTGGTCTCTGGTACAAAGTGCCGAAGTTATTGGCTGGCAAACTGCAAATACTTTAATTTTAAATAGGATGCAGACTTGCATTTAGCTCCTAGATATTGAGAAGACAAAGTAAAACAAGAAAGTCAAGCAAAATGAAATAAGTAAATAAAAAAAATAAAAAAAAGTTTTTACTTTTTTAAGAAACAACACCGACTGCAATTGTAACCTAATCGGTCAGCAAGGAGCATACACGTACAATTATTGGGGTTTCTAAATTTAATAATAATACTAACATAGCTCTGAAGAGAAAATTTATTATTAAAAGAGTGCATTAATATTTTCAACATGTAAGAAGTATAATAACAATATATCGATTACAATAACATTTTTTTTTCTTTAATAATTCATGAAATTTATTATTTTATTTTAAATACAACAATACTTTTTGCTTGTTACATTTATTGAATCGCTTTTTGATATGACCTTATATCTGCAACTTGATACTATTTCATTACAATGTGTGTGTGTGTGTGTGTGTGTGTGTGTGTGTGTATGTGTACAAATTAGTGCACACAAAATAAAACATATTTGTATAATATATAATACTTAAAATTACAAATATGTTTTCTTTGTTATTTATTTTTAGTATTAATTATTAATTTATTTTTTGTTAAAAAAACAGTTATAATTCCTGCATCAAGAAACACATCTGCTAACCCTGTATTTGGCTCTAGCACCAATACAAATTGCAAAATAAAATACACAACCATTCTTTTATGCTTGTACAATATAAACATTATGAATATTTCATTTCTGTTATTCTTTTCATATTAAAGACTGTATACAATTAAAAGATAGATAGAAACACATAAAAAAGAGAGGTAAAAGATTTTTGGGGAATCTTTTACCTCTCTAAAAATCTTTTACAAAATCTTTTACCTCTTTTTTATGTGTTTCTATCTATCTTTTAATTATCAACCTATCGCAAAGTCGATTTTTTCCTAATTATATATTTATATAAAGGTTGTATACCGTAGCCTATATAATAACAAACTTGGTATTGTTTAAAAAAAAAATGATAATAAAAAACATAATAAACCACATAAAATATTATCCCCAGTTTGATAGCCTTACAGAAAAAATATATTATCAATTTTATTTATTTTTTTATATATATTATATTTATTCATATAGAAATAAACATATATTTGTAGGAATAAGTATAGTGGAACATGGCCATAAAAATTTTCATAATCACAAACATTCATTCAAAATAAGTTCCATTATCTATGATATATAAATTGCATATTCTTTTGTCACTTTTTTTCCCTCATAACATCACATATAGGGCCTTTATTAATAGGTACTAACACTTCTATAATTATATGCCAGATTTTATTTTTATTATAATTATTCTTAATTAATTATTGAACAATAATTTAATTGTGATATTTAAATAACACTGGCCATTTATAGATTATCATATATTATTATATCAAGTCTTCAGATAGAAAAAGGAACAGTAGTTTTGGCAGGAGAAAGTGTATGAATAATTATTATGTATACTTAATATTATTTATGGCATTTAATGTTGTGAAGTAAAAATCTACAACAGATGATTATATGCTCTTGGTGCAAGTGGTATAATAAATTGCTTCTTTAATTACTGTCTTCTTTACTTGGGACTTCAATGATAATGATGCACAATTTTTTTTTTCTTTATTATTATTTAATTTATTAATTTTTATTTTGTAGTTTCACAGGCAAATAGTAAGGGAGGATAGAGGAGACATCCAATATCATAATATAATTTTTCTATGTCCTTTTTTTTTTTTTTTTTTTTTTTTTTTTCTTCTTTTTTTCTTTCAACCATGTAATTTCAGTAGCAGTGCTGCACACATCATAAGTAATCTTGTCAGTGCTGGTCGCATGTTACACTGCATACTGACAGTCTTAGTGTTATGCTATAACATTTCCATTTTTACATATTTTTCCTTTTTTTGAGGTCCAAATATAACAACTTTTAATCACTGCCAATATGTTATAATAATTGTTTATGTTTATTGGCGTGGCACAGGGTGTCTTAGTAACAATGCACTTTCTGCTGAGATTATTGGCAACTGCTGTTCACAGTGATAATTAATAAGATGGCTAACACTCTCAAACATACGGTCCTTGGTCCTTACCTACAAAACAAAATTTAATAGAATTAGTAACATATAAGATATATTGAGGGAAAAAAAACAATTGCGGTTATGCATGATAAATTTAAAAGAAACAGATAGAAGAAACCAACAAGGGCCCTAACATAGTGAAGAGAGTGCCATAGTTTGGTGAAAATCTTGCTAGCACAGATATAAAAAAAAAAAAAAAATGATAATAACACATTGGAAATATTTTGGCAGAGATATGGAGTATATTATGCCTTCATCAGTCCTTACAGACTCAGAGAAACTATGAATGATGGCTCTGAGGTGTTACATTGTGTAGTTTTTGTATTAGTTTATATCTGTGCTAGCAAGATTTTTACCAAACTATGGGACTTTCTTCACTATGGTAAGGCCATTGCTGGTTTCTCATATCATTTTCTTTCAAATTTATCATACCTAACAAGGATAGTTTATTTTTCCTTAATATCTAATTATTTTATACATACATACATATCATGACGCCATAATCCCTTTCGGGGTAGGCCAGAACGAATCCTTTCTAGTAAGAGGGCTTACAATGATCTGTGGCTTACCAGACCACAGGCTCTACCCTTAATACCACGATCCTCTGGGCTCCTAATACCAGACCTGTGCAGCTCAGACCACCAAATCTTACGACGGCAGCACTCGCCACTATGTACGAGAGGTGGTCAAACTGCCTGGCCAACCCACGCATTGCAGCGGAAACGTACTCATTGAAACACACTGAAACTTCACCGTTCTAACCACCACTCTTACAAGCTGGCCTTTCAAGGCCAACCCAGCTTGGTAACGAACGCCGAACCTCCAGCGTGCCAAACGAGCACGCTAACGACTACACCACTTATTTTATTAAGTGTTATTTTTAATATGGGAGGTAAAAAATATGGTACTCACAACTCCCTCTGGATCTACAAGAAGAAGGTGTTTCTTTATACCACTCTGTAGCCCTGTCAATACATATTGACCTGGTGAACCTTGAGACTCACGCACCAAAAAATCACCATCCTGCATAAATCAAAAATAATTTGTGTATATTATTTTTCAGTCCTATTGGATATATTATAAGTATTACTTATTACATACCTTGAGTAGCAAGTTTTCTGCTTCTTTGCGACTGATTGGTCCATGGAACCAGGGTTCACTTTGCAACTGTTGTTTTTGTGCCGCTAGACTACCAGGTCCTGTTAATGCTGTACTGAATGGTTCTGCAACAAGATAAGTTCAAGTAAAATTATTAAATGATCATTTATAGTTTCTCTGTGAGTCTGTAAAGACTGAAGAAGGTACAGACACACTTTGTTTTACCTTGGAGTTTAGTGCTGAAAGCTATAAAATGTGATTGTAATATCTGTGCTAGCAAGATTTTCACCAAACAATGGAACTCCCTTCATTATGATAAGGCATCTAGCTGGTTTTACCTTTACTTTTCTTTCGCAATTATCATTCGTAAATGTGATGGTTTTTCCTCACTTTCTCTTGCTAGTAAATGAGACAAAAACCACTGAGGTTGGTTATGAATATGATAAATTAAAAATTGAAGGACAAAGAAAACCAGCAAGTGCCTCATCGTGTTTAAGAGAGTCTTTATAGTTCTGAAAATGCTTTTATTTTTAAGGTTGTAGGTTTGATTTTTAGTGGCTTTTGCAATTTGTATTGCAATATTGGATAACCTTCTTTGATAAATGCTGTGTTGATTGTATGGAGGCTTGAGGAGCTGGAGTCCTTTTTATTAGGAATGTAACTACCACTGCAAGCTAGTCTGTAAGAGATGGAACTATTGGTGAGTGAGCTCCGTAATGAGATAGCTGCCACTGGGCCAACTGACCACATGCATGAATGTAAAACTAATCAATCACATGCAGTATCTCCACTTCACCACTTGTCATCCTCCGCTCACAATCAGTTTCAATCATTTGACTTCAGGGGTAGTCACATTTCTAACAATTTTTTTGAGCTCCATTAACACAGCATTTATCAAAGAAGGTTATTCAATCTTCTCACATCAAAGTAAACAAACTACAGTTTACAAATTTTACTCAAAATGAACGCTCAACATTTGGTGTTTCTACAAGTTCAACAGGAGAAGTTAGCAGGTGACCTTGGATAAGTGTAGATTGCTCATAATGAGTAAAATTTGTCAAGTGTAGTTCTTTCAATTTGATGCAAGAAGAATGATATATATTGAGATTCAAATAACAAGACCCAAACAACACACTGTCCTCGTTTGAATTTAATGCCAAAAGACATCCATTATGCATTTTTCATCTCTAAAATAGCAAAATGTTCACCAAACTATATCATATATGATGCTCTTCACTATGGTGAGACTATTGCTGGTTTCCTCTGTACTTTCATTTTACTTGTAAATAAAATAGTAATGTCATGATGTAGCAATATTCCACAAATCAAAATTTGAAATTGTAAAGAAATTGTTGCACTCACGCATATCAAATACATCTTTAGGAGGTTGCCCTTCAGATGCTTTGGAATCTCCACCAATGTCATTGTTGACATATTCATGCTCCCATCTACGTCGAGATGGAGGAAGTTCTGAATGCAAGTCTATCAAGTTGCTACCGCTACTATCTGCTCAAGAAATAAAATATTATTTTAAAAATAAGAATAATAATATAATTATATAGGGTTATCATCTTAAAAATCAAAATGCTTTGAAAGACTAATTAGAGCAATAAAGAGGTGGTAAAATAAAAGTTCAATTAATGAAATAAAAGCTAAAATTTGTACATTTGCATGTTTGAATTTTGTATGTTGATTAGTCTTGTTACGAGACACAAAAAAAAAAAAAAAAAAAAAAAAAAAGCAGCTTCTTCACAGAAATCAGGTGTTAAAAAACAGCAGATAAACAGATCACCTTCAGTGTGTGCTCGTGGAAACCCTTGGCACCCTAGCATATGTTCTCCACCTTATATCACTGGAGCTCGCACTGGAATTTAGCAAACTATGTGTCTTATTTGTAACCCTACAAGAGAAATTTGGAGGAAAGAGGTCTGGGGATTGAGAATTCCAATCTATTAGTATGTCTCAGTTGATCCAGTGACCTAATAACAATCGGGCTGCCACACAACATTTGCTCAATAAAGTGGATCACCATATTGCTGGAAAATGTGCAGCAGCTACTAAGCCAAGTTTTTACCAGGTCGCTGGATCAACCGAGACAAGCCCACAGCATAGGCTCCTTGGTATCCAGATCTCCCCCAAATTTCTTCTATAGGGTCACATGAAAGACAACAGTCTTCATAGCTCCAGTGCAAGAGCTTGCCATTGAGTCTGCATTGTCTGAACATCATGTGCTAGAGGTTTGCCTGCACCTGCACCAGGGTGCCAAGGTTTCCCACGTGGAAAAGCTCTAAGGTAATTTGTATATTAAAGCTTGTAAAAATGAAGAAATAAAAAAAAATAATAATAATAAATAAATAAAAAAAGTTTTACAATTGAACTGCTGTTTTTTTTCAACATTTGATATTTGTGAAAAATTCTCTTTTCATTGTTTTGCGTCTTGCAACAAGGCATTGCACAAAATGCATGGTATATTTATTATTTTTAATTTTCAGTGAATTTTTAAGCAAATTTTGAGCAAATTGGCAGCTTTTTGTGCATTTACCTAACCCAAATGTATGCCAAGTAAAATTAATATTTGTACTCAAAAGTGGTTCCAAAACTTTTTATTTTTTAATTGATAGAGGGTTGTAAATCTTTAGCATAAAATTCTGTACATGGTAAATAGAGATTACTATCATTTCCTTTTTTAATATTCTATATTTTAATTTTTTTCCATGAATTTACACTAAATACATTACATTTCTTAAGAGTGGATGTAATGATTTAAATAGTAACTACGTAGTAGTAACACACTAACTTGCAAGTAGGATGAATGCAGGTTTAAATTGAATAACGTAATATTTTCACTCTTTCCCTAGCAATGCATTTCTCACTCATCTCTTATATCACACTTATTTCTACAGTAGACAAAAAAGGAAAGAACTCTAAAATGCTACCTCTTTGATGTGCAGGCTCAATGCTTGGTGCAGGTGGAGGGGGTGGACCTTCAGTTGGAGTGGGAGGTGGAGGAGGCTGTGGCACAGAGGGAGCATGGTACTGAGGCAAAGGAGGCACAGGAGGGGGGCCAATATCTGGAGGGACTTTGCCAGGCAGGTCATTGTAATAGTCAGGGTCACTAGCAGGTGACTGACAATCAAAGTCGGTAAATGACTTGGGTTGGGTTGCAGCAGGGGACACAAACCTGAAAACAACATAAAAAAAAATTAGTTTGAGGTTATTTCAAGCAGATGAATATTTACTTACTGAATGGGAGGCATTCCAATGTTGGGTGTTCTTCTAAGATATTCCTTGAATCGAAGCTCAAATGCTTGGCCAACTGTAGTTATGACATCTTGTGCCAGGCCACCCCCGCACTCTAGTACCATGCAGGAACGCCATTGTGAGGAGTCCTTAGCAACATACGCCATGAAGTCCAAGGTATCCTGTCACACCACACAAAAATTCCCATGAGTAATTAAAATCAACATTAATGATCTTGATGGTACACAGATTCTAATCAATCCAGCAACAACTGACTTGCTGTTCCTTCTATATTTGTAGAAATCAATAATTATTAGCCTCAGGGTCGGCCTGGGAGGAAAAGGCCCGGTCCGCGAGATTACAAAAGGGCCCGTGAATGAAAGGGGAGGTTGGGGACGAGGCCCCCCAAAACAGGGCCAAAAAAACGCCCCCTTTTCAGTGGGAATTTACTTAAAATAATTAAAAATTTTATGAGATTTTTATGACATGCACATTACAAATAAAATTATTATAATGTTTTTAAATGAGCTAAAATTGACCACTAGAGTTCGCTAGGGCGGTGCAATTTTTTTTAAATTAAAAGATGAAGAATGTTAAGATTGGATGTAATTTCTTGTCGTCTTTTGAAAGAAAAAGAAGATTTATAAGTCTGAAATTAACCTTTTAATTTATTTCTTTTTCTTCTTTTTCTTCGTTTTTTTTTTTTTTTTTTTTTTTTTTTTTTTTTTTTTTTTTTTAAATTGGTGTGTTGTGGGCATGGCAATAAGGGCCCGCGCCCGGGGGGGCCCGGTCTGCAATCGCGGACTAGCGGACCTGGCCAGGCCGACCCTGATTAGCCTATTATGTATGTATATTACTATATTTTTTTAATTATGAAACTACTGTAATTTATTTATTTTTCATAATTCTATATCTTGATTAAATACATGAACATGAAATATCAATCATCAGAAACTGCTCGATTATAGTAACAAAAGAAATGCGAACTGTCTTCCAGCGTAATGGCCACTGTCTTACTTCAAATGATATTTGAATTTCAAAATTTATTTTAAAAATGAAGGATAGTTTTTTAAGAAGTTTTTATATTATTTTTCATAAAGAACTTTTAAGACCATAAAATAATGTCATGCAATTTGTCTATTAAAAGAGACACTGACAAGCAAAAGTGACAATTAAATACTCACAGGGTCACCTCCTGATGCAAATGAGATATTTGGCATGTCATGCTTAGCAATAAGCTGCCCAGTGTCCAGCAATGAGAGCTGCAGTCCTGTACTGGAAATACTTAAAGTGACATTGGCTCCAGCATGTTTCATATCTGGCTGATCACCAAGAACTCTTGCAATCCTTCTCTCCACCTGCAAAAACATCAATGATATAAAACACTTTTTTTATATATAAATATTATCTAAAATTAATAATTGCAATAATATAATATTATTTTGAATATTAATTAGTACAAAAATTAACTTTCATGAATAAATTATGTGGTCTCCAAATATATGTAATATATCAAGGGTGCGCTGCTACAATGTGTGAAGTCTATTTGACGTTGAAAAATACATTTTGCTGCAATTGACCATAAATGCAAGATGTATATCGATGATGTTGCGAACAATATGTCGACTTTTACGGATAGTAAACGGCCACCAGGATTGTTGTATTTTTCAACTTTACATCGTAATATCACCACAGTACGACTTTGGAAAAAAATTAAGACCAACACTCTCGTGATGTGCACATATCTGACAGGAAATGTGTAAAGTTGCAAATTTTTATTGCTGATGATAACTTCGCTAATAATTAATTAGTCATAAGAAACACTGATATGGCACTTCATTTTTTTTAATCAAGGACTTTACAGGTGAGTTATCTATATAACCAATAGTGACAAAAATTTCTTACTTGATGAACAGAGTAAACAAATGTTACTTGTAAATGTAAAATTGTTAAAATAATTCGCAAACCACTCCTTTCCACCCCCTTAGCAAATAAATGGCAAAAAGCGTAAACTTGGATTCGCTGAAGTTATAAAGATGAAAATTAGTTTCAGAGTAGACAGTAGCCTAAGTAAAACAACTCAAATAAAAAATGTATGAATTTTTTATTTTTTAAGAAGATTTGATTTTTTTTATAGATTTCATGTGTTGCAGGTTGCCTATATTCAGGTCTCCCGGGTTAAAAAAAATTGCAACGTTGCTAAAAATAAAAATATCCCACATTTTTTATTTGAGTTGTTTTACTTAGGCTACTGTCTACTCTGAAACTAATTTTCATCTTTATAACTTCAGCGAATCCAAGTTTACGCTTTTTGCCATTTATTTGCTAAGGGGGTGGAAAGGAGTGGTTTGCGAATTATTTTAACAATTTTACATTTACAAGTAACATTTGTTTACTCTGTTCATCAAGTAAGAAATTTTTGTCACTATTGGTTATATAGATAACTCACCTGTAAAGTCCACGATTAAAAAAAATGAAGTGCCAAATCAGTGTTTCTTATGACTAATTAATTATTAGCGAAGTTATCATCAGCAATAAAAATTTGCAACTTTACACATTTCCTGTCCGATATGTGCACATCACGAGAGTGTTGGTCTTAATTTTTTTCCAAAGTCGTACTGTGGTGATATTACGATGTAAAGTTGAAAAATACAAAAATCCTGGTGGCCGTTTACTATCCGTAAAAGTCGATGTGTATCTCGTTTTTTGGCAAGCTAAGCAAAATGTGTAAGTCGTTCCCAAACGTAATGGAGATGGCGCTCGACTTACACATATTGCTTCGCATGACAAAAAACGAGATACACATATTGCTTAGCGTGACAAAAAATGACTTACACATTTTGCTTCGCCTGACAAAATACGAGTTACACATATTGTTCGCAACATCATCGATATATAGAAGGTGGTGTAGTTTGCCTAGGTAGCGTCAGGTAAGAAACGTCACAGGAGGTGAATCAAAACAAGAGGGGGATTTTTTTTGTCCCTCCTCCTCTTCTAGGTTCATAATGCATTGTTCCTGAGAGACCACGTGATTCTGTTTTGTCACCTCCTATGAGGTATGTCAAAATTCAAAATTTAAGAAGGAAACCGAGTTCTGGCGCCAGTAAAAGGGCAAATTATACCAACTTCTATATGTGTATACATCTTGCATAAATGGTAAAATCCAAAATTTTGCGTCAGTCGGCTGAAAGTTTATTTTTCAAGGTCAAGTGGACTTTAGACATTATAGTGGAACACCTTTGATATATCATATTAATGCAAACATTGTGACCTCAAATTACTCATTTTCACAAAACACAATAATTATTTTAATGCAAAATACCTTTCTCTTTTTATCTGCAGTTTTCAGTCCTGCTGCTTCACACACTCTATTTATGCATTCTCTGGAAGAAAAAAAAATAATAATAAGGAATAATAGACTACATAATTGATAATCAAAAATATATGAAAGAAAAACGCAGATAGATTAGGAAAAAATGGAACTTTTCTACATAAGCAGTATGAGCAGCTAGTACATTAGCTTAATTAATTTTCTGTACATAAATATTTTTTAGCCTGGCTAGAAATATTTTTTCTATCACAGCATTTCTGTCAGTCTAAACTCACAAACAATCAAATAAATACATAGAGCATGTCGAAATAATGAAAATTAATAAAACACTAAGTCTCACATTTATATAGCAAATTGGGACTTGGGACCAAATATTCTAGCATACACGAGGGCTAGATAAAATGGACATTCAAGGATGGAGTTACTGTGTTAATAAAATACGACATAACTAGTATCTCACATTCTCACACCACACAAAGTATTTTTTTAAGTAACAGTTTGTGCGCAACCAACCAATCAGCATGTGCAGCTGGGAGGGCATCACGTATAAAACCTCACTGTCACTTGCTTCCTCAGTTCAGTCAGTTAGCAGAAGTGGTGTGGTGTGAGCCATCTCTCACATAGGGCTCGCTGCCTAGCCTTACTGATGAGTCCTAGGTAAAGGACGAAACCGGTGGAAGGCGATGAGTAAGTCCGAGGCTTGAAGTGGTGCGAGACAGTGAGATAGGTACTATACATTGTATTTTATTGCACAGCACCCTTGCCCTTCAATGTTTATTTTATCTAGCACTTATCTATGTAATGCTAGAAAATTGGTCACAATGCACTATAAATTAGAGAATCTTCGAGATTTGTACATTTTCAATTCAACGTTCAATTTATTTATTTATTATTATTATTATTTTTTTTTTTTACCTAATTTCTACATAAATGTTTAATTAAATAAATAATAAAAAAAATGGAAGATCTGTTACAAACTGTCATGGTAAATTCTAATCAAAATAATTTTTAAAGTCACCCTAAATGTATATTAGAGACAATCAAATAATAAAGATGGTAAATGAGCTTACTTTGCTATTTGGGATCGAGTTTCAAAATCTAGACTCTTCATAGATGTGTTCACCTCTAGGCATCCAATATACTGTAGAAATAAATTATTTTCAATGTTAGTTTAAAAAATAATTATTAATAAATTCAAGGGAATTAAAAACATTAAACACGTATAGAAAAAGGGGACTTTTTAATGCTAGAGTTTACATCTTCATCTTGAAGATTAGAAAGAATTTATGTTGTAATTTCTATAATAGCCAAAGGACTTAATATTTTTTATTTGTGTTGATTTTTTTGTAATGGAACTTACTTAATAAAAGCAATAAAATTGATTGTTTTTATTCTCTAAATATTGATGAAAGGAGACTTATTTCTTACCCTGACAGCATATGTAACTCCATCTCTGGCCAGCAGATGGTCAGGATGCAACCATCCTCGGTCAGGCTTGTTGATGAATGAACCTTGACGAGGGGCGGGGTCAGGAGGAGGTGCTGCCATGGTGTCGTGACGTACCAGCACCACTGTACTTCCTCCGAGGGACTGAAATACATTGAAAATGTTATTCCTAGTTTATAATCTCGATGCTTGACCGTCGAAGTGAACGTACTACACTTTACAAATTTTGTGAAAAATGAACGATCTACACTTTTCAAATTCCAAGTTCACCCTAGTTCTCATGTTAAATCGCGTAGAAGTGCCAAATGCAGATCGTACATTTTGAGTGAACTTTGTAAAGTGTAGTGCGTTCACTTTGCCAGGTACACCTTATTTACAATACTATATTATACTATATTTTTTTATTTTTTTTATTAATATATATTATTATTATTATTCAGCAGGGGAGGGGGATTCTTTTACATATTTACCTTATTGTGTGCGGCTAGCGGGCAGGACTGACAGTGAGGATATGCATGACGACTACAGTCCGAACTTGGCGTGGATGCAATGGCGTGCTGATGCTGAACTACACGGAACTTGTGGTTACGTTCAAGTGACCGCGAACCATCAGCAGAAGGTGGTGCTGCAGGACTACTTACTGGATATACTCTAAAATTGCTAGTACGTTCCAAAGAACGAGAACGTCTAGCAGGTTGTCTAGGGGGCGGGGGAGGACTATGTTGTGGTAAAAAAACGTGCTGTTCTGAACTATTCCGCACTAATAATCGTTGTAATGCGTGATCTGATCTACTGGAACCACTATGCACTACAGCAAATCTTTGCAAACTATTGTCCGATTTAGATCTTTCACGTAATTGTTTTGTAGCCGCTGACTCCCGATGCTTTCTTAAGATAGCGAGGGCATTTGCCACTCGAGATGATGAGGAACACTTGGTAGCTGGCGGACAAGCTGATGCCTTGATGGGGGGAAATCGGGTGTACCTCTGTGCGGGTGTATCACGACATGCTGTACACTCAGCTTCCTTCACTTTCTCCTGCCGTGGGGTGCCTCGAATACGCAGGCCCAGCGCTGCTTTCAAACTATGAAGTCCACCTGTGCGTTGAGGACTGCCTAGCGCTGACGGTGGTTCCGAGTGACTTTTACTGCCCGCAGCACGCGCCTCCTCGGCTTCTAAAAACATAAAAATAATACTTATTAATAAAAGAAATAAGACACTTTGAAATTAATAATGCATTGCGATCCTACAGGGTCTCAAGTATACAGTATTTCATGATGATGAATATTAATTTTGAATGAGAAATAATTTAGGTGTGAACATGTTGTCATTCCAGTTACAAGAAAAAAAATAATAATAATAATCTTAAATATCAAATATATTATGTATTCAAGTATGCAACGTGTAAGGAAAAAAAATGTCATTAGCAAACAAAATTTGATTTCACCTAAGTTATAGATAAAAGTTTTAACGGAAGTTAATCGTGCCAGACTGAAGCGATGCTCTCGCTGTCTATTTCCTGGGTTGAGCGCGGAGGTGGAGGAAATTGAGGGAGTGACGTCATGCCACGTGGCATCCCACGTGCTTTCTTTGGTGGCTTGCACCTGCATACCAGCCACGCCTACGTTACCCTCATCATTGTCAACACCCACGCAACCCTCCGCTCGACTCGCGCGCGTCAGAACCCCAAATAAATAAGTCACTCTTCATTAAACTTTTCATTGGATGGAAGTGACAAAAATCCTACAGCTTTTTCAATGCAGTTAAAATTTAAAAGTTTTAAAAAAATAATTATCTTGCTATATATTATAGATAGATCTATAATATATATATTATATATAAATAAGAATATAAAGTTGGTTGCTTCTATATTATTTTGATTGAGAAATTCAAATTTAGTTTTCACAAAAATACTGTCTTTCTGCAGACGTAATAAATAACCATTATGAATTTAGTAAAGTAAAATACAATAAAAATAACAAATAAATGTTTTGCTAAATTATTCAAGACATGAAAGCATTATAAATACGACTTTTCATATAGAATGATAAAACGAGAGCAGAGAGAGCTCAGTTTGCACGTATCTGAAAACCAAGTTCATTCATAGACGAGACCGTCAAGCGAGTTCTATGAATTTAAATTGATATATCCTCTCATCCATGTATATTATTATTTCCTCTCGCATGATTAAATGTACGTATTATTATTTAAATTTAGTAAGAAAATAAATAAATAAAACGTACTTTTTTTTAAAATTTAATAATGCTGCCTTCTAGGTATTGCAAAGTAATGCAAATAAATAAACTCTTTAATAATTGCAAGTAACAATTGGCACTATGACATGTGCCAATGACATGTAAAATATCCAGTTTTAAATAGTCGATTAAAAAATAGCAAAGTAAATCAATAAAATAGTAATAAAAAATATGCAATAAAAAGATTTTATGCTGGGACCAATATATATATATATATATATATATATATATATATATATATATATATATTATTATTATTATTATTTAATATCATTGTTTGTGTTATCATAAGTTAATTTATGTTTAATAACAATATCATATGATAATATAATAATAATAAAAAAATCATATTATAAAAAATGACATGTTAGGTTGTATAAAAGTAAACTTACAGACGAGACATTTCTGTATAAAGAGTATGTATACAACATCAGAAAAGGCAAACAAACTAACGCCCCCATTCATAATAAAGCAAACATTGTGAATGAATGAAGCTTGGACATATAACAAGCTTCCTTCTCAAAAGACAACTAACTTTACTTGGATGTTCTACCCTCTCACTTCAGGTATATACAAAAGGAAGTAAATCTAATAAATATTTACATAGTATAAATTAAAATTATAAAACGAAGAAGACTTCTCAGTCATATCGACATCAATGTATACGAGTATAATGTGAACTTAATGAGCAATATCATAACTTTTTACGTTTTTTCAATGGGATATGATACAAAAACGTCGCTACCTAAACATCCCGACACTCCGTTTCATTAAAATAATTATTTACTAGCACGAGCTAAAGGAAAGAGTATGCACGGGGAAGTAATTCGCATATACATATATACACATTACATCAAAAAGTGTTGGCAAGTGAACGAGAAACTAACTCGGTGGGTCGGGCGGGGACATGAATGAAGCGTCCCCCTCCCTCTCAACAACCAGCCACTATCGATCGTATAAGGAGGGGCAGGCAGGCAGGCAGGCAAGCAGGCAGAGAGGCAGGAAATGAGAAAACTCTGGTATATATGAAGAGAAGGCAGGCTGCCAGCCAGCCAGCCAGCCCTGTTGCTCCAGCTTCGCGCGGTGCTCTGACCTGGTCAAGGGTCAAGGTCATACAGATGCATTAACACATTGCTCCTTATAATATTTAAGCCAGGTGTCTTCAGTTATACTAGTAGTACTAGACTAGTACAAAATACAAATAACCTTTATGTTCTCTCTCTCTCTCTTTCTTTTTTTAAATAACATTTCATGAATGAAATTTACAATATTTTCATTATTAGTATGATTGATGAATCTCAAATTTTCAATCTCATCATACTATTGACGAAATCATGTTATTAATAAATCTGTGTGTGTGTATGTGTGTGTGTGTATGTGTGTGTGTATATGTGTGTGTATATATATATATATATATATATATATATATATATATATATATATATATATATATATATTTATATTTATATATATATATATATATATTATATTAAATAGATAATATATATATATTTGCATCAGCGAGAAAATTAGTTTACAAAATATCCACTAAATTTACGCAAGTGATGCGAATGATGAATGAATAGAAATATTTTTAAATGTGTAAAGTTTGAAATAGGTAGGCTATAATATAATTACATGTATAATTTTTAGTTATTTACCAACACATGATATACAAATTCTAATAATTTTATCGCTCACTTATTATTACAACTCACTACTCTTATACGGAGAAAGTCAAAAGGTATTTACAATTACAGTATAAACAGCGCCGTGATTAAATAGCATATTATATGAAATAAGAATCCCCTCTCGTAACTCTCGTAAGTTTAACTTTTTTAAGGTTTCAAATTTGAAGCTATTATAAAGCGATTTTGATTTCTCAGCCTCCTTCTCTGTTTATCTCTCTAATTAACGCCTACTACCAGGCTCGGACTGGCCATAAGAGCAAGTCCGCAATTGCGGACGTGGCCCCCCCTGTTTGGAGGCCCCTAAGGCCCAAAAAGGGGTGTAACTAGGGTGTTACGCCCCCTTTGTGGCCCCTAAAGGAACCTTTTGCGGACGAGGCCCCTTGATTGCCAGTCCGACCCTGCCTACTACCGTTGAGTTGAAAGCATTTTGAAGAAGCGGCAGCATAACAGAGGCGAAGGAAATGAATGGAGAAATTGCGCAGCATTGGCATTGTGTGCAGGCTCTGAGAAAATAACGAACAATGAGCAACAAATTCCACGCAAGAACAACACAAGAGAGGAAACACGATAGCAAAAATTAATAATGATAATAATATAGCAAAAATATAAATTTGCGTCATTCGCTATATTATAAAATCACAGGTCAATTTATGCACTGTAATGGGTTTCGATATTTCATCACTACAACACATACAGTAAAAACCGTCATTCAGTTTATAATTTTGTATTTTATTTTGTACTCAACCTTACGTTGAGAAGAATCAGCTAGGCAATGAAATTTAATAAATTTCATTACTTTTGCAAATTATAGGCATCTCTCTCTCTCTCTCTCAAGTTATGTATTAAATTAGTATTAATTCCGATGCTATGTTTTTTTTTACTATTCACAAACAATTATTACCTATTTATTTTAGACACAGGTAGTTCACAGTAAAATTACATAAATATTATATTATAGCATGTTATTAACAATATGTACATAATTTGCAGTTAATCATTTTACTGTAAAAAAAAAATTACAAAGTGTATTTCAGACTATATGTGAAATTTACTTTTGTTTTTGCGACAAATAACAAATGAATAAAATAATATATAGAAATATGAACTGCAGGGTGCTCGAGAGAGAGAGAGAGAGAGAGAGAGAGAGAGAGAGAGAGAGAGAGTAAGGGTTACAAAAGGTTATGCTACATAATACGGAACCTAGAGCGTGTAAGTGTAAACATTGAATAGCACATACCACTACTCATAATATTTGATACTGTTACTTTTTAATATTTCATATTGTATATAGTAAGCTTTTAAGTTATGCAGAATCTTATATTATAATTAATGATACACCACACTGTCTTACATACTTGACAACTTAAGTCAACCTATTAACGCAGCATCAATGCTTTAAAAAAAAAACTGCGAAGTATTTTTAAATTAACAAAATGAGTCAATTTTCCATACCGGCCAAAGCTATTTAATGCTCATATATGGCGTCGACTTTTATATGAATGCAACCACCCTTATAAAAAAAAATTAAAAAAAAAACAAAAAAAAAACGTGCACAATGATAATTGTGAATAATTGAGGTGTGAGGTAATATATATATATATATATATATTATATTATATTGATGCGCGTGCATGTCATATTATTTATATATACATTATATAGAAGTCCTGGAGTGGCGTGGCGTGGTAAGGAGGAAGCAATAAGTGCTTCTTCTCCAGTGCTGACAGACAGAGGGGCTTCTTGTTGTCACGGACATACAAAGCCTTGCTTTCTCTGTATATCAGGACCTTCACTACATTATACCACAAGGGACAAAATTGCAACTCTCAAACAACCACCGTTTTGCACGACTTCTTTATACTATATCCACTCCACGTATTACATACAATATACAAATTTTCTTCTATTTAATTTCTTCAAAATATAGAACGATTGATTCTAATTAAATAATTTTATATGGAATGTTCTTCTGCACATAAACATAAATTCTTTTCTTTTCGAGTAGGAAATATATATAAAAACTAACAAAAAAACATAGTCTTACGATAGTTATTGTTAATTTCCATAATAATAGCTACAAAAAGTTAAACAACGAAGATTTTTTTTAAGTATAATAATAAAAAAAATAATCATAAATAAAAGTAATTTTCTGATCATTTTAAGTTTACAAAGGACTAAGGAGGGATGATAAAAATTTATCAGGATATATTTTACGTAATTTAAAATAAAGCCTGCATTGTAATTGTATTCGTATTTATGTTATGTATAAACTCTTTCACTGTAAAGTAATGTCTTGAATTACTAGAATTATTAGAATTGCCAGTGTAAAAAGTCTAGTTCTGTGTAAACTAAAGTCTATTGCAAATTCAAGTATGATACGATACGTATATATAGGTATACACAACGTAAACAAAGTTTATCGTCAAACTAAAAAAATCGCAAATGATTGATTTCCTTGCTTTGACATTTGATTTGTTTGAATAATTATTATCGTAATGCATTTTGCGTAAAAGAACTAACGCATAAAATGGAACAAAAAAGGGGAGAGAAAGAGAGCAATGCAATTTATCTGCTTATAATTGAATTTATAATTAAGTAACTAATCAATTCCCAGTAAAATCATCAAATTCAAAATGCAAGCATGCGGAATGGCGACCGCGCCTGCAGTATTTGCACCTTATGCAACGTGTGTTACATGCGTGCGTTTAAATTGCCTACCTTTCCAGGCGCTGATAATTTAAAATTTTAAAAATACGTAATAATAATCTTCTTCTTTTTTTTTTAACCGTCTATAATATATTTAAAAATTATTATAATGCCACCTCATATTATTTAACGTATTATTAAGTAACCACCCCATCATCCATGATATAAAAAATAAAAAAATGCATAAAATTGACGTTTTTGTAGGTTTTTGTTATTTACATTGTCATTTTAATTTATTATGCATTTAATTTAGAATTTTCTCTATACAGAAAAAAAAAAAAAAAAAAAAGACCCGACTTAAGTTATAGAAATCCAAAACATTGCAGTCCCAAAATCTATTCAGTATTATACTTGAGAGACATCTTAACAGACGTTGTTTTCATTCATTTAATGACTTATGGAAGTTATGAACTGACTAACAAAATTAATACAGAATACTCTCATTTGTGAAGTTCTCAATGAAGCCCTAAAGTAAACTATAATAACAAACATAAAAAAAAACATTAAATTTTAATACACGATTACAAAAGCTCACTTTACATGGCTAGAAATTAGATTTTTTGAACTCCATTTCTGATAGAACCTTTTTTTTTTTCTTTTGCCAATATTATATTATTTGTATTATTTTTATCAATTTATAATTAATTTATAATTTCTATATCATAACTTCTTCTTCTTCTTTTTTTTTAAATAATCTTTTTAATTTTTACTCAATTAAAATCCAAAAATTGTCCTTGTTCTTACCAATATAAAATTTTAAAAATAATTTCGCGAATTTGTACACATAAAAATTAAGCTTGAATAATTTTTTAAAACACAAAAGCAAAGATAACTGACCAAAAATTATAAATAATAATAATACTAATAAAGTCACACCATTAGGGATATATATATATATATATATATATATATATATATATATATATATATATATATATATATATATATAATATATATATTACATACTTTAGAGCTTTATGAAGGACCAATATCTCTATAATAGAAATACATAACTTGAAGACGGTCCATGAGTTCATGGATTTCATTTAGAAACATAATATAAATGGGCCAATGCTTTGACTTTGACTCTCTGCCTCAATTTTTTGCTATAGACTTTTTTTTTCCTAATATTATAGTAAATCATAGAAAAATAAAAATAAAGAAAGCTAAGCCGGTGAAAACTTAAGAATATATTTGTAGTGAGCATAGCACAAGGATTCCTGATTCGACACACACGATATAACAAATGAAATGAGCTTAAAATTGGATATACTATAATGCGTTCCTCGGGTGTGGCAAGGAAATTCGTCTTGTAAAAGAAAATCACTCACATAATTACAATTCAAAATATTCATATTTCAATTTCTCAAAGTAAATAACATAACTTTTATCAAGGTGAAATACGATAACTCTCTCTCTCGCTCTTCCTTCGTTAACTTTTTTTTTTTAATAAAAAATGGCAACCAATACATTCGTTTTTTGTAAGATTATAATAGAATCAATGATTAAAAAAAATGTTTAACGTGAATCTAAAAATTCCATCAAATACAATGCAAACATACAAAGTATAATATTACATACATATGCAAAATCTCCGCTGATTTCCCACGTATATTTTAATTTAACTAAATCAGAACTTTTGTTGTTTCAACTTGAGGTGCGATATAAACTGTCAATCATATGAAAAAAATCGACAACAAATGTTTCAAAATAACATCTGATCCGATAATATAATATGCATATTTTAATGATTTGTTTGTAATAAATAAACAAGTGCACGTAGCCAATCAACCTGTATGTGCTTAAAAAAAAGTACGTATTTGTTTCCCCTTATTTTTTCATTCATAAGTTTATACGTTAAAATTTGACCTATGAATTAAAGATTCAAACATTTTTTTACGTTTTATTTGTTTAAATAACCACGGCTTAACTTAAATTTGTCATCATTTACTTGTTGTTGTTGTTTTCCTTTCTTCCTTTGTTTATATTTCCGTGATATTATTGACAAAATACAAAAATATTTTAGCATCATTTGATCTGACACAGTAAAATCGATATTACCAGTTTGATACTGAGTATCATGTGACATATTAAAAGACGTGAACTATTTTGTAAAGGTTCTTAGGTCATCTGATAACATTTTATCGTTGTAAACTTTTCATAAAATTTTTGCGACAAATTAAAACAAAACATACATGCACAAAAAAAAAAAAAAAAGAAAGAAAGAAAAGAAAAAGAAAGAAAGAGAGATGATTTTGGACGAGATAAACACTATTTTAACCATAATTTGAATAAAAATAAATATAGTGAACAAACTATCTTTCTTTTGCGTCTTTAGTTAGTTGGAGAGGAAGTTTTTTTTTTCTTCCGAAGAAATTCTATTTTAAATATATAATAAACAGTAACTTAAAATAATAAAGAAGGAAAAACTAGAGAGGAATTTATGTAATTTGTAATTAAATGTTGTAACCACATCAGGAAAATATTTTAATAGCTTACACAATTCCATTATAAGAAAGTTTTTCAATTTTCAGTATTATGTATACAGCACTTCTCATCGCAATAACTAATTTTATAAAATAAATATACTGTATTTAAAAAACTAAAATTATAAGATATTTTATGAATGATTCGCTAGCATTGAGTCTTGAACGCGCATACTGCATATATAATAAGCTCAGCTTGCTGCAGTCAATTAATGCCAATAATAGACGCAGCTCTGAATGAACGTATTCACATCTCGCGAGTTTATATTTAGACAAGGACAACTTCCGCAAGTGTATATAACACACTGCACAGTAAGAAAACAAACAAACATATATTTTATAAATGATCAGCAACCTTTTGACATTTCTTTGTGCTGATCAAAAAGTCACTTCCAGGGTCGAGGACAAATTATTTTAACGCCAAACTTCAATAATAATAAAATTATTTCTTTTAAATACAGTATTTTTACTATACGAAAATTTCCATAATGTTGCATTTTTCTCTTTTACACCTATTTATAACACTTGTTTTCAATAGGTACTTAAAACTTAATTAAAAAAAATACTAGTAACTTTCTTAATAAACATATGAGAGCTTATATCTTAATTAACAATACTTAAAAGTTTTCTCTCTTACATGATAATTTGTCAGTTTTCATAGATAGAGAGATAGAGAGAGAGAGAGAGAGAGAGAGAGAGAGAGAGAGAGAGAGAGAGAGAGAGAGAGAGAGCACAATGTGAACGATAAATAACAGTAACTAATAATGCACTAATGGACTTCTTGTTCAAAATAGCTATGAGATAGTAATTATTACTTTGGATGCTTTTCAAATTATTGTTATTCAAATTTTCATCTTAAAAAGCTAGAAATGTGTGTAATCTTATTTTTTATTTTGTTTTACATGTAAAGTATGTATTGTATGTATACAGTATGTTCTTCACCCCTAACGAATATTTATATTTAACTACAACTAATTAAAATGCTTAAGAGTTTCAATATGGAATGAAACTTCAATATGCAATTTCAGAAGCTTTAAGAAAAATTAGTATTTTTTTTAATTTTTTTATTTTTTATTTAAATGCTAACTGCTTTACTTAAAAACACAAATAGAAACAAATTTAATTAGTCTTAAAATAATAATTTTTGACTTCGGTTTTAAAAATGAAAATTAATTATTAACAATTACCTAACTAACGATTTCAAATAAACAACGTTACTGTAATACACTATTATAAAAATTCCCCTCTTTTAATTTTTCTTTTTCTTTCTTTTTCTTTAATTATCAATTATCATGGAAAGAAGGTACTCTTTATCACACGAATGTTATTATACGTAAAGTTTTAACAAAG
Source organism: Ecdyonurus torrentis (assembly GCA_949318235.1). Classification (NCBI taxonomy): domain Eukaryota; kingdom Metazoa; phylum Arthropoda; class Insecta; order Ephemeroptera; family Heptageniidae; genus Ecdyonurus; species Ecdyonurus torrentis. The sequence continues at coordinate 26,891,662 of OX439131.1, forward strand.
CATGATTTTTTTTCTCATCTCTCTCTCTCTCTCTCTCTCTCTCTCTCACACACACTCTATCTATCTTGCAAGACAAAACCACGCCACCACACCTCTTCGAATCTCTATTTTGTTGGTTGATGACAAAAGTGAGTGTCTCTTATTGATTTTACGTACGTATAAATAAACACAACACCAACATTGCTATTCCTCTGCTCACTAAATAATTCTCATCGCGGAAAATACAACAATATACGCTTTATGTGCTGCGTGAAATTATGAAGTTAGCACGATATACGATATTTCATGTTTCATTGATATTTCTATATTATGCTATATATATGGACAGGCTCATATATAATTTTTCGTTGAGCAGGCATGTGTTTGTGTGTGTGTGTGTGTGTGTCTCTCTCTCTCTCTCTCTCTCTCTCTCTCTCTCTCTCTCTCTCTCTCTATATATATATATATATATATATATATATATATATATATATATATATATATATATTATATATAATATATATATATATATATATATTTATATTATATATATATTTTTTATATATATATATATATATATATATATATATATAAATATATATATATATATATATATATATATATATATATAAATATATATATATATATATATTATAATAATAATAATAATAATATATAACTAATATTTTGCAAATTATACCAAAAGTTCATTTCATCAAATTATTTTGATTTATTTAGCGATAGCATATGAAAAATATAATTTAATAACATTTTATATAGTGCAAAAAAAAATAATAATAATAATAAAAGAAAAAAAACAGACTCGTTGAATTTAGGGGAAACGATCAATAAAAATTACCTTCCCCCTACATTTTTTTAATTATTATATGTATTTATGTACCCAAAATTCTAATTTTTTTTTTTTTTTTTTTTTTTTATTCACCGCTTTGTACCTTATTATGTGCGAATTTGAAAGAAAATAAATTCTGAAAAACTATGTAATGGGTACCTATAACAATGTATAACATAAGCAATATAACTTAAGTTATATAGCCTTGTGATAATGAAAGGATGTGAACCCGAGGCAGGATGGAATTATTATTCTTATGCAATGCAATTCGTACTTTAATTACTGCTGTTTAATTTTATTAGAAAAATGAAGTGTAGCTGAATTAAAAGCCACGCAATGTTTGTGTGGTCTTAAGTGCTAAAAGTAATTTAATCTGAAAATTTATGAATTCAAAAATACCTTTGCCTTGACTATTAAATTATCGAACACAGACGTCGTATACATTTTGCATTATTGTGATTTATGTATATAGACAAATTGGAAAAAGTGTTTTATTTTCGTTCGGAGAAAGTTAAAAAATAAAGTGTTCTGCATTTTAAATCTGACACTTCATTCCATTTTAGGGTAGAACGCAATTAATTGCCTCTTGTTTATCAAATTAATACATAAATATTTTTCAAAACATATATATCACAAAAAATGTTTAAATAAATAGTAACCATTTAACAAAAAATTAACTCAGGAGAATATAAGAGAAGTTAAAGAACGGGAGTGTTTGCATTAATCATTAAAAAAAAAAATTAAATTAATAACGGCGAATCATTAATCTAGTTGCTAAAATGTACACACATAGCAAGAAAACAACAAACATAAAGAGAGCACGAAAAAAAAGTGAGAGAGGGTTGCGTAGGCGTCTGATTTTGCGTTTCATGCTCGGAACAAACCATATTTAGACGAGGGTTAACCAGGAAGGTAAATATAAGCAGACCCCCCTCCCCTTATTATTATTTTTATTAATTATTATGTAAGACTTACTTATTGTTGAATTAGTAGGTGTATAATTATCCTCTTGCAAAGAGCGATATGTCCTATGAGTGAGGCACTTAAGCATTTTGCTAAACTCTGAACTCATGCTTACTTAATATGTATGTATATATTATGTATAATATATATATTTTTACAGCAGTTGATTTTTTTTTTTTTTTAAGTTGAGCACCACCTGCTTAAGGGGTGACACCCGCACCCTGTTGCACCACTACCACCACCACCCTTAAAACTTTCACATTTTTTATATTGCATTACATATTGGTGTCCTACACTTGTGCTGCAGCAATCGAGCTGCAAAACTTCGGGTGGGCACACTCACACACATACAAGATCTGTAAAGCTGTAGCTCACTGTATAAGCTCACTAGCTCTTTCCTTTTGCTTTGGCTGCTCTTGCTTTTTTCTTCTCCGCCTCCGCTGAGCTAGGGCGCGACATAACAGCGCATGCGCGTTCCTCAATTCTCATTCGTTCTCCACTCCACCCAGTCCACCCCAAACCTTAATAATGCGTGGGAGTGACATGGTACACACACAATAATAATTCTCATCAACATTAAGATTATTGGTAAAACAACATAATCTGTCGCTTTGCAAAAAAGTTTTTATGTGTGTACTAATGTCATTTACAAATAAAAAAATTAAATGTGTTCTCCATGAAATAGTGTGATTTTGTCTCGTGTGCTCCCACGTTATTTTAAATAACAGTACATATTTCTTAATTTAAATTCCAAAACAGAAACATTAGTCCACCCTCTCGCACTCACTCGGAAAGGGTTAACTTTAAATCAATCCTCCCCACAACCCTCTTGTCTGCTTCTTCGTCCTTTCGTTAAAAAGGGAGTGAGAGTGAATGTGTGTGTGAGAGAGAGAAGAGAGAGAGAGAGAGAGAGAGAGAGAGAACCAAAAATAGGAGCCGAGCGCAGTGGAACATGAATGAATTGGGCCGGCGCGCCTCTATGTGCGCCACTGTGTTGCGCGCACTCGTTCACTCATCGTGTTGAGCCGGTTGCTTTGCTGCTTTGGATCAATCGAGGGAGGCCGCCACGGTGTGATGCCGCATGCTTGCATGCATACCTTTCTCATACTGTTACCGCCTACTTGTCTGTGCTTCGTCCTCCAAGACAACTTCCGCTTTCTTACACCACTTCCGCCGCATTCAAGACGGATGCACTCGCTGCCGCTAATTTATAAGGTGCGGTCTTTAGTGTTCAATTCTATCACGTGAATATCAACCCACTCCAACGGGTGTGGCGCAAGCGATCGCCAGCTCGATTCGCAGCCAACCTCCACGTTCACTCGTGAAATCAGAACAAGAGGACTACTTAAGGGGCGTGGGTGTATTATATTTTTTTGTGACGAATTTATTGTTAAAATATAAATTGGTATTAATGTATGTACTTCTCATTGAAAAAGTAAAGGAAGCTTACGCACGAGCTGCATGCAGTTTGTTAAATTTATACCGGAGCAGCGCGCTAGCCCATCGCAAAGGCGGCGTGCAAAAAAAAAAAAAAAAAAGAAAAAAAAGTGCGTTGCAACTATTTTCTAATGCTCTGGCATTGCAGAACCATCCTCTTCATAGGCTATTTTTTATGGAGAAAACCAATGCATCCTACATTCAGACCAGAAATGTTTCGATGAGGGATGCTACACACATTCAGGGTCGGATTGGGACGAAAAGGCGCACTCCGCGATCCACCCATAGGGGCGCTAACACACAGACGGGGGGTCAGGGGGGCGTAGCCCCCCTGAAGGGGGTCAAGGGGGCGAAGCCCCTTGCGGGGGGTTAAGGGGGGCAGAGCCCCCTTACCGCCGGAGGCGAAATTTTTTTTGCAACCTTCTTTTTTTAACTCTATTTTTTAAATTAAATTTTGGTAGTATAATATGTAATAACATGTCTTTCAAATTGTATTTTATTAACATTTTATTTTTATTGCGCGAAAAAAAAAATGGTGTAACATACATTTAGGTGAATGGTACATCATGTACATGATTATTGTAGTACTTATTTGATTAAAAATTTGTTAAGTAGTTTGAACGCCCCTGCATTTCTCTACTTGAGATAGATTCAATTTCTATCTTTGTTCTTACACTTACATTATTATTTTTTTTTAAATCCTATTTTTTTGCGATTTATTGTTCTTCTTGGAGATATTTAAATCTGTTTTGTCACAGCTTTGCAACAGCTCAAGTTCCACTTAGGGTTGGATTGTATTTTTTTTTTTAATTAAGTTTAGGCTGCTGTACCCAAAATTGAAATTTAAAAAATACTATCTTAAAAACTCTCGTCACTACAGAGCGTCAAAGTTTCCCCCTATGCTAATAAACCTATATAACTATATTTGAACCCCGATTTGAAAAACACTTGGATTTTTTTAATCAGTTAAAAAAAACACTAGCTTGTTTTTACGTGTTGAATTTTAATTAAAAATGATTTTCAGATATTTATAGAACAAATTTTCCGAGAAAAGAATTATCGCAAATTGCTCATGTTAATAATTTGAATATGCGATTTTCAATCACTTTTTTCTCCGTAAATGTCTCGTAAAAATCGTTTGAAAATTCAAATTCATTAAAACTTGATCTATAGACCACACTAGTATTTTTTTTGTTTAGAATTGAGTTGATCAAGAAAATTTGTGTACACACGGTGAGCTTGAAGTTTGTGTGTTTTACGTGTTAAAGGCGGCGTACCCCAACGACTTTTTACGCTAATTTGCGGATGATTTGATTTGAGCCGAAACTTTTTAAGGTATAGATAATTGTTCCTTGGTTCATTATGAACCTAAAAAAATGACATAAAATTGAATTTTACTACAACATCGCTACCCTAAAGTAGTACTTTAACTAAGTAATTGACTATACTAAAAATTATTTGAGATTGCTTAGCTCAAGCGCCCTATGCCTAGAGTCATTCAAAACTTTAAAAAAAAAAAAGCGTCGATCCGATCACCGATCCGATCAAATGATCGTGATGTGATCGAAAAAAGATCGATTGACTACAACACTGAAGTGTTGGGCGCCCCCTTTGCCGTAGTATCTCACGCGAAGAAAAAAAGCTTCTCGATCGAGATTTGCAAATTAAACAATAGTTTGAGATTTTGTTTGATTATATATTCGCCCCAAACTTAAAAAAAAAAAAAATTTAAATACCATATACAAGTAAAAAAAAAAAAAAAAAAAAAAAAGTATCCGGAGCACTGTATTTCACGTCTTAAAAATAACATTTGGTTTAAATTTTAAACTAATTTCATTAAAAAATTAAAAAAAAAAATTGAATCCCAGTAAACCACAGCTTTTCACAAGTAGTTTGCAAGTACTTTTTCGATGTAAGAGTGTCACTCCCAGCTCATGTGACGTCACTGGTACTGACATTCTTGCATCGGAAAAGTACTTGCAATGTACATGTGAAAAAACTGTGGTTTACTGGGATACGATAACAAAACATTTATGATTTAGGGAGGGGGCATGTTTTTAACACAAAATAATGAATAATGAATGGTCTCTCTCTCTTGATTAGTAAAGATTTTTTTTTCTTTTTAGTTTTTAGTACAAAAAAAGACTATTAAGACAGAAATTTATTATTTCTCTTTATTATTATTTAGAGCCTTTCGGCTTTCTAACTTTTTTTTTTTTTTTTTTTTGAAACGCCCCTTCGGGGCGCAGAGGGGCGCCAGCTCGGGGGGGCGCACTCCGCGATCGCGGAGTAGCTCTTATGGCCAATCCGACCCTACACACTATTACGTATTTAAAGTAGGGACCAGAACCGGCTCCAATTTCTGCGGTTCCTGATCGGTTCTTAAGATCCGCTTCTAAAAATGACGTTCTTGACGGATCCAAGAACAGGAACCGGTTCGTGTTTAAATCCAATAAAAATGTTAGTTTGATTTTTCCAGTACCACCCATTGGATCAGCCCGGTATAGTATATACGCTAAATTGGTGAATTGCGGGTCAGAATAACACATGACGTTGTCGCTTCTCTCTTCAAGGTCTCTTTTCTTTACCCGCCACCAATTGCGATGACACTAAAGCGTGTTTAAAGGAGTAGGATACCGACGTCTGCCATTAGACTCAAACTTTTATTGTCAAAAATATCTGAAATTTTGCACAATGATACTTCAGCTTGAGACAATTTCAAATATATACAAATTTTGCGGGGTCACCGTGCAAATTAATTTCATACGATTTTTTGAAATTTTAAGCCCATAAAGCCTATAATATTAATTAAAAAAAAAAAAAAAAAAAAAACTTTTTTTTCGGAACGGTTAAACGTCTTGAAATTTTTATCACGGCTAGGCTAGGTGTGACCCTTAGCTACACAATGACACTAAATTTAGACCCAAAACACGTTCTAGTTTTTTAGATATAAGGTCGGTGTCGGTACCCTACTCCCTTAATGCACGTCTTAAATATATTGACTAATAAAGGAACAACTGTTTTGAGGCCAACTACCGATATAAATGATTTCGCTCACATCCGCTTCCGTTTCGACGTACTGCGCATGCGCTGTAAGTACAAACGGAAGTGAATGTATCCGTGCAATTGCTTAAAGTCGGTCTCAAAACAGTTGTTTCTTTATTATAGTCAATACTTTGGATAAATTTATCTAAAACTTAGGTCCAAGATCTGCGATACCAAACCAAAAGACTAATGAGCATCGTTATTATTGTCAATGGTTTTACTGTGGCAGCTAGCACAGCATAATATACATAATATATAATACATACTAAAGCAAACAGAATGAATGAATGTTTGCACAGAAATCCGAGTAGTGTGAGATAACGTCTAGTAAGTTGTAGAGATAAAAAGTGCTTTTGTTTCAATTGCTTCCGGTGGATATATAATACAATACTGCATAGAATAAAACTAACTATACAGTATATCATATCATACGCAGACTATAATATTATATATATACTTAGAGATTAAAAGTGTAAGCAGAAAGCATCTACGTTTGTTTAGTGTAGAAGTGATGAAATGTAATTTGTTTATCCACTAAAATAGCGCTCTGCTCTCGACATAGAGCACGTCATGGTGTTGGAGAAAATTGACTACGCACGTTCTAATTTTACGAAGAAAAAAATAAATTGAATAAGACATTTAATTAAGTTTCAAACACAATTTGATTTGTTTTTCGCAATTTTAAATGCAATTAAAAAAATGAATAATTACATTAAACAGAGTTTAGACGCACCTTCAGTCAAACAATTTATTTAAATTAAACGATTTTAAAGTACGGTACCTTATGACGGAGCACCAGGGGTCTATATAGACTCCATCTGCCTAAAAGCTCGTCACCGTTGTTATTGTTTTCTTCATCTCCTAACATGAATAATTTAAGACAATTTTGGAAGAAAAAATCAACAACAAAAAGCACTACTGTAGTTTTCACAAAAACTGAGTCCAAAGATCTCATTACGTGTCACTGATGCCATATAGCCATGATCAAGAATTTATCATTAACATATTTCAGTTTAAAAGAGAGGGGGTATCTTAAGGGTTTCATGGAGAACTAATAGCGATCTACATGAAAATAAATGCAACTCAAAGGCGGATCATAACTCCCATTAGTCAAGAAAATTAATTATAATAATTAAATAAATTTAATAAAATTAAAATATTACCATAAAAGGTGTCGAGCTCAATAAAATAACGTGTCGCAAATTAGAAAAGAGCAGTACGACCAATTAAGGGAGTAGGGGACCGACCTTATATCTCAAAAACTAGCTCGTGTTTTGGGTCTAAATTTGGTATCATTGTGTATCTAAGGGTCACACCTAGCCGTGATAAAAATTTCAAGATGTGTCACCGTCCAAAAAAAAAGAAAAAAATTATTGAAATTAACATTATGCCTTATGGGCTTAAAATTTCAAAAAATCATATAAAATTAATTTGCACGGTGACCCCCCAAAAATTTTATATATTTTAAATTGTCTTAAGCAGAAGTATCATTGTGCAAAATTTCAGATTTTTTTGCCGATAAAAGTTTGAGTCTAATGGCCGACGTCGGTCCCCTACTCCCTTAAGAGAAATTTGACAGTGCAAATTAAATATTCTAAAAAATATATAAAAATAAAAAAGCAAAAATTGAACAAATCAAGGGTAAGAACTTTTAGTTTCCCCTTTAAGTTAAAGGGTTCACTCCAATTAACCTCGGGGGGGGGGGGGGGGGCAGTGGCGGATTGAGCGCCGAGATTTCGAGATTATCTCGAAGGGCCGCGGCTAAAGAGGGCCGTCGCAGGCCGTCGGGCCGTCTTCGCAGCAACCGTTAACAAAAAAAAAAAAAAAAAGCAAGAAGGGAAGGAAGGAAATTATTGAATCTTATATATGGTTTAGAAATTGATATAATTATTATAAGATCTTATTGTAATGACTGATCCTACAATATAAAAATTGTAAATAAAAGTTTTAAATATAAATAAATTAATATCAACCCAATGTCTCATGACGGACTTTCAGAATTCTTGTCAGTTTTTTTTTTTTTTTTTTTTTCAAAAGATGATGAACTTTGCCAAAGCAAAATTCATACAAAAAATTTGATATCGCAGGTAACTAGTGACTAGTCATGTCAAAGAAATATAATATTAAATATTATATTACACAAGATTATTTCTATTCTTGCCCTGGGAGTCTTTTTATTATTATTATTTTGCTTTCTTACGTAAAACGATTGTAATTTACTTAAAATTAGCTAGCCACGCCCTCTTTTTCGTAAATTTTTGGCCTGCGGCGCAATTCAGGTGGGCTTTGCCCCCCAGACCCCCCAGCGGATGGGGGCCGTCTCTTAAGTTATCTCGAAGGACTGATGGCTCAGTCCGCCCCTGGGGGGGGGGGGGGGGGCATTAGTTAATTTTCTGTGACATATTGCACACTGAGGAAAACATGACATACTAACACTTACTATTATTTTTTTTACATATTTATTATGGACAACAAGGAAGTATGCATAAAATACTTGAATGACAACGCCATTTGTGTCTGTTATGCGCTTTTTTACTCGTTATAAATAAGTACAGCTAGCTGATGCATCGCCTCTATAGTAAAAATCAAAACCACATTACCTATGTTTAATAAAATACAATCAAACATTACTTTTGGCGTATTACAAATGCTATATGTTATCTTTACGGAGCATAAATTATAACATAATTTAAGGCTTTTTATGATATGAATGAAAATTACATGCCCATATAGAGCAAATGGAAAATGGAGTACAATGTTATTTTCATAAGGGTTTATACCGTTAATATCGCATTATAGGTTTCTCTGCTACCTTTTAAAACCATAAATCACTAATTTTATGCTTATAATAATATATAATTCTTACATATTTGAGAAGTTGCAGGTGTATGATGAGATGAGCTGCTCTATATACCTTTAAAGTTAATCTTGTTTTTACCAAAATAGTGATGAACCAATTTTGATCTATAGTATACATGTGTGCCACCACCAAGATGCTCTATAACTATAATTGAGCGGGTCACGGGTTCTGATGACTTCGCAGCCCCTATTATGTACGTATGCAGTATGATTGTAATGATATTAGCATGTTCTTTCTTGTGCAAAAGGGGCGTTGCTGCATCATGAGTCAGTCACCATGTCTCGTGACGCAGTGGCCAGTATGTAAGTGGCTTTCTAGATTTATTTGCCTCAGGCAAACCGCATTCCATTTCAAGAGGCCGTTAACTAAAATGTCATAAAGGATGATACTTTGGTCCGTACCGCGCAATCCCTAATAATAAAAAAGGAAGCTACAGGTGCTTTGATGTACGCAAAAAAAAAATATCAATACATTAAATTCAATGTCAAGCGTAAAATTAGACTAACAAGTATAGCATTCACAATGATAGAATTATAAACCTTCACAAATGAGAAAAATGTATTATTTGTTTACCTTCAACGTCAGCATATTACAGCCACATAAATCGAGATAACATACTTTTAATTGAAAAATATAAAAATTCATACTTACAATTTAACGCGCTTCTGGTGTATTCCGTCAAATTTTATTCGTGCAGTACGCGAGCAAAGCAGCAGAAGATTTCTTCGTGAGCTCTTACGCCGAAAATCAGCAAACATCAAAATTGCAGAGTTCAGAAACCACACGATACGATCAAGTCACAGACAGCTGGGCTAGTCGCATAGTCGGCAGAATATGCATATGACTATACATACGCCATCTATTAACAATCTTAAAAAACTTTAAGGCAGATCATACAATCTGACAGATTTAAAATAATAGCAAGCAAAGCACTTTTTGCTAACAAAGAAGTAAGTTCCAATTGTAGGTATAATTGGAACTATACATCATAGCATTATAATAAATATTCTCTTTTTTTTTTATTTGAGTATTACTTTCATTAAGTTAATTTTTTTTTATATTGTAATCATTATAATACACAAATATTTATTTTTTTTTTCTTTAACCAAATAGTACTGTACGTTATGTACAAGTTAATTGTCGAGTGCAATATACAGAAATCTGCTTTAGCTATTGTGTTTCAAGGTGATACTATACTGTATATAAAAATTGCTTTAGTTGTCCATATTGTTTATTTATTTATTTAATATAATTAGTACAAAGTTTTTATTTTTATTATTTTTTTTTTTTTAGAAAAATTATAATGTTTCTCAATATAACTTGTCATCAGTCATCACAAGTAAAAACTGTGCAAGACAAAAATTACACTGTAAGCAATATAATTACATTATAAATTGCAGCACAAAATAATTAAGGCCCAGTACAACAAAGATAATCAATATTTAAAATACAAAATTAAAATAATTACAAATAATAGAATACTTACAATAGGTGTAAAAGCTTAAATATTAATGAGGAGTACAAAAGCAACAAGGCTACACTACTATAACAATAATTATTATGTACATGCATGCACTTGAGAGAAGAGGCTCGTATGCCTTCTCAAGAGCATTACAAGGTCACTGCTGTGATTGCTGGCAAAGAAGCCTCTACACGGAGGCTCATCTGGGCATGGGACTTGGTAGAATACTTCCTCCTCACAGCCTGCAAACACAAAACAATAGAATTTTACACAGGGACACACAAGGATAAAGATGGTCATTGGATAAAATTGAACACGTGTGGTACAAATCCCGTGATTCTCATTGGTTTTATGTAATAGTAGGTAGCACTCGTCTTTGCTCGGGATGGGTCAGCTGTATGTTTTTATAGCCAGCTGTGAACATTTGTGTACGGTTTGTTTATCCACGGGGTCCACAAGAAAGAGAAAAAGAAAAAAAAAAACGCGTGAAAAGTGTTTTTTGTTCATGTCCATGATCTACTTACATTTAACTTAATAAATAAAGGAAATAAATGATCTCAGGAAGTGCTAAATGTGGTTTATAATGTTGGAAAATAGCAAAAATCTCAATCTCTGATTATTAATTTGAACCTTTTTATTTTCTTCTTTTGAAAACAACATCAGTCCCCGCCACTGCACACCTGATTTAAGGTATTTCTATAGATAGGTAATCCAAAGAGAATATCTTTATTCAATTTTCTGTTGCCTTTAATTTTATTTTATCCTGGAAGTTATATTTTGTTGCCCATTTGATCAATGTAATTTTGACCCGCAATACACGTCTCCAGCTGACCAGTACTTTTCAGCGGGAATCCTCTCTGGATTACATAGGTTATCTACTTACATTAACCTGATTTTTTACTCAGCTGTCCTATTGTTTTCAACCATGTGTTTTTAAGCCGCGTATAAGTTTCTTACAGTTTGTGCTATAAACTACACACAGCTCTTGAGCCAGCTTTGAAATTTTTCCTTTGTTAAAAACATATGATCATGACGTTGTTACCTGTTTACTTTGTTATTTCTTTGTTTAGAACTTTGGACTTGATATAAATGAAAGAAACTCACCAAAAAAAAATGTTCCATACGAAACATGCGACTCACTTTTATCGGCTCAAAAAACAAGATCAGCCAATGAATGTGTCGTATTTTGTTGGTCAGCCAATGACTGTTAATGAGATTCACTATACTTTACAGAAACAAGCTAGTATCTCAATTGTCTTAAGAGAGTAGGTGACCAGCTGATATATCACAAACTGAAATGTCATGAAATATAAAACTAACACAAAGTAAAGATGAGATGTTACTTAAAAGTTTAGCTACGCAAACACATGCATACACAATCAAATATTTAAGCAATGTCCCTTAAATGTCTTCCAACTCCTATATAAATCTGTAGTAAAGTACAAGTTGAGCTTTCACACTCTAGTGCATAACCCATAACCTAGAAATAAATGGCATATGCAGGCCAAATACAATACATAATAATATTCTAGCTTAAATAAATTAAAAAGTTAACAATTTGGCCATCACGATATGCAAATCCATATAATTGTCAGCTCCTGTCAATATATCATTGGGTTAGAGCACAAACCGTGTTTCTACAAAAACAGCATAGTCAAAACTCATATCATTTTGTGTATAATTTTGAACTTTGTTGCTCTTGTAGATACACGATTTGTGCTCTAACCCGTTGATATGTCCATTGTTAGACGTTAAATTTATATTCCATGTGATTAATTCTTATAGGAATACTGGCATCAAAAATTCACTCATTTAATTCATGAGTGAGATGGGACCATTACTTACATATTATGTTCGTCAAGCTTTCTGTACCTTCACTGACTGGGGTCAAAAACTGAAAAGTAGGCACCTTTAATTCATGACTTCATCAATTCCAGGTCTATAGTGCGTATATATAATAAGTTTATTATTTGTACATACTTTCCTATTAAATATCATGAAATTTAATTTGTTTGCTTTTCCCTTATCTTATAAAATAATTTATTATTCTCTGTATACATACCGTAAGGTGAGACTGGTGTCCCTTCACAACCACAGTGACAAGAAGGTGGAGAGCTTCTTGAACTTCGCTTGCAGAATATCCAGAGACATAGTGCAAGGTTGTGTTCCACATTTCAGTTATTGCCTTGGACTCCTTGTTTCTGTTCACCCTGTATATATAAATAAAAATATAAACAACAGAAATGGAAGGGAGAAAAGTTATAAAAACTTACCACATGGAGAGACAGAGTGCTGCAGCTGCTTGTAGAGAGGGATTTATATGGCACATCTCATGGCGAACAAGCATCAATTCCATCAGGTACTTGGACATGGCATGTTCTTCATACATGGCCTATAATGATTCAATGAAAAGTTAATCATTGAAAAATAAATTACATTATAAAAAACAATAAAATAAGTTGATATATTCAGTACTCACTCCAGCTGCCTTTGTGTAGCGCCTCAGGAAGTGCAAAGGAAGAGGGCGGCCAATGTTGAATTTCAGCGCAGCCAGAATCTTCATCTCCATTTCCATCATTTGCTTGTTGGTGTAGGTCTTGTCTGTCATATAGACACAATCTCCCACAGTAGGGCACATGATTTCCTCATACTTTGCTGCAATTAGCAGACAGACAATACCAACAAGTTGAAGATGCAACTTGTTTGTAGCTGGTGCCAACTGTGAAAATGAGAAAAATAAAAATATAGCAAATCTAAGTCAAATGAATGAACTCATTTTAGGGTTACAACAAATGAATTTGAAGAGGTGAATATAGTTGCAATAAACCCATGGCAGAAATGATACTAACCGGCATGTAACGATCAAAGATAGATACAGCCAAGTAGAGAGTTTCTGGGAGAAGCTTAAACTGCCTGTGTACTTCCACCAACCAATCAATCAACGTTCCTCGCATATGGTATGTCATGTACTTGCACTGCTTGATGTAGTCTTGTGGAACACTGTAAATGACCTGAAAAACTTGATGTTTAGTATACGATAAAAGAAAAGAATAATAATAATATTACCTCTAGCTCTTTCAAGTAGTCATAAATTTCTCGCACGTAATCAGCAGCACTTTGTGGATCACATTTATCTTGCTCATCCAATTTTTCTAACTTTAGTATCTCTTCAGACGAAAATCCTCCAAGATCACGTTCTTTTGGTTTACGATGCACAGGAACCTCAATTTTTTCTTCTTTAACCAATACAGGTTCCTTTACAGTTTGCTCCTTTTTAGCAGCAGGTTTTGGCACAACTTCTGCTTGTTTTGGTTTAAGAACTGCCTTAGCATTGGAAGGGACCAGGCTGGCTTTAGGTTTATTTACATTTTGTACACTTAAGCCAGGTCTTACAGATGCTAGAGAAGAAACTCTCTTGAGCACACCAGTTACTTGCTTTGCAACACCTGTTTGCTTAGTAGTAGCACTCAATTTGGTAACAGGTTTGCCAATCACAGCACTTGCTCTGTTTTGAGGTTTCACAGCCAAACCCCTGTAACCATACAAGAATTTCTTTAATTTTATCTTAATTAGCATTGGAAATAATAAAAATGAATAAAAACAAGGTAAAAATCCTACTTGGGCTTTTCAACAGCATTTTCTTTTGATGCATTGCTAAATGGGTTGACATTGAAGTTGGACTTGGACAAGCCAGTCTTCTTGTCTCCTATGTTTGAGACTAGGGTTGCTCGGTTACCAATCTCTCCTAAAGTTGCTCGCACAGTTGCCTGCTTTGTCAAAACATTCTTTTGACCCAACACAGGATTCTCCTTTGATTGCATTGCCTGAAACATTATCAACATTATATTTTAATGCAAAGAATAAAAAATAGAACCACTGTCAGCGTACAACATGCACCAACATTCACTTCAAGTCTGACATTGTAGGGTCCTCCATAAAATAATAATAGGCCTAAAAAAAAAAAAAATTTAAAAAAAAAAATTAAAAAAAAACTGCTTTTAAATTAAAATAATTAAGTTGTGAATAAACAGATTTGACAATCATAACATTGAACATGTCTCAGGTCCCAGAACATTTATCTAAATTCATTGACAAAGTAAAGAAAGCTAACTTTCAATACCATAATCTCTCCCCATAAGTGTAATGTTAAATTAGGGGACCCTTAGCTTTCCCACGTTATACCGATATGCTCCATTGATAATTGTCTACAGGCTTTTTGTGGGTTACTTAATTGCAAAAGGTCAATTCTCAATTAATGGCACTTAAAGAAATTGCCTTCAAAGCAGGGTTCGACCGGGTTTTTAAACCTGGATTTTTGCCAGGCGTTTTTTTTTTTATAAAAAAACGGGCAATAAGATTCTTTAAAAACCCGGTTATTTATAAAAACCGTTTTTTTTTAAAAAAAAGAAGCAAAAAAATAATAATAATAATAATAAAATAAAGCCAAAGTACTATATTAATAACAGTCGAAATTCTTAATTTACTTGTATTATTATTTTTTTATTTTTTACTAATGGACCACTTGCAATAAAATGTTTTTAATTGTTGCAGCAAGTAAGTGAAAACGATTTTTACATAAGAAATGCATTAAGAATTATTCAAATTATTTTAAAAAGTTCGTTCATTGCAAGTGGTCAATTGTTCACTGTTAGTATTGCTCCTTGTAAACAGTTCTCAGTTAACGTGTGTATATAAGTTCACATGCACTACGTGAAATATTTTTGACTAGCATAATTTTATATCACATAATAGGCTATTATGCATAATATAAAATAAAAGCTTTATGATGTTTAAATATGCGGATGTGTGTATAGTTTTAACTCAGTGTTTTTATTATACATTAAACTATTTTATTGTATTACTTTATATTATTGTGATTGTAGGATGAAAGAAATGAATAAATATATATTTTTTTTTTTGAAAATATGCTTACATAATAGTCTGTGTTTTATATTATGCAGGAAATGACGCCTCCCCCCCCCCCCCCCCCCAAAAAAAAAGTTTTTTTTTGTTGAGAAAATAACCGAGACTGGAAATATTTAAATAAAATAAAATTTTAAGAAATTTTCATCGCACCATGCAATTACCTCTCCATTAACACCAGACTTTTAACAGCTATATCATGCATACATAAATATAATAATAAAAATTTATTATAACATACTGAACAAATTATGAAAGTTTAGATATGCAAGATGCAGAATTAATTTTTTGGTGATATATGGGATTTCGATCATATATATGGACTGTGATGTCGAGTCGAGGCATATATGTACATACATATACATCCCGCGGCACGTACCGCAAGGGAATGAAAAGACTGAAAAGCATCACTAAAATTGCAGGTTATTCATTTCATTTCGGTACAAAAAGAAAAAAAAAAAATTTATATGTATGTATTCAAATATGTTTGTGTGTAATTATGTATGATATGCATGTATGCACATACACAGAAATACATTACTTGGTTGTAAATATAGGGTGATGTGATAATATATGTATGTATAATATAGCACAAAATCCTTGAAAGTGGAATATATGTCTATTCAATAAAACCATATGCGTATAATGCGTAAAATTGCATGCATAACTTAAGTTACACCATGAAATAAAACGCAAGTTATGAATATTATGTGACATGATGACATGATATAATAAAATGACGAGTATAAATAATTTATTGTACACGCATTGTGTTTAATAAATAAAATAAAAATAAATAATTGATATAAACATCCATGCGACAAAATTATAATGTCACATTTTTACGACAAACATGCATCATAAATATCAAAATTTATATTCAGTGTTCAATAGTTTACAATTACATTACATACATCCAAACATTCATAATAGTAATTATTCATAATCATAGCTTTACAGGCAAAATCAGTTCATAAACATGTTTCGACTTGTTAACTTTTTTCTTTCCAACATGGCCTTGAAAATTTAAAACCCCATGCCTCCGCCTCCACCCTCGTTATTTTAACGACTTTTTAATAAAATCAGTTGCGTTTTAAACGAAAATCATTCATTCATATCAACCAACAACCAAGATAAGAAAAAAAAAATGATATTTTGCATTATTCGATTAACTAATAATAATTTTTGTTGTAATTATGCCAACAGAAAAATTCGACCAAGCAACGGTAACTTCATTTTTTGTTGGCTTATATTTTATTAGATACTTACCGCAATATTTCGTCTTGTGACTCGAATAGGTCTAGCTGCTTCTGCCATAGCTCTTTCGATTTATTTTTTGCTGATAGACAAATTTAATTATCTTTGCAATGGCTGAAGTGTTCACGGCAAATTTTATGATGTTCTCAGGCCACACAGTTGCAAAAGACTCCGACAAATTCTTGTAACGGTCGCGGGAATTTAAATCTTTGTAGCTCACAATCTATCTACAGTCCACCAATCATAGGCACCTAAAGTTTTTATTGTAGTCACGTGATTAAAATTCTGTTTTTCTATTCGTTACAAAGTTAAAAACAAAATGCTTGCTTTGACCCACATAGTCATAAATAAAGTAAATCGTTTTTATGTAATTAATTTTTATTATATTTCCACTCTAAAATTACTTTCAATTTTAAAAAAATATATATGCATGATACTTTTTCAATATAAAAGTTTTCAAACAAATAAACATACTTCTCGATACTTCCCCTGCTTCCCCTACATACTTCAATTTGATTCAAACAGTATTTTTGTGCGGGAAACCTAGTTGTATGATTTGATTTAAGGGGCTGGGGACTGCGGGGACCAGAGATAACAGGGACTGCTGGGAGAGGGTTGAGGGTTCAATCCATTCTGGAACCATTTATAAAAATATTATATAATTACTTACTGTGTCCCTGTCCCTGGGCCTCAGCCTGGATATTGTAAAAGTTGTAATAAATAAGTTTCTTTTCGTAATGTCATATAAATACAAATGTTTGAACGATTTGAATTACAAAGTTAAAAATATGAAGATTTTTAGGAAGTAAAAATATATTTGTAAGTAAATTTATGTGCCCCATACAGTTTACAACTTAGATGAGTTCCACACTACACACTATGTATACTGCCCGAATACTGATCGAAATTTTTGATAGTATATTATGGTAAATTATGATTTTCCTAAAATGGGTAATTTGGAAGTGAAAGAATAATATGTAAATACTGGGATTGTAAATACTTGTCCGAACCAAGAATGTTAATCCTAGTCCCAGTTCACAAGTGACATCACTGGTATAGTGACTTTCTTGAATCGGACAAGTACTTCCAATCCACCTGTGAAAAAGCTGTGGTTTACAGGCTAAAAGTTCTTACACTAACATATAGGCCTAAACAATATAAAAGTATTATGTTTTATACACATTAAATTCATGTTCGAGCTTGTGCTTCAAAGTCACATTTGAACAGAAAATTCACCAGCATAGGAAGGATCAGGAAAGGGAAGGTTTCTATTTTAGTCAATGAGACAAATAAAATTATACTTATAATAAAATAAAGAACAAAAACAAATCAACTATATTTAAAAAGTAGCATATTTATTTAGGCCATTATTAAAACTTACAGTCACCATACATAATAATCTAGTATCTATTTAAAAGAAATGATTAGAATATAAATAAAAAAAAATGCAAAATAAAAGTCTATCCAATTTTTTTTTAAACATTCTTAATTATGCTTATTTTACATTTGAAATTTGGTTATTAAAGAAAATAAAGTACTTTAGGTAACGTCAGTAAACACACAACGAACTTCCTCGTTCCTCCATAGCTCTTTGAGCTTTTCCATCATAATCACAATGTTACACACTTAACTCCTCATGCACTTTATAAGATGACCTCATGAGAGAGTTTACAAACTCTAGAATTAATTATGAACATAAAAATATCTAATTTAATATAGCAATGAAAAATGACTGAATATATTTTATTTCAAAATGATTGCAATACAATATTTGATTATGTCATGCACCACGTAAATCACAACTCCATTACTTAACACTTACAAATTACGACAGTGGAATGATGAATGTATGTCATTATTTTGAAAATAATAACTTTGCCTTTTATATTTCTAATACATCAAAATATTTTAATCTGTGATTCAGTCATTGATAAAACTACAGTTACAATAATATTAAATTTTAAATTTAAAAATAGTGAATAAAGTATTAAATAATAATAAGTATATAAAGATGATACAGAATAAAAACAAGTACGACAATGGTATCAATTAATGGTATAAATGCAGGTAATTGGTCACAACTTTTGCTAATATGAGCATTTTGACATCCAAGCAAAATACTTCCAAGAGAAACATAGGAATAATTTAAAGGTGCGTTACGCACAGTTTGTATTTTTAATTTGGGCAATTGCTTTAGGACTTGTGACCATAGAATTTTTTGTTCAGGAGAAAGAGAAGAAGATTGACATTGATCTGTACTTTGCCAAACATGTCCATGATGGATTGTCCTTCATATTGCAGCTGAAGCAGATGCTGAAAAATACAATGTGTTTTATTTAATTATATATATACTTTAAAAAGACAAAAAAATTGCCAGAACTCAACATATCAATATCAATATTATCATTTCTACTTTTGCAATTAACAGACAGGACGCTTATTGTATCAATATGAATTGAACACGTTGACATTTAATCTCTAAAATATAATATGATATATAAATTAAATAAGTTTAGAACAAGTTGTACCTGAATATCAATATCCACTCTCTCCATCTCAATGCCCATGAAGCAGCCTTTCACCTCAAAGACTCCCACACTTTCAGTGGGTGAAATTTCAAACTGAACACTTTTGAATTGTGCAGGAGTGAGGCCTCTCATTTGATGGAGCACTCCCTTGGTATGAAGCTGAGCTGCAGTGTACCGCAGGACTTTATGACATTTAGCTTTGCCAGGGTGTTTGCCAGACACTCGAAGACGGTGTACTCGCCTAAAAACATATCGAACTTTAATAAAAATATGCCCTCAAATAAATATAAATACTTTGGCACAACTGTTTGTAACTTACTTTTTGCCAGAATCAAGGTTTTCCAAGCATGTACGAATGTACATATTGTAGAATTCCACTTGCTTTTGATAAAATTGTGTCTTTTTTTCTAAGCCTTGCATTGTAGATTTGAGTGTCACCAGCTCCTAAAAACATTTACAAATTATTGGAAAAACAAACCCCTCAATATAAACAATAGCAAAACAACAAAGGCAATTTTAAGCAAACAACATAAAATAATACAGGATAGGTCCACTACCTTGCTTCTTGCTTGACAGTATTGTCCACGAGTACAAATATCTCTAGCTACAGCATCAATTAGAGCTTGGTAATTGTCCTTAGCACTAACTAAGCCTTGGCGTTCTAGCTGAGTCAACCAAAGTTGCAGCCTCATTTTGCTTAGACGCAAGCTAGAACATTAAATATTTCATTTTAAATTTTTACAAAGGAGCAAAAAATACATTTAATCAAGGTTATCTGGCATGGGTTGATTAATATCAACATTCATTATATGTAATTCAATATCAATGATAAAATATTGTTGTTATCACTGTATTTGTAATGATTAAAGAAAAGCACATTATTAATTATGACATTTGTCTATTACATTCCCATAATGTATTATGCTTTATGCTTCACTTTATTAATTAGGCATTTAATGTGCACACATTAATAATTATAAGAGTATTAGCAGATTCAATGATAATAATCAAATATGATATTTATCTTACCTTGTACTAGGAGCCTGATGGTCCCCACGAGGTAACTGCATTTGCTGCTGAGCAAACTGCTGCTCTTGTGCATGTGTCTCCAAGGTATCTAAAGCAGCATGCAGATTGGGCCCCGACAGGAATGGCAGCAGTGACACAAGCAGTTCCTTGCTCCTAAAACAACACACAGTTACAACTTGAGCACTTATTATTGCTGCATTTCATTTAAATTTACACACTTACATCATAAACAACTGGCTTTGGTCTGGTTCAGTGCCATTTCCATTGCTGGAGGTCACTTCAAGTTTGGAATTTGACAAAGTCAAAAACAATTCTCCTTTAGGCATGAAGTTTTCAGATGAGGAGCCTACAAATATAAGAAAACTCAAATGATCCAAACCTTTTTTTGGAAATGTAGTAAACAAAAAATTGTAAGAGAGAGAAAGAAAGTAATTATGACATTATAAACAAGGCAAAAGTAAAAGAATAAACTTAAACAGTGTTCTAGTGCAAGTTGGCCTACAAGGTCTATTGCAGATTAAATACATAATTATCATTAATAATTAACAAACCAAATACTTCAACATAATGTGCAATTCAATACTTCTATGTAAAATATCTCACAGCTTTCAGTAAAGAATAAAAGTAATTTAACAATTTATAATTTAAAAAACGAGCAAATGATATAATTTTAACGTTTTGATTTAGCAACAGGTCAAATATTTGTTATCCTTTCTTGTGTTATATGCAGGCAGACCCCTGCGCCGCCTAAAATCGACATGCCGATCTTGCCGCCACCGAAAGGTCTTGCCAACGGTGCGACCTTTCCCCTCCCTTCCCTTGATGCCCCTGAAGGACGAGCCTAATGTAAGCCCTCTAACACTGTCCTCTAGCTCTCAAAGCTGGCGACCTATTGACACTCAAAATCGCCTTTTACAGGCGTAGAACACTTTGAACAAAAAAAGTTGTGTAATATCCTAACAAACCTGAAAATCAATGTTGATTTGGCCAAAGTCATTGATTTCTAATTTATTTTCCATTCACAAAATGCCGTTGGCGGTCACTGATGTCACAGCTCGCTTGTTTTACGCGCGCGTAAACTTGGCGAGCTGTGACTTCAGTGACCGCAAGTGGCATTTTGTGAATGGAAAATAAATTACAAATCAATGACTCCAGCCAAATCAACGTTGATTTTCAGGTTTGTTAGGATATTACACAATTTTTTTGTACAAGGTGTTCTACGCCTTTAAGTGACTCCCCTTAGTCAATCTTACAGCACGCCAATTTCGCCGATTGATTTTATCACGCTGTTCACACCACTGCCGGTACCGCCACCGATGAAGGTATTGGCGCAGGGGTCTATACGCAGGTTATATGGCAATTATGCAATTATATTCAACATTAATTATTTACCTCCAAGAAGTTTTCTGACAGAGGAAATGGGCCCGAGTCCCTCAAGCAGTTCATGCAAAGGGTCAGCAGCATTAGGTGAAATTTCATCTTCATACTGTAGTACTAGCTGATGTGTCTCGAGCAGTTCCTGGAATACAAATGATGATAGTGATATTACCATGTTCAAGGATAGCTTTTAATACAAACTTACCTGAAGTGAAATGAGAATGGTTGGCTTCACTATGAGAGTAGCTTCTGTGTAAGCATGAACACCAAAATGTTCTTCAAGCTCCTCAACTTGACAACAGTGTTTTAAGAACTTTTTGAATTTTTCATGACATTCAATGATGAATGGATTTAAAACTTTCAGATGGCTTGATTCTTCACCAAACTAAAAAAAAAAAGTATAATAATATGCAAAATAATAATAATAAATAAATAAATTAAAATATATATCACCCTTGTTTCGTCCAAAAGGCTTACTTGCATTTGGATACCTTTTTGCACAGGGTGTACTTGCATTTGGTCATATTCAATGCTGTGTGCGCATCCTCCATAAGCTCAACACATAAGACCGAGTGCAAGTACGCCCTTTGTGGTACTGGATAAAAATGCAAATACACCTTTAGTAAGACAACCTTGAAATGCAAGTGCGCCCTTTGGACTCAACAAGGGGGTTATAAATAAAGGATAGTCTGAATTTTACAGCATTGTGTAAATTATTTTAAAAAATTATTTATATAAAACCATAATTTCTTTTGGTGTGAATTCAGTAAACTTACGCCCTTTTTAGAAGCTGCATACTGCAGTATCTTTGCAATACTAGCTAGGTTGCTTCTTTCTTCTACAGTTAATGTCTTTTCTGCAGGAAGGGTGACAATATCGTATGCATCAGGAGCTACAATTGCTGCATTGATGAAGTGGTAATACACTACATTACCAATCACCTATACAAATTTGAAGTGCCATTATTATTAGTATATTTATTTAGCCTATATATTTATTCCACTTGCTGTTATTTTTATTTTTTTTAACTGTTACCTTTAGCAAGTCTTTTTCTGGAAAGCCTGGGAATCTCTTTGAAAGAGCATTGTGAAGAGTACGAGCTGTGTAGAGCAAACTGTATGGCAGCTGGTCACGAGATGTGCAAATGCGCTCCAGGAATGCAAGAGTCTTCTCTTTGAGAGCTGAGATGCCAAGTGTCAGCCTTTTCTGAACTTCCTCATGTTGCAGAGCAGCTTCTTGGCTCACCACTCGAGGTAACTCACTAGAAACCAAAGAGTTGTGTGAGTATATGTGTATGTCAACATAAACATATATCATGTATACTTTGTAATAATAATGTAACACTAACCTTGGCTGACCTGTTGAAGTTTCCAACTGATTAATCCAGCTTTTGTAAATGTCTACAGGATTGGTGTCAATGGATAGTGTTTTGTCATTTAACACCTACATTCAGATAAATAAATAAATAAATAGAGACAGCATTAGAACTATGTACACTGTAACCACAATTATGACATTAGAACACATATTATCACCATTGTCAAGTTACATACATAGTATCATGCAAGTGAGGAAAAGGTAAATTACAAGTACCTTCTGCACTAGTGGGCCAAGAATAGTTCGCAGAGAGTTTTGTCCTGAGTGTTGTCTGGAATAATTGACAGCAATTTTGAGCACTTGTGGATATACTTTCAGTACATCAATTGGCTTCTGGAATTTTGACCTGGAAAAATATTTATATGGTTCTCACAAATAAATAATAAATAAAATGTGCAATCATGAAAAAAATGTGCAAAGTAAAAATAAAATGGGAAATGGATTCCTATCTCCCATGTAGGTATCAGTTTATACCTGATTTCTTCTTCTAAAGCTGAACGTAGTAACTTAAGCAGTAGATATTCATCCCGTGGGTTGGATCCAAAGTTGTACAAGGAGAAAATTACATTCTGTAAGAAGTGCATGGATTTGCTGTGAGGTAAACAAAAGAGAAGTTTGGAAAGGTACTGAGGTCTGGTTTGTAGCAGGTAGAACAGGTTTTGGTAACCCTCCAAAAGATGTCGTCCTTCTTTTGTTAATGACTTGAGACCTTTGCTCATGGTGTTGCTGCCAGACACTGAACCAATAGCATTAATGTTCTCTGTGGATCTGTGTTGATTGGCAAGGTCCGACAGATTGGCACTATGAGCTTGCACATCCTAAGGCAGGAAAATTATTTAAAATTTGTCATTAACTTATACAAACTTTACTTGCACTACAAATAATCCCTAGATCAATTGACAGTGCAGTAATATGTAAGAGAAAATACTGTATGTGACTACCTGCAGAGAAATTCTATTTTGGATGAGCAACCCAATCTTGATGTCCATGTCATCAATGTGCTGAGACAGTTGTAGGTTTAATCTGATGGCTTTGACAACTTGGGACTTCAGTTGCTAAATATTCAGAAAAAATGAATTTTATATATATATATATATATATATATATATATATATATATATATATATATATATATATATATATATATATATATATATATATATATATATATATATACCTATATATATATATATGTGTGTGTGTATATTTTTTTATTTATTATTATTTTTTTTTTTTTTTACATTTTGTTTCTAAAGCTATATGACAGTTCACACCTGAATTTGAGTTTCTCTCTCAAAGTCCTCTGCAGAAGGAGTGAGCAGCGAGACAAAATGTCTGACAATATTTATGGTGGGTGAAGGTTGATGCACAAGGGACTGAAATACTTGTCGAGCCTTGTAACCTCTCCACAACGACTGGATCAATATTATTTTCTGAACCTAAATATGAATGTTTACATTTACATATAGGTTAAATGTATTACAAGCTAATACATTATTATATCAACACTTACGTGTTCTCTATATTTCTGTAGTGGATCTGTGTAGCTTTTAGGTTTTAAACACCTTTTTTGACGAAGATGAGCTACATATCTGCGAGCTCGAACACCTCTCCACCAGCTCTGCAAAAAATAATAGTATGTTTTAAATTTAAATAACAGTGTTGTGAGCACAAGTTTTGGTTACCTCTGTTTGAGTTTGCTAACTGAGTTTACATATCTTACCTGTATTTTTATGATAAGATCCATGAGTTTCTGCTGCTCTGGACTCATGATTTCCTCATCAACTTTTTCTGGTTCAGCAACAGCCATTTCTGCATTTACCATGCTTACCAATTTCTAAAACAATTATGGTTCCATGTTACATATAGTCTCAAAAATGCATTACAAGATACAAATGATTATAGTACAACATTAAACTAAGAAAAGTATTATAAAGTGTAATTATTATATTATTACTGCAGATTTACATTACTGTAAATCGTTTGAGTAAATTGATTTACTAATCATAATTTACAAGAAAGTATAGCCTATACCTCTACTTCTCGCAAAGAAAGATATGGAGCTTTATCCAAGCCTCCTGGTTCTTTCCATTCAAATGATCCATTTTTCAGATTAAGATATGCATGGTGGCCAACTGATGGGCGATGAACAATATATTGACACTGGTAGCCTTTCGAAACCTGGGTGAAAAATTAAAAAATAAATAAAAACAAATGAGAATATTAGCATCCCCCCCCCCCCCCCTTCTTCAACATTATTGATATATGTAATAGACATTTTACCTTTTGCTTATGACAATGTAAAAGCAGTTTGAGGTAAGAGTTTGCAAGTTCAGTATGTACAGGAATGTCACGTAATCCAGAGGCACGGAGAACTTCAAGAACCAGGTGTTGGTCATGGGTATCCATAGCTCGATGTAGACGTATAAGTGCCATGCATGCTGTAATGTATACAAGAGTAAATGCAACTTAAAGCTAACATTTTTACAATAAAATACTAGAAACATATTGGAAATTGAAAACATTTAGGTGTAATACTGAACTAGAAGTTTTAAATAAGCATATTGTTTATTGATAAATTTGAAAGAAAAGAATAGGAGAAACCAGCAGCAGTCCCATAGTTTGGTGAAAATCTTGCTACCACAGATATAAAAAACTAACACATTGGAAATATTTCACACACTCCATCTCTCTTAGAGTTTATTGTTTATTGCCAAAACATTTCCATTGTGTTAGTTTTTTCATATCTGTGCTGGCAAGATTTTCCCCTAAATATGGGATTTTCTTCACTATGGTAAAGCCCTTGCTGGTTTCTCCTATCTTTTTCTTTCAAATGTATCATACCTAACCGCAATGGTTTATTTTCCTTAATATATAACATTGTTTTTTGGACACTATGAAATTTATAGGTTTTATTATTAAAATTCAGTATATAGGCCTATAATTAATAAATATTGAAACCTTTGTTAGCCTCATATGCTTGTTTTCTAGCTGTTTGGAGTGCCATTTGAGCATCAGGAAGCCACAGCTCAGCACCTTCACCTTTCTTTTGTGCCAGAATTTCCTGCAAACACATAATAATAGCACATTCAATCCATCATATTGAAATCAACGTGATACAGTAAACTATAATTTACATAGAAAATAAAATGCTTAGGGCTATAATTGCACAAATATCTGCCATTGTTGAAGATCAAGTGTTAATCCTGAATTAAATTTGTATTTTACTTACTTTGAGTAATTTAAAATAGAGAGGGGCTTCATGTTGCTCTACTTTTTCTCCTAGCCCTGCTGCTAGAGTTTGAAGAGCTGACATCATATCAGTTTGGTTTTGATTTGCCACTGCTTTGTTCAATCTATGCACTGCTGTCACCACTGATAATGCAAACTAATTATTACCATTCATAAACATAACACCCTATCTTTAGTATTGCCCCACAAAAAGTTTCATTTCTACTTATTTTATTTTATATTACCCTATTATTACTATGTTATAAAAAATTGCACTTACTTTGGTTCTTTTTATCAATTTGATCATGTACATCACTAATGCAATCATGGATGTCAAAAAATGTGAGTAGAGGACACTTAGCATTTGCATTTCTCTTTTTTTCACGGAGTATGCTTAGGCCTCTCCAGTATTGCTCTTTAAGACCCTCCTCCACCTAAAATAATAGTAATAGTGAAATATTGATGGATGTAATCTAATGTAAAAATATAAGCTTAGGAAGTTAAATTATAACTTACATCTAACATTCCCTCAAACTTGGAAAGTGCATTCCAGGTGTATTCCTGGCTACGCATATCTATTGCCTGAGTAACTGCAGCAACTTTAGAGAGCAAGTGGATGCAGCTGCTGATCTCCAAGAGGCTCAAATCTCGCTATACACAATGATTAAAACATATAGTTATAAATCTTCTATACCTATATATATATACCTATATATATTATCAAAGCAAAAAAAAAAAAAAATAGTCAAGTATTATACAGCAAATGGAAAGAAAATTTGACTCATGCAATTAACTGTAAAAAATACACACACAAATTTCCTGCTATTTTGGTTAATTTTTAGAATACAGTTCATTTGATTATGCTTGTGTGAATGGCTCCAATTTTACCCCTGATTCTGCTTTATCTGCATTCATTTCTTCATGGTAAAGTGGAGCTGCATCAGTGATGAGGTCACGCAGGCCTAGAGCTGAGTTTTGCAGAGCTCTCAGGGTATCAACAGGGCCTCCTCTACTCAATGCTTGATTAACTTGCCAAACAGCTTCCACACCTGTGACACACATAGCAATCAAATAGAACCCTTAATATTATGCCAAAAATTTAGTAGCTTACTTTTAGCATGTTCATGGGCTCGCATGTTTCCCTCTGTAATTGCTCGTTGCAGCAGGAGTCGGCATTCAAGACTGTCCATGGCGTTATTGTGGGCTTCACCTGATATCTTATCTGACAGTTCTGACAAGTAGAGCCCAGCACATTGTTGTTCCACTGCCTGTTTTATAAGAAACAATAGACTACAATTTAGCTAATTATATAGAGAAGGTGATGTTGAGTTCAGCTATCAACAAAACATTTAAATTTTAACTTACTAGCTAAGCATCACGTTTGAGTAGCCTTTTTTTTGGGAGAAAAAATACAAATTTCAATATTTTTCTTAAGTTTTTAAAAAGATAATCTTAACTTATAAAAAAAAAAAAATAATAAAAAAAAAAATTATAATCTCTAGGCCAGCAAGATTTTTACTAAACTATATGGGCCTCTTTAATATAATAATATGGTAAGACCCTTGCTGATTTCTCTATCCCTTTCTTTCAAATTTATCATGCCTTACTAAAAAGATGCATAATTTTTCTTGACTTTTATTATTAAAAAATAATAATAATAATATCATTTTAGAGTTGAGTTGGTGTTGATGCACAAGCTCAAATCAATGAGTGCAGCCACATCCAATACTCTATATTGAATAAAACTTGCAAATAATAGACTTAAAATGTTTCTTATTTTCTATAAAGATATCTAATAATCTAATTTTCTTAAGATAAGAAAATGAGAGAAAAGTGACCACCAATTACCAATTAGTTTAATAATATTAAAAAATAATTATAAATTAATAAGCAACCTTAAGAGCTAGGGGCTTAGCACGTAGGGCTACTAGAACAGCCAATTCATCTTTACTCTTCACTGCTATCTGTACATTCTCCCATGCTTGAAGTACTGAAAAATAATAATAAAAATATATATGTCAGACAGTGGCGTGCGGTGGTTCCTGGAGCAGGTCATGCAACAAACCACGGGGGGTCTGGGGGGCGCAGCCCCCCAGAAGAGCCCGCCGCAGGCGCGAATTTTTTTGAGATCACGTGGTATTTTGACACTAAAACCGTAAAAAGAATGTCTCTTAACAATTAAATACAATAAAATTTGATTTATGCAAACTACACACAAATATTGATAGCCAGCTTTGATTTTTTTTTTTTTTTTTTGATTTTTTGATTTTTTGATTTTTTTTTGCTTTTTGTTTAGAACACGATCGTTCATTGTTATTTCTTTATTTAGTACTTTAGACTTGATAAGAATAGAAAAAAACTTCTAAAAAAAAAAAGTCCTTGCTCAACAGCGAGATTGATTTTTTATCGGCTCAAAAAACAAGATCAACCAATGAATGAATGTGTCTATTTTTTTTTATTTAGCTAATCATTTTACAGAAGTTTTTTTTTTTTTTTTTTTTTTTTTTTTTCCCAAAAGAAAAACATATAATAGTTTATAATTTTTCGTTTATCGACTTTTCTAGTCCGCGGGATAAGCGCAAGCTCCGCGAGTGTAACGATATGGAGTACAATTCACACCTCTATCTCTACTAGTAAAAAAAATTGTACCCCTTGCTCTTTGATAAGCATCTGAGAAGGGTGTACAGATTTTTATTAACTCGATCACACAGTAAAGGACATCTGTACTATACGTTAGAGTTTGTCTCTTTACCCTCCTTGCTTATCCCGCGGGCTAGAAATCTAAAATAAACTACTAATTTTTCTTTAATTATTTTAGAGAAGATCAAACACAAATATTAAATATATTAGGTTCTAAATTTAGAACATTGGGTTAAGTCGCTTTAAAAGAATCTGATTCTTAGTTTTGCGTGCAAAGTATGGCCATATTCTTATATTTTTTTATTTACATTACTTGTATGTATAAGTTATAAATGTTACTACGTTATTTATTTGGAGTATTTGATTTTTAAAATTTGCTTCGTTGGCGCCGATCGCCTCGATGATTTTCATCGTTTTCATTCAGATTTTGGATCTTTCGCGCTATGATTTCTTTCAGCCAATCAAAAATCTAAATGAACTTGCGCAGTGATTCTGCGCCGCCCATGCAGTTTTAGAAATCACATCTTTGTTGGTGTATTGAAACGTGTGTTAATTTTCTGTAAATGCAGCGTTTGCTGCCCCTACCGTGCTTCTCGCTATAGCCATAGCCGCCATAGCTTCAACACGCAGTCTAGTCGATTGCATATTTTACCACCTCTACTTCTTTTCCCCTCTTTTTTTACAAAACATTATCTGCCGCGCGGTAGTTTTTGAAACATTATGAACTGAACAGTGGAAATATTTTAAACTAAAGAAAAATTAATATTCTGGAATAAATTACTACTCATGCATTGCATTAATTGCATATATGGACCGCACGCCACTGATGTCAGAGGTTGTTGTGTTTAGAAATCTTGGTATTTGTATATAGGTCTGTAATTGATTTTCAATTTACCATTCACTGAAGTGATGTGACCCTGAATCTCAGCGTGGGTTAGCAACTCATCATATACATCTGCAGTGTAACTGTCATTCAGCGACTACAAATATAAACACAGAAACAGAGAGGGAAAAACAATAAAAACATAAACATATTTTTTCATTACATAGCAAGTAGGTATTGAATTTTAATGAAATTGTACCTTATTCTGAGCAATATCCACTTTGGTTTTCTTAGCATGTTTCATTGTGTTATGGTATAGTTCAGCCAGCTCAGCATTTACACCATTTAAACAGACAGTTGGGTTTTTGAGGGCATTTAACACCTTTTCCGTCTCCTGCAGCAATAAATAATGTATTTTAAAGAAACCTACATCACATATGTCAAATAACACAGTAATGTTAAATAATCTTTTACCTTGCCTTCTAGGGTATCATTGATTGCAATAACTGCAGCATGCAAAGCTGCTTTGTCTACTGGTACTTCGTTTGCTAACAACCCTCCAATCTTCTGGAAAGCAGGCATTTGAATACCATATTGACGCAGCTCTAAGCTGACTGCATTAATTTCTTCATCTTGAAACAAAATTTAAAATGTGCAGTCATATTAGTTGTGTAAGGTTTGGTTAACCTTTACTTTATTTTCATGTAAGTGTGAAAAAGAATATTTAGGAATTTGCAGAAATAATTATATAATAAATACATATGATTTTGTCATGTTAGCTACATTGCTCACCAGTGAAATGCACTTGTCCATACAAGTCTGACATTAGTGGTGCTTTGCCAAGGCGAAACAAATGAGTTGAGAGAGCATGAAGGCAGTATATGACACGAGGCATGTTCTTTTTATCATATACATCTGTAGTTTCTGGCTGGAACGTCTGGGGGAACATTTAAAAAATAATAATAATAAATAAAAGAAATTGACACATCTTGGTCGTGAAAAGAATGAAACAAATAAATCAGGTAAAGGACTGAAGAGAAAAATAAGAATGTTACTCTCCATTATGATATGTATATGTGTGTGTGTGTGTATTATATATATATATATATATATATATATATATATATATATATATATATATATATATATATATATATATATAAAATATGTATGCATATTAAGGAAAATAAACCATCGCGGTTAGGTATGATAAATTGAAAGAAAAGGATAGGAGAAAACCAGCAAGGGCCTTACCATAGTGAAGAGAGTCCCATAGTTCGGTGAAAATCTTGCTAGCACAGATATAAAATAACTAACACATTGGAAATATTTCGGCAATCGACTCCAAGAGAGATATGGAGCGTGTTATGCCTTCATCAGTCCTTACAGACTCAGAGAGAAACTATGAATGATGGCTCTGCTGGTGTTACTTTGTGGTATATATAGATGTGGTGAGGGTGGGGGAAGTTTGGTAGGATATGATGAGCAAGGATAATAATAAGGGAGGGAGGGAACAGAGGAGTAAAGAGAGGGAACAGAGGAATAAGGGAGTCGGGATATATATATATATATATATATATATATATATATATATATATATATATATATATATATATATATATATATATATATAGAAAAGGATAGAAAAACCAGCAAGGGCCTTACCACAGTAGAAGTTCTATGGAGAGGTCGAGGTCTTGCATGGCACAGTATAATGTTATAAAAGTTTCTTTATAACTTGAGAGCTTTCGTCATATGATAATGACATTATCAATCAAAAGAGAAAATTACTTGAGCACATCACTGAGCAGTGTCTTGTCTTGTACAAGAGTACAAGACAAGACACTGCTCAGTGATGTGCTCAAGTAATTTTCTCTTTTGATTGATAATGTCATTATCATATGACGAAAGCTCTCAAGTTATAAAGAAACTTTTATAACATTATACTGTGCCATGCAAGACCTCGACCTCTCCATAGAACTTCTACTGTGGTAAGGCCCTTGCTGGTTTTTCTATCCTTTTCTTTATCATTGATCCTAACCGCGATGGTTTTTTCCTTAAATTGATTGGATATATATATATAATATACAGTATATACTATTTGTTTTATAAAGTGATAATGACAGTGTAACTTTTGTTTTTGTACCCTAATACATGAAACGTAATTGTAATTATCTGACTTTTAAAATTAGAAACAATTTATAGAAAACAAAAGCTATAACCATTTATAAGTAATAAACGACATAAAAAAATTGTTATTAAACAATTATTGGGCAGGAATAAGTACATATAGTTTATTTACTAAGGGCTACATATTCTTACATCCCCCACCCTGAACAAAAAAGCATAACAAAAATTCTCCCTCTTCTGCCTACCTTCGGCAGTTTTACAATTTCCAGAGTAGAAAGCCAGTGGTTTATGTTGTCTGTGTGTCTGAACTGCAAGCCAGCAGCCTTGTAACGCCGCTGCTCTGGATCATAGATACGTGACAGATGCACAGTTTCTGGAGATACGAAGTGTGCTAGTTTGGCAAGGTACACTCCATTGCGCAGGCCTTCTTCAAGATCCACTGTGGGTGGCAACTCTTCATGAAGAATAGCCTCCAACCATCTGCAAATGTTGCACACACTCCTCAATTAAATATTTTGTACTTGTACATAGGATCGGCGATATGTGTGTGTGTGTGTGTTGTGTGTGTACACTATATATTGATGCTTACCTGTCAAAATGAACGTACTGACCTTTACAAATTTTGTTCAAAACGATCGCTTTACACTTTACAAATTCCAAGTTCACCCATATAGTTCTCCTGTTAAAATGCCTAGAAGCACAAAACGTAGATCGTTCATTTTGAGTCAAATTTGCAAAGTGAAGTTCATTTATTTCGACGGGTATAATTTATTTATTTATTTTTTATTATTTTTTGTTCACGATAGGTTATACATATTTTGAGTACAATTGGTCGCACGTAAGTTCTTGCGATCAGCGAGCTAAGCTCATAAAAAGGCAAAGTCAAAGAAAGATAAATATTAAAAAGAAAGAAAGAATGGTACTTAACTCCGATTAATATTGCTATTTGATTCTTTTTTAAAATTTTGATTATCATGAGTAACATTTTTTATTGAATTATTTTCTCATGGAAAGTTATCGCTATTTTTCATCAACATATTTTAATTGCTATTGCCTATGGGGTATGGTATTGGTTCACGATTTTTTTTTTTTTTTTTTTTTTTTTTTTTTTTTCAACATTGCGAGCGCTGCAAGGTTCAATGTATTTTAAATGGCACTGTCGTGTCGGGCTCATTGCTCAGCCCCTGGTATGTCTATTAACTACAAACAAACTCCTATATGAGGTGAGGTCGTAAGGGCATGTGATGATCTTGGTCACAAAATTTCAGAACCACATGACTGTGGCGCGCGTTGAGAGACCCCCAAACGAAATAATGAACCGAACAGGAAAGTGAGCCAATATACCATTTCTTTCCGATACAAAAAAGTATTATTGATTTTTTTATATATCATTGATCCCTCCTTATACAGGCATTTTAATATACTTAAGATACACATATTATGTTTACGTCATGTCATCAAATATCTTATAGGATGCATCCTTATGTAACACATAACTTATTTTGACATAATTATAATCTTTCTGGTCTATGTATATCTATCTTCTGTATGGTATATCTATTTTGTTAGAAGGGGGAAGAGACATAATAATATATTTATATGGTGCATATATGTGTCAATGTGTGTGTATCATTATGTAAAATACTGTACATACTTTTTTGCTTCCTCAAGATGACACAAATATTGGTATGCGATGTCTTTATGACGAAGATCGTCCATTTCTTCAGCTCCATGGCGTTGTTTTACTTCATACAAATCTGAGAAAAAATGATTTTTACCATCAAAAATTATTCTACATAATCTGACGTGGCCTGGGAATGACATGATAACCACAATAAAAAAAAAGTTCAAATAAATTGCATATCCAGCATGAGGAATGTCTCCTTTTTAGCACTATGTATATGTATGTATGTACGTATGTATGTATGATGTATGTATGGCATGTGTGTATGTATGATATGTTGACTTATCAAACAATAAATACCCCTCAAATGTGTGCATGTCTATAAATCATGCTTCAACAAATTTCTTAAATGTGAGTCATCATACCTCTCGAAAGTATCATTCCAAAACAAATACAAACATGAAAATATATGTATCCAGAACTGATCGGGTTGGTCTGATAATGTTTACTTACGATGAATGTCTTTTCCAACGTCAACACTTGGCATCTTTAGGTTGATTTTGTCATGGGCACGATCTTGATATGCTTATGAATAAATAATTTATTGTTTACAGCAAATTTTAAGAACATAAATACACAAATTCGTAAATTTCAAGCAACTTTTTCTCGGACTCCTTACATCCCTTTCTTTCAAAATTCGTTATGTTTTGAATTTCGTGTTTGCTGCGCAAGCGCGCGATTCCGAAATGGTATTTTTCTTCATGTTGCCAGATTGCCAGCAGCACTTCAGCCAGCTCAAGCCAGCTTTCATCAGACTTTCAGTCTGGCAACGTTGTATTTGTTTACGTTTTGTTTTATGGAAAATACTTTACATCGTGAAAGAGTGAAGTCAAACTTTTGAATATTTAAGACTTTAATTACCATAATAAAAATGAATCGACACCAAGAACCTCCGGCTGAAGCTCCAGTGGAGCTGGAAAATCAATTTATTTTACGTTTGCCTCCAGAACCAGCAAAAGCTTTACGGGAGACCATTCGCAGTGGTGCTATGAATCTGAAGGACCGATTGTCCATCCGATTAGAACCAGATATGAGGTACGGAGAAGTAAGATTAGATCATTGGTTACTTCACGCAAAACTTATGGACTTGCCAGCAATTTTAGAATCGTTAAAGACAATAGATAATAAGAGTTTTTACAAGTCTGCAGATGTATGTCAGATTTTAATTTGCACTGAAGAGGAAGAACCTATTGCACCAGAAGATGATCCACCAAAGCAACGCAAGAAAGATCCTAACAAGGTGGATAAAAAATACCTATGGCCTCATGGAATTACACCTCCTTTGAAAAACGTGAGACGTAGACGTTTCCGTAAGACACTGAAGAAGAAATATGTTGAAGCTCCTGAAATTGAAAAAGAAGTGAAACGTCTTCTCAGAGTGGACAATGATGCTGTTGCTGTCAAGTGGGAAGTACTAAGTGAAGAAGCACTTGCAGGTGCAAGTGGTGGAGGAGGTGATAATGCTGGAGTTGTTGTTGATGATGGGGCAGAAGAGATAAAAACACCAAAAACTAAGGAGAGAACAAAATCTCACCATCGTTCAACAGCATCAGTCCAAGATCCCAGAATTGCAGACTCTAGCTTACTTGATACGTCAAATCAACACAGTGTTGATGTAGCTGAACATGAAATATTTGGTGAAGCTGTGAGTGACTCTGATGCAGATGAAGATTCTAATTCAGATGAAGACGATGAGGAGGATGGAGGTCGTAGAATTGATGTCTTGACATTGGAAGCTGAAGATGAAAGCAGTCGTCTTCTCATGTCAGCAGGGGAAGATAGTCGACTCTCAGCAGATAACTCTAGTCCTTCTTTGACTCGCAGATCAGGATCTAGTAATCTAGTTACTCAATTCTCAAGAGATATGTTTGTATCTTCTAAAATGACAGACAGTCTATCATCGTCACCAGTTGATGAATCACAGTCATCGTCTCGTTATTTGGATATGAAGGCCGGCTCATCTGGTATGGACAGAGATACTGGAAGAGAGCGTGTAACTGCAGTGCAGAGAGAATTGGCAGAACTGAGAGCTAGACGAGAGCAGAGAGAACAGCAGGAGATAGCAGGCGACATTGAAAATGTGGCATTACGTCAGCGTTTCAGTGAGATGTTGGATGATATGATTGCAGCAAAGGAACAAGAGCTTGAACAACTATATGATCAGCTGGCATAAATTCTATTTATAATCTGTAAATTAAAATATAATTAAAATACAGTGATAAATAATTCAAACAATATACATTCTAGATTCCAATATGCTAAATTATAAGTTTCTTATAAGTTCATAAATGTTGTACTATAATAAGGTTTTGAAACAGTAATAAAATAATTCTGTTAAATCAGTGTTGAAGTTTATTAACTAATAATATTAACTATGTACTTGAAATTTATTTGCAAACTTCTGCTACGACTAAGCTTGTAAAATGTGTAATTTAAATAAAACTATTCATTTTGTGAACATGAAGTTTTTATTTATGTAATTCCAATATATTAAAACAGGAGTTCCAGTTGCAAAAGAATTTGCAATAGTTGATAAAATAATAAAACTATTAGACAATGGTTCATACAATGATAAATTACAAATATAAATTTATGTTGCTGGGGAAATGAAATAGTACTTACTTTAATTATAATGCACATATAAAAAAATTAAAAAAAAAAAAAAAAAAATTGTAACATTAGTTGGGTAAAATTGCAAGCTTTTAAAATATATATAATCTAATAATCAACATTAGTGATTGATAAATGAAGGTTGGGCATGGAAAAAAATCTAGATGGAGAAAATTTGAGAAAGGGATGCATACTAGGAATTATAAATATTTTATGAAAGTTGACCTTTTGCAGAAGATTTATTTTTGTTTACTGGTGAGAAAAAGGTTTAAATTAATAAATAATTGAAATTTCAATGCTATTACACGTACAGTAATTACAGTTTCAATAAATTAGAACTTCACAAACCAAAATTTGCCAAAACTGTCTCTGCATTAGGCAGATAACATGGCAATCCAATATTAATTATACAAGTTGGTAAAGGCGTAGAACACCTTGAACAAAAAAGTTGCGTAATATCCTAACAAATCTGAAAACCCACGTTGATTATGACAGAGCCATTGATTTCTAATTTATTTTCTATTCATAAAATGACGCTGCCGGTCACTGACGTCACAGCTCGCCTGGTCCACGCGCAAGTGAACCGGGCGAGCTGTGACGTCAGTGACCGGCAGCGGCATTTTGTGAATGGGAAATAAATTAGAAATCAATGACTCCAGCCAAATCAACGTTGATTTTCAGGTTTATTGGGATATTATACAACTTTTTTGTTCAAGGTGTTCTACGCCTTTAAGAAAATCAGAGTATTAAAATTAAGAAAAGGGAGATTTACATAGGTTCTGGTTCAACTTTGGCCTCAGGCACCCTCACATGATTGAACAGCCTGTCTTTGATCACCTGAGCCATGAGACCATGGATAACCTCTATAGTTGTCTTGCAACTGTCCTTGGTAGCCTTGACCAGCTTGTCTTCTGTGCGCTTCTCATGTGGGTCCACTCCAAGCATGAAGCCACCTCGACCAAGAGCTACCTCAGATTGCTCCAGCTTGTCAGACAAATCAAAGATCTGGCCTGTGGTATAGTCAGCATTCTGGCAAACAAAGTTAATTTCAGTTTACTATTTACAATAATTAATTATAAACTCAGCAACATTACATTAAAAAGGAAAGTTAAGCAGTGATTTCTATATTTTGTCCTTTCTTTTAATATCATATTTATATATCAACTTTGTAATATAATTGGCTCATAGAAAAGATCTAAAAGAAAAATACAGCATATAGATTTGAAAAATTGAGGAAAGGGAGGTGAGCATTAGCCTTTTGAGAGAGGAAACAATTTCTAACCCAGACCAAAATTAAATATTTATATAAAGCATATAAAAAATAGAGCATATTTTATCAATGGTGTGTAATAGCCACTCAAATTGCGTATATACTTGTCTTAATGAAAGAGCAATCATTATAGGCAGGTGCCTTGCATTCACTTGACTTAAAAAGCATAAGCAAAGCACATTAGCAGTTATAATCAGCA
Source organism: Ecdyonurus torrentis (assembly GCA_949318235.1). Taxonomy (NCBI): domain Eukaryota; kingdom Metazoa; phylum Arthropoda; class Insecta; order Ephemeroptera; family Heptageniidae; genus Ecdyonurus; species Ecdyonurus torrentis. Next base: position 26,929,336 of record OX439131.1, read on the forward strand.
GCAGGAAATGAGTGTCTAGTGCATACTGTTGTTGTATGTACTGTTACTGTATTCATTTAAACAAACACTTTGCAGGCTTAATTTTGGCTTCAGATAGAAATTATTTGCTCTCACATAAGACATCCTTGTCAGCTACTTAATTACATAGCTAATAAGTAAAAACTAGCAAATGTGAGCCTGAGTGACAGAAGTATAGAGTAAGGCTTAATTTCCTTTTTTTTTTTTTTTTTTTTTTTTTTTTTGCATTGGCCTACATAACAAATTTACTGTATTCTGTGCTGTCAATACTAATAAGACAAAAAAAAAGTGCATTCCTTTGAATCTACCATACAATATGCGTAACATCTCACTTCCCTGAATTAAGTTGTGACTAAAGATACAGTATAAAACAAGTGATGATTTTACAACAATTACACATATTATGAATTTTACAGCTTCATGCAGGTGAACATGATTGACTTTTACCTGTATTGTTGATTCATATTTATTATATTGTTCAATACACTTTATTAAGTCTTGGATACCAGGCAAGCTCTTGCTACTGCACCCAAAACCTCTCGCAACTCCTTTGTTTTTAATATAAAAATATTTTTGCAAGAGGTCTACGAATAAATTAATTTAAACAATAACTTTCCACCAAGACTGGTATATATGGCACTTTTAGTAGATTTTGCTTTAAAACTTCATGCAATCGTAATTTAGCAATCATTTTAAGAACAGTAAGATCCACAACATTATTGATATTTAACATTGCTTTGAATACAAACAATGTAGCCAAGTTTTGTGACATGCTTTCTACCAGGGGCGGCTGGTGCATGTAAGCCCTGCAAGCAGTGCATGCCTATAGAAAATCGATCAAAAAGGTTTTATTCCATAATTCAATAAAGAAAGTTATTTTTCATATTTTGTAGCTAATTTTTATCTATTTTCTATGTTTTTTCTAATTTGTATTCATTAAAAACAAAGCGCGCCTTCATAAAAAAAAATCATGTATGCAGCGCCCTCCTCAATAAAAATCGTGAATGCTCCACACTACAGGAGCATACGTCGCTATAGCGCTAGCGTTGAGAAAAAAAGAGGGGGGACGGGAGGCTGCAATGCTTCTGAATAGACGTCGTGAAAGCATTTCAATAAAATGCTTGCACCTTTCTTAAAAAATTAATAACTCAATAACTAATTGTTGGATTGAAAAAATAAAAACATTTCCTGAATCTGTGTTATTTTGTCTATAAATGTGTGACTTTATTTTTGTCGTATGCGTAATGACTAATTAGCAATAGCGTGATATGCTGCAGTCTATGCCAAAATATGAATAAAAAGTCGTGTAATTTATATGTAAAAAGTGTTTTAAAAATATGAAACTTTGGATATATATGTGTAAATCAATAGATCACACACTTTAAATAAATTTCATTTTATAAAAACGTAAATAGTAAATTACATGAATAAATTAAATGCAATTTTTTGCTCTCTGCAATTACCTTATTTGCTTTCTATATATAATATACTATACTTTTAAATAATTTCACTGGCGTGATTTGATGTCGTCTTTTAAATTTTATTATTAGAGGAGAGTGGGGTCATACGGACTTGCAAAACACATTTTGTGAATTTTAAACTGTTTGAATTGTGGTAGGATGTTCAAATTTTTACCATTTGATGTCATAAGCAGGACGTGTTTGTAAAAGTGTTTGTTGAACAATTGAGCCTTGTCATTTGGGAAAAAAACAAGAAGGAATTTTTGAAGACAAAAAAGTAAGTTTTCTTTTTTTTACATTTTTGCTAATAAAATAAAAAATAATGTTTCCCCATTCCAAATTTTTTGTGAGAACATGTCTTAATATGTTACTTACATTATACCATAAAATTTATTTCATTGGTTTATCTACAATTTTTGATATTCATGTAAAAAGTGTACAGCCTACCATGGGGCGATGTGGGTCACTTTAACGGGGTCATGTGGGTCAGCTTCATTGTACTAGTTATGATCCCTTTTAACCGATTGTAAGTTAATATTTAATTTTTTTGATTTAGAAAATGGTGAGAGCATACAGAAGAAAAGGTAAAAGTTTGAATGAAGAAGCTATTTTGCAGGCCATCATTGATATGAAAGCTGCGGAAACTTCAAAGTAAGACCAACGCCCAAGCACTATAACATTCCCAAGAAGATTAAGCAATTTCTTGTAATTGTACTGAGACAGAAAAAACAAAATAAAAAAGAATTTCTTTTGCCAATTACTGAGAAAAGTGTCACAGTTACAGGATCAGAGGTAGTTCCAATTTTAAATGATCCAGAGATTACAAAATCTGCTGAACGTCCATACACAGAATTCCTCACATTCAAAAATAATTTGTCTACCTACATATTTTCAGAGTGCTAGACCTTTTAGAATAAGTAGTGCACCCTCTTAAAACATTTATAATCTTAATACACTAAAATTTATAAAAAAAAAAAAAAAAAACTAAATCTTGTATAAAAATTTATTCGTTTGGTGACAAATAATTTTTTACTAGGACTTATTTACTTATTTAAACTTTAAAATTGTAATACATTATGAAATAATAAGTGTACCCTTTGAAATAAAATAAAACAAGACTCCTAAATATGTATCTAGTGCCTTTTATTGGAGTGACCCACATGACTCCAAAAATAAACCACATGACCCCACGGTTTTGGGAATTGTGAGTAAAAACATATTTTTGTATTTTAAAAAATTAAGGGACAAAGAGTTGGAATAGATCATTCAAACTTTTGGAGCTTGTGTAGGAATGGCATTTTGTGAATGGAAAATAAATTAGAAATCAATGACTCCGGCCAAATCAACGTTGATTTTCAGATTTGCTAGGATATTACGCAACTTTTTTTTCAATGTGTTCTACACCTTTAACAGCACAATTTCTTTGAAAATTTTCGTTATAAAAAATCAAAATGATTATTGCTTTAAGGTTCAGATGTGCAGTTTTTTTTTTTGTTTTTTTTTTTTTTTTCGAAAATCAAAGATTATAAGGGACCACGTTGTCTAAAAAAAATCGGCGCCTACGGCGGGCTATCCCCCCTTCCCCCGAATATATAAGCTATCACCGAGTGCTTGCCTAGTTATAAACTTCATGAGCCGCCCCTGCTTTCTACAATGCTTTTAGCTCTCCCCCTTGTGCTATTAAAAAAAATTAATACTTTTATTTTGCTTTGTGTTGTAAAAAGGTAAAAAATATAATTTATAATTGAAAAAATTATGATAGAAAATAAAAGAAACTAACTTTGTGTATCATTAATTTTCAATTTAACGGGCTTGAATCTCTCTTCTACTATTTTCTGTTATAAATTTTATTTTTTTAACATTGTAAGTATGAACTACTTTTTTTTTTTATTCCTATTTATTTTGCTTTTATTATAGGGTAGTAAAAAGTGTGAACACAAAATATGAGCTGGTAGTAGTTTACAGGGTCTAGTTTTATAAACTAATCATACAAAACAAAACACCATGACTTGACAATTTTGTGCACTCAACTACACCAATATACATACTGAAAACCTTCTTTCAACAGACATTTAAAATAATAATTTACTTACAGTTATGAGGGATGATGAACCAAGAGTATTGACCCAATAACGATTCCACAAGGAATCCAAGAGACGTCTATCTAATGAGGATTTAAAGTAAGTAACATCCAGGGAGTAGTAGTGTTTACAATGTACACCAAAGTCTTCAATCTTGTTCAGAGGGATGGTCTGATACTCAGATGGCTCATCATTAGGAGGTTTGTAGCCCTGCAATTTGCATTTGTGTCATTAGTTTGAGCTGGATTGCTTTATTATTACATATGTGTTGTAATAAAGGTATAGATATATATACTGATACTACTTGTTAGATTAAGATTCATGGTGATAACAATACGTTACCTTAGGGTAGGTACGGAAAGCACCAAGACAAACTTTCCCCGCTGAGATGGTTCTTACAGGATCAATTACAATGGCTACGAAAGGTTCTTGGAAGTTCTGGTTCAGCATTTGTGTGGATACATCAATTCCACTGAGCCAACAACCATAACCTGGATGACTGTGGTACCAGCCAATAGCATTCTCCAGTCTGCCCACCTATAAATAATTAAATACAGTAGTTTAATATTAAAGTTTACATTTTGACTTTAGGAATACTTTATTAAGTTTTTATTAAACACCAAAGTGTACATACAATGCCATCTAGCGATGACTTGCAAAAGAACATAAATTATTACATTATACAACATTTTACATACAAGATAATTTTATATATTATATTATATATTTTCCTTTATTATTACAGACAGCTTTTAAATAATCTATATTTCTTTATTATAAATATAAAAAAAAAAACATTCTCTTTTAATTATACTATTATTATTTTATCTTAGATATCTAGGAGTATATACGTACTTATATAATATGTGATAAATTAAGTATAGGAGTTTGTTTAACACATCACATATTATATAAGGACGAATAATGGATAATATATAGCACCATAATTAGTAATAAATATATAATAGGTTATCAATAAATATATAAATAGGACATATATACGTATACATTTTCAGTCAGCCGTTTTTAGCATAATCGGCAATAGACTTAGTATTAGCCACACAGGTATTTATATGGTAAATATTGCAATGTTGTCCGCATTTTGCGCACACACATTTTGTATAGTCTGTGTGATATTTCTTGTTTGTACAGAAACAATGGTGAAAACCGTGAACAGCGAGTCTCGTTAATATTTGTCTCTTATTTGCTGCTAACGGTTTTTTCCATTCCTCATTTTTAAAAACGTCGCATTCATAAAATTCTCGGTCAATTTGTCTTTTCTTTGTCCAATTGTTGTCAAAAAATTTACGGTATTGGTCAGTTGGTCCTAGTTTGAATTTAATTTTGAGATCTACAACGAAGAGTGCGGTATAGATCAGTTCGTAGACCAGTCGAGATCTGGTGTATTTTGACAGGCATAGCATCTTTTTAATGAAGTTAGTCTTTACTGTTTCTAGTGTGTCAAGGTCGGATGATTTTAATTTGTTCCAGATTACTTCGATACCGTATTGTACAGCTCTGGCCAAAAGTTTGAGAACGATTTGTATAGGCAACCACGCTATGTTATCTTTAAGAGAAAACACTGCAGCCGCCGCTGCCCCGTTCTTTAACATTTGGCCAGAGCTGTACATAGGAGTACAAACTTACCTGTTTTGCAGCTTCAATGTAGTCTGTCATGTACTCGTAAGCCTGAGCTTGAGCATTGACTCGTGTCTCAGTGCCTTCCACAGGAAGGGCAAAGGAGTCCATAACTACCATTGTGTTGCCATCAACTTTGCCTAATAATAATCCCATAACTTCCAGGGAACCACCTGAACGAGCATGCATTACCATCTTGAGCAAGGCCAATGCAGAGATGCGAATATCCTTGAAGAAATGAGGACTGAAATAAAAATGCAATTAATATCAAGCAATGCGATTGCTTTAATTAAGATAACTTTTCCGCCTCACAGTTTAAACTTTACTGAGCATGCGTGCGTGTATGTACTGGTATGAATGTATGTATGTACATACTATGTATGTATAAGACAAAGTGCATGAGCACTCATGTCTCTTGCATTGGAGTACGTTTACAAGGACAACTATCATTAGCTTACTCTTTTTCCCATGGTTTTGCAGCAAGGATATCTTGCTGTTGCTTCTTATCATAGCGGTAAATTTCATCTGCACTGCTTATAGTCTCGATGTTGTTGCTTAGCTCCCATGTTTTCAGAGCAACATTATTCTGGCTCTCACCGGCATTGCTTGTACTCGCCATTGCTACAGATAATTAAACATTAGTATTCTTTATATTATGAAGCTTCGTTCACAAACTTACTGAGGCTATATTTGTTGAAAAAATGAAGAAATTTTTGTTTTTATTCTCTCTTACAACTATATTTCTATATTCTGCTTCTGTCACCTGGAGAAAAAAAAACTTTTAAAACAACTGACTGTAGAAAAATATAAAATAGCGCCAAAGACCTGAAAGTTTGAAAGCTTAAATGGCAACTTTTTTTATTTTTATTTTGTTATCATATGCGTTTATTTCTTTTTTTCCTCTGTAACACCAACACCGGAATCCTATTTGATTCAAGGTGAAAGTGAGAATAATCCAGTACCAATTATGAATTAGAAACTGCAGGTGGCATATAGAGGGATCACAAACTAAGCACTTTGCGCACGATGTTAGCTTGGTTAGGTGCCAAGAACTGCCAGCTTTCTGCATTACACGTAAAATAAGTCTGTCCTCGAGGTTTCCCTGCTATTATTATTATTTATTTATTTTGTAGCATGACATTGGAATTTTTTTAGTTATCGCCACCACAGGTAATATAATGCTTGATAAGTTGGTAACCTATATATTAATGTAGATGAATGAAAAAATAATAATAATAAATAAAACCCCTATAACGGGCAAACACACAAAAAGTATATGACTTTATTATAATTATAATTAATTTTTTAAATTCCTCCAGGTGTTTTAAAAATAGTAAAAATACTATTACAATACAAAAATTCAGAACCAAATTTAGACCACGTTATTATACTTACTACTTATTATTCTACGCCATATAGAAAACCGATTCAAAAAGCAAAAACCCTCATAGTTGCGGTTGCCCCGCAATGAGGAGCCTAAAAAAAGGGGGTGTATATATATATATATATATATATATATATATATATATATATATATATATATATATATATATATATATATATATATATATATATATATATATATATATATATATATATATATATATATATATATATATATATATATATATAATATATAGGGGGTAATTTTTTTATTGCATTTTGTGTTGGATCGATATAGATATATGTGAAGTTTTAATATTTGAGGTTCGATTAAGTATTTTTAATTAATTTTTAAATGTCGTGATTCGAAATGACGTCACGGTTGGCAACTTTTGTCTGTGCCCACATGAGATTTCGATTAATTTATTTTCAAAAATTAATTGAAAATACTTAAAGCCCTTGTAAACTGACTTTTTTATTATTTAGAATACTATAGATTGATAATTACCATACCTTATTATCCATGAATTAGACACGCAACACGTTGATTTTGTATTTATTTTCATTTTTTTTCTTTTTGACTGTTATATCACGTATCTGACGTCACAATGTACCACCGCCAATCACAGTCACCGCTCTGGTCACGTGATAAATTTAAGCCCCTCCCTCAAGTTCTTTACCCCTATCACGTATATATATATATATATATATATATATAGTAGTCTTCCTTATTTTTAAATATATATTTGTTATTTTATATAATATATATTATGTCATCCCTGTCTCCACGAACGTACTAAATAACTACGTAACTTGTAAGTAACTTGTACGTAAAATTTACTTACTTAACCTAGTAATTTACGTACATCGAGTACGTAAATTTATATCCCATTTACAATGTGAAGGAAATTTACTTACTTAAGTACGTAATTTGGCGCTGTGGTACGTAATTTACGTACTTACTTACAACTTACTTACTTAAGTACGTAAATTACGTACATCCTAGTTCTCGAAACTTACGTACAAATTACGTACTTAAATACGTAAATTACGTACATAATATTGCTTCAAAAATTACTTACTTAAGTACGTAATTTTGGCGCTGTGGTACGTAATTTACGTACTTATACAGACAATTAAAGCGCGGGTTGCATATATTAGTAATATTCAGGGGCAATACATTATTTTTTAATTATAAGTACAATTAAACATGCAAATAACAATTGAATCGAACGTTTCCTTTAATATACTCTTTATTTTTCAAAATTACATTAAAAAGGCTAGACTTTAGTGTAGGCGAATTACACATTTTGTTATAAAAAAAAAATAAAACCATAAAAATGTGCCAATATTTTTAATGCAATAATGACCCTAATTGATGTAGAAAAAAAAATTTACTCACCAACTGTAGAAACAAGCAATTAAGTAATAATTATTACACTAAAACCGTACATGAAACCTCCCTAGAATAACGATAACACACGGCCGCATATGCTTGCCTTGCCGTGCCGTGGATAGCCGCGGTGATGGCGTCTGTACACAAATCCCGGCGTGCCTACATGCAGCGACCTTAAAAACAGAAATAAACCACAAAGTACACATATTCTCACAAATAAAATATAAAAACTAAAAAACGGTACTTCCCGTGAACACAAATCAATCTTCTGCACATCCAGGCTTGCATGTTACTGGCCTCACTTAACAAATCTTGTAGAGCAACTTCAACACACACTATAAGTATAGACGCCATTTTTCCAAACTATCCGATACTGCGCGCGCAGCCGCCGGGCCGCCGCAGCGGCGGTATGCTGACCGCTGTGAATTTGAACTTAGAATTTTTCTTTTTGATTCCTAAATTAAAAATTATGTTAAAAGTTTTTTACCGTACGTCATATAGTAATTCTAGTTAATTGCAAAAATTAATAAAACAATTAGCAAATAAAAATAAAACATAGATTATATGTTACATTTTAATGTTTCCTATTAGAAAATTAATTAATTCAAGTTATGATGTACATTGACTGATAAAGGAACACTGTTAGGTTGGTATCCCTAACGGAACCGGAATAAGTCACAGAGACAGTTACCTTGAAAAACACTGCAGCGAACAGCGCCATCTAGTGTTGACCGTCGTTACCACTAGATAAAAACTTGTTTGAACGCCGTCTGGCGCTCAAATCTCCCTTATGCTATTGGTCATCGACGTTCGCGCTCTTTGTGACTTATTCCGGTTCCGGTGGCAAATGAATAACGAAAAGCGAACTTTTATCGGTCAATATAAATAATGTTATGACGTCGATCTATCTTTAAATTAAGGTAAATTTATTTGAAAATTACTGAAATATAACAATTATTTCCTTAGTAAAAATAAAACTTATTAATTTCAATAGCAGCTATTATGTAAAACATTAATTTTTTACATTATAATATTAATTGCACTTTAGCATTGTATCCTGAAAGTTATGCAGCACGCCTCACAACCAGAGAACCCCTGTGATTTATGTTAACCCGCAATACACGATTGATATGTTACTTATACATTACGTACTTATGTACGTAAATTACTTAGGTTACGTACATTACGTACTTAGAAGCTAAGTATTGTACGTAAATTTTAGATTACGTACAAGTTACTTACAAGTTACGTAGTTATTTAGTACGTTCGTGGAGACAGGGATATTATGAGAGAATATCCTGTATTTAGTGGTGTATAGGATAATAAATTATCATTTACAACACGACATATCATTTTATTTGACCTAAATTTTCAAGGAACAGTAATATAAGAAATGTTTTCGGGAATGATGAGACAATAATGCATGGTATAATATAAAGCATAAAGTTTTAAGTTCAGGGCAATACACATAAAAAAAAAATTCAAATTTCAAAATATAATTAATTGATTATCCTTTGAAAAACTAAATTTTGAGCATTTCAAGATAAAACATATATCAACCATAGTAAATTTTCAGTGTTATTTCTTCGTATGTGAAAATTTTCTTCTTTGTGCTTTTATTTGTATATAAGGCTGATTTTATTTTCTCATTTCTCATATATATTACATTCAAGCAGAGCTCGATCAGCTATAATGTTATCTTTTAATTACATGAAAAGTCCTATAATAGCTCAATTTCAGTATGTCTTATTTAATTGTGCTCCATGACAAATAAACGATGAAAGGATGAAATGAGAAAAATAAAGGCCATTCCCCATTCCAAAAAAAAAAAAATTGAGGCCAATAAATAAGATATAATTATATATATACAAGTTACTGCAGCAGCCATTGCATTTATTTGCAAAGTACGTGGTGGCTTATATTGAGATTGTTCCTCAGAATTGTTTAAGAATGTTGCATTCTCATTTTGATTGGAAATAGTTACTTTATTGTTCTTCTTCATAAAATTTAATTAACCACTCGATTTGAAAAGTTGCATAATTTATTGATAGGTTTGTAAAGATAGATGCAATCTAATTTTAAGTGATGGAAATTATAGCTAATTTATTTTGTTCTCTTTTGCTCCTTTAAAAAAAATTACAAAGTCAAAATTTACATAGTTTATTAATTGGTTCTATTATGGTTTATAAAACAATAAAATCCTGTTCCTTTTGCTGAAACAGTTCATCATGAAAGTCACAGTAAGTTTTAATTTTAATTAAGTATCATCAAAGACCATTATGGTTTATGGTCTTTGGTATCATATTCATCCAGTCACGATCTGTTCTATATTTAAAAAAAAAATCATAATTTTCTACATCTAATCTAGATCTGGCTATATTAAAAATTTAATACTCGGACATATTTGAAGGGAAAAAAAAAAAAAAAAAAAAAAAAACTCTTTCCAACTTTTCATTTTAGTTTTTTAACTAAACCGAACTCGTACTTATCGCTACTCGAATTGATGTAGATAAAAGGTAATATAAATACACAAAGAGCATTTTTTTAAATAATAAATAAAAACGCAAATTACAAGGATATAGGTTATTGCTGGCTTATATAACATATGCATTGAAATACTCCCCTATTGACGAGCAAAGCATAACGCCCTGCAACTTACGAGCTGTAATAGAGTGTAATACGTCTATTTTATTATTATTATTCCTTTCTTTTTTTCTTACGTACGAAAAATAGGCATATATAATATAATATTTGAAAGTTAATTTTTATTTTAAAGTTTATGAGATTTGCTTTTGCTTTTTAGATAGACAATTTTAAAGATTTAAGTATAGTAATACTAATATATATAAATATAATAAATGGTTCATTTTGAGTATAATATGGTATGGTATAAAACTATTTTATTTATTTGACTATAAATCCATCCTGAAGCCAGTTTGTAGTGGACGCTATGGCCTTTGTATAACGCGAACCTCGAAGTTCGGACTCACTCACTATATTTTTCTACTATAGTATAATAGATTATAGGACTTTAATTATTAATATTGAAATTATTTTATTGTTACTTTTGCTCACCTTATTTATAAATAATGCATTTTATTCGTATACTTAGTAAGTATGCGACTTAGATCTTATAAATCGTGTGCACATTATGTGTTACAAAGGAACTCAAGAGCGCTCCGTTTGCTAAGGAATTAATCGGTTGCAATAAGTTAAAGATATAATGCTTTATTATGTTATGAGTTAAATATGCAATTATATTAGGAACAGCAACAAATAGATTAATGGAAATGTATACATAAGTTCTCCAGTTTTTTATTTATTTCTACATAGGATTTTTTGAGTATTTTTTAACTATTAAATTAATGAAGAAATAATTATAACAACTATAAAATAATAACTTTTCCGAATGCATGGAGAGAGCAATTTTATAGTATCCTACTGGTTATGCAACACTTCGAGCACCTAAGTAATCCGGCACAGACGCGCTGCTAAAATGAAGGGGCGTAAGCTTGCCATTTAAGTCCAGAATAGTGAAGGCACCAAAGTCAAAAATGTATCCAAGATGCGCTATTGATGAGGGAAGCGCCAAAATTTCAGGATTTGTACATCATACTTGCCCCAACAAGAAATGAACTGTATCCAAGATGGCATCCCCATAGGAGACCCTGGAAACACCCCTGGACCTTGCTAAGGGTTTTTATTTTTTTCTAGTGTAATCGTTTGTTTAAACCAAAAAATTATAAGAACCTTAAGTAATCATCAGCACACAATCTATTACAGGAAAAAATTTCACTCGTCTATCTTAATTAGGGACCTAATTAAGGGAAAATTTCTAATTATGGGCACCAAAATTATGCAATTTTTATGCAAATTTGATCATAAAACAGGTCAAATGGTTTATAACGTAGTTAAGTTCATAAATAATTATGTAACTGAAAATTTAAAACTAATAGCACTACGAACTAAGTCCCTGATATAATTTAATTGCCTATAATTAGCAAAATTTTCAATGTGCCACGCCCCCTTTTCCTTATACGCTATGCTATGAGAGCATGATAGTAAAAATGTTTTGAAATAGGAAATTACTGAATGTTTTCAGTTCAATCCCACTTCAGTTTCTGAATACCTTTTTCTACCCCTAACTGCAACACCACAACACCATAATTTCGGGGGGGGGGGGGGGATTATGTATGTATTTAAAAAAATTGTGTTTGCTATATTTATTGCGTTAAAGTTTATTTTTTGGTATATTTTCTGTATATATGAAATTTTAGTTTTCCCAACCTTAAAATGTTTTTCGGGGGGGGGGGGGGATATACCCTAACCTCCAGAGGCTTGCATCTGACTAATAAAGTGCCTACGAAGCCATTAAGCTGCCCGATCAAACGATAATACTAATAATTTTGTTTGTACTAAAAAAGTCTGATTTTTTAAATAATTTTATATAATATATTGATATATTATATAAATTTATTAACTGCAATGCGAAAATATTCGGAACATGCAAATCAAAATACTTTAAAAAATGCATCCCTAAACTTTGCTTTCTTCTTCTTCTTCTTTTTTTTTTTTTTTTTTTTTTTTTTTTACAGATCATTACTTTTTGAATTATAACATGATTTAATGAGTGAATTTTAAGTAATTACAACAACCTTAAGTTGATGACCGTTTGGGCATTATAGTCGAAATGCCCATATTATGTAAATAATGTAGTATATTTCGTAGTATTTTGTATTAACAAAGATTCAAATGTAATAATAATAAAGCAAATATCTTGTAATCATTAATATGCGATTTAAACGCAAACCAAAATAAATTACCTTTATGAACAGCGATAGATTAAATTACTTTATTTTTGTTATTTAACAAAATTAATTTTTGATATATTATTTAATGATGTTATTTTATTTTCAATGAGTTTTCAGGAAATTTCAAATTATATTCAACATTTTATACATGCACGTATTGTATATTTAAGTATTTATTACATAGCAAAATTAAAAAAACAAAAGTATAAACAATAAAAAAAAAGTTTACAATTAAACATTATTCCTTTTAACATAAACTCAATTAATTATACATATTTTAATTGAATTTACCTAAATTTAAAAAGATTTTATTCAATAAATTTAAAGCACTTTTTATTCTTGCATAATGTGCTGTAAATCTCCATGCACAATATATGAATTCTGTATTTAAATCAAATAGGTATTATTCCTAGAACTGTTATTAAAGACGTGCTATGTCATAACTATAGTTTTCACATTGCAGTTGATAAAATTATAGCAATATATGAAAAAATTTTAGAAATTGGAAATTTTTGGTACACAACATATCACAAACAAAATTATTAATTAGTATTATCGTTTGATCGGACAGCTTGATGGCTTCGTAGGCACTTTATTAGTCAGATGCAAGCCTCTGGAGGTTAGGGTATATCCCCCCCCCCCCCCCGAAAAACATTTTAAGGTTGGGAAAACTAAAATTTCATATATACAGAAAATATACCAAAAAATAAACTTTAATGCAATAAATATAGCAAACACAATTTTTTTAAATACATACATAATCCCCCCCCCCCCCCCCCCCCCGAAATTATGGTGTTGTGGTGTTGCAGTTAGGGGTAGAAAAAGGTATTCAGAAACTGAAGTGGGATTGAACTGAAAACATTCAGTAATTTCCTATTTCAAAACATTTTTACTATCATGCTCTCATAGCATAGCGTATAAGGAAAAGGGGGCGTGGCACATTGAAAATTTTGCTAATTATAGGCAATTAAATTATATCAGGGACTTAGTTCGTAGTGCTATTAGTTTTAAATTTTCAATTACATAATTATTTATGAACTTAACTACGTTATAAACCATTTGACCTGTTTTATGATCAAATTTGCATAAAAATTGCATAATTTTGGTGCCCATAATTAGAAATTTTCCCTTAATTAGGTCCCTAATTAAGATAGACGAGTGAAATTTTTTCCTGTAATAGATTGTGTGCTGATGATTACTTAAGGTTCTTATAATTTTTTGGTTTAAACAAACGATTACACTAGAAAAAAATAAAAACCCTTAGCGAGGTCCAGGGGTGTTTCCAGGGTCTCCTATGGGGATGCCATCTTGGATACAGTTCATTTCTTGTTGGGGCAAGTATGATGTACAAATCCTGAAATTTTGGCGCTTCCCTCATTAATAGCGCATGTTTTTGAGCTGGTCACCTCACTAGAAATAATTAATGCGGATGAACTGATATTATACTATATAAATTTAAGTTGATACTAATGTGGATCACATATAAGAACAATTTTAGTCTTTAGTCTTAGGCTCGAGCTCCTCGCTCGGCAAGTCAGTGAACTACGCAACAGGTGCCAAACTATGACGTCACATAATATATCTTGATGGCAAAGCGCAAATTTTCCACATTTTTGCTTGAGTAAAGAAAGATAATAATAAGTGTATGTTGAAAAAACTAGAAATTACTCAAATATGATGAAATATTTTTATACTTTTATATACTTGAGGTAGGCAGAAATTTTCACAACCCTTCTGTTATAAATTTAATGTAGAATACATTAATGTTCACATAATATATTTCATTAATAAAGTGCGTCAGTAGTTAAGCCTGAAAATGAGGCACTGCGGAGATTTGACTAAAAGTTTTGGGGGGGTTACCATGATAAATTTTTTATTTCACATTTTTAAAAGCTCACTCCTAAAAGTCACCATTGTTAATTTTACTATAATTAATTTTCTTTCTTGTTTGATATGGTCACAGTGATGGAAATTATATGTAATTTATTTTGCTACTTAAAAAATGAATAATTATTATTTATATATTATATTATAATTAGGTCCTAATTATTATCATACCAGTCAAACAAAATATATCGTAAGACATACACGTTAAGTTTGTCTTTTAAATAAAATCAAAAAGTCGGGGGTCAATATTTAAATACTAACTATACAGCCCTAAATTTTATTCGACTATTTACATTTTTTTTTTAATTATTAACAAATTTTTTATTGACATTAATTTTCATGGCAAAAGTTACGAATGAATCCAAAGTTTACTATTTCAAATATTTTTTTTTTCATTTTTTTTTTATAAATGAAATTGCATAATAATCTTTATTCAAATACGTAAAAAAAAAAATCATAATTATATTATATATACGTGTTGTAATTCAAAATTTCTTTATTTCCAATCTCCTTACAATCAATTACAATACAAAATTACATATGTTGATGGTTGTACCTGGAATTGTCAACTTATTTGCTAATTATAGCTAAAACCATAATAATACTTACACAGTATTTTACGCGTGGACCAGGCGAGCTGTGACGTATTAAACCCGCAACTGACATTTTGTAAATGGAAAATAAATTAGAAATCAATGACTCCGGCCAAAATAATGTTGATATTTGGGTATGTTAGGATATTAGGCAAGTTTTTTGTTCAAGGTGTTCTACGCCTTTAACAATTTTATATATTTTTATTTAGTCGAGTATCTCTTTATCGCTTTTATAATACTCTCACAGAAAATGTTGCACACTTAAATTACATAGATTAGTTTCAATGTACCATTTGGTACTCCACTTACTTAATAAGCCTATAAAAGGTCGATAAAACCCAAAATGTAGGTAATATAGATATTCATAACCAAGTTGACTATAGTGATAGTGATGGGAAAGGATGTTACAATTTTATGGTTTTTATTCGCTAGTTTTTACATTATATATAGAGAAAATTGATCAAGTCATAAATTCTTCCTTATTGGGAACTTTTTTCTTTTTGATTTTCTTCTTTAAAGATTTTCAAAGTAAATAGCATGTTAAACAGCGCGCTTCTTCCTCTCCTCTATGATGTATGTATAATGTGCCATCAAAATGCAAATCACGTACGTTAGGAATACTTGACTCTTCTATCTTGATATGGTTATATAAAGAATTAAATCAACGTTCAACGTGTGTATTTAGATATTTTCTTTGAAATATGTAGTTTACATTATAATAAATAAAATATTATGTGTTGTAAAATATACACAACAAAATAAAATATGAATTGAAAATTATAAACATGATTTTTTTTTCAAATTATTTAAAAAGTAAAAATTTAATTTGAAGACTAAAAAAGCTGTCACTTTAGAATAACAGTAATACTTAAAGAGTTTATTTATAGAAATAAAAGTGCTTTTTGTTTAGTGTGTAAAAATAGAGAAAGAAAGAGAGAGAGAGAGAGAGAGAGAGAGAGAGAGAGAGAGAGAGAGAGAGAGAGAAATGAGGCATTTCACATTTTACCATATAAGATAGGACAATTTTTTTCAAGGGATACAGTAATTAACTGCGAAGCTTGCACAATCTCAAGAGACAAGTTATATGGGGGTGACTCTGAATAAGAGAAGAAAGTAGGGAAAAAATTCACTTCTTTTTCTTGTGAGCTGGAGAGAGAGAGAGAGAGAGAGAGAGAGAGAGAGAGAGAGAGAGTGAGAGTGAAGAGAAAAATAGTGAGTGAAAGAGAGAGAGAGAGAGAGAGAGAGAGAGAGAGAGAGAGAGAGAGAGAGAGAGAGAGAGAGAGAGAGAGAGAGAGAGAGAGAGAGAGAGAGAGAGAGAGAGAGAGAGAGAGAGAGAGAGAGAAGAGGTGACCGCAATCTTGGTGAGCACTTCTTGGCGTGTTAGCCCCTCAAGTATTGATCACAGTATGCTATACATACAGCTAGGCATCAGGCCAACATATTACATACTGGGCATACAAGTAAAATGCGTGGGGTATATAAAATAGGAAACTCTCCAGTTTTGTATCATACAAAATTCCACTATACATCTATCAAAAATAATATATAAAAAAAATTATACTATAGAGAGAGTATTATAGTGTCGAGACGCATAAAAAATTGAGAACAAAAGTTATACAAAATCAACAAGATTTTTACTGTATTTTTTTTTATTAGGATATAAAATGTATCGATATATAATACAATAAGTAATTGGATGACAGCCATAATATACAATACGCTCACAGTAATGATATTACAGTAGAGGAATTAAACCATAACTTAATCACGTACACTTCGGTATGATCATAAATTAGTTTCGTCTGCTTACTTTATACGCACGCAATGTGATTTAAAAGTATCTAGGTATTTTTGTGTTTTTTTCAAATTGAATGACATAAATATGTTTCTTAATTAGGCTTTAAATGTCTCCCAGTAAAACAGTTTTTATTTGCATAATTACTTATTTAAATGTACTGCAGTTTAAAAATCTCAATTGAATAATGTTTATATTACATATTATATTATATAGTACAGTTTTGTTATTGTTTCGTATTCGTACATTGTTATAAAACTAACAAGCTGATTGAGAATAGTTTCCGATGCAATAAAATTTGATTATATAAAAAATCCCTCTCAAATCTGTGAAGTGACATTTTACATAGCATTTACGAACCATAATATTTATTTTCAATTATCCACTAAATTTTAGAAAGGCTATCCATCATTGTATATATTTATCTTCTATTGCTTTGCCTTACGTATTTTTATGTTTTGTTTACTTCTGATATAAAAGGCTTGTGTTGATTATAAATCATGCACGAGAGAATGCGAGAGAGGGGGTTGCATGAATCACTCGCTCGCGAGCAGGGGAGATTACGCGAGGGGTTTAGGATGACGTGTCCACACGCGCCCTTGGGGTAGGGGGTGGGGGAGGAGAGGAGAGAAGAGGACTCCAGCTGCACCCCTTGCCACCAGAGAGACACATGGACGTAACGTATATATACCAGTTTACATGAATTTTTTATCAGATTCGCGCTCTTAAAGAAAAAGTTGTATCTAAAGAAGCTTTTCTTAACGCTGTCTTTGTTACACTGCTTTCAAATTTATATTATGACATACATATGCAAATAAGTGCTTGGAAAAAAAAAAGAAGGATAGGAGTTAAAAAAGTAGACAGCCTCTCATCAAATCTATAGCATAGAAGACTTGTAAAATTTTATGTAAAAGAATACATAAAAATAAGATGAATAAAAACTACAGGTTGGCATAAATGCAATATGTATAATTCAACAAAATGCAATTCATATATTATAAAAAAAGGTGAGTGATTATTTATTTATATTATTAGTACATTTAGTGGTGTCAAATATTTTGGAGCCTTCATGTTTAAAGATTTTATAAGTTATGTGGACAAAACGATTTTTAAAGCGAATGATAATAGGGTGAGTTTATAAATATTCATTAACTTGTCGTGTTATTAATATATAGCTATCCACAGATAAGTTGATTGTGAGCGAACTATTAAGCATACTGACTGAGCATGTCACATTGAAAATGTCTTGATGTCAATACAATTTGTAAGCAAACTTATAATGAATTCCTTGTTTAAAGATGGTTTAAAGGTATATATGTGATAAAAAATAGCTAACGACTTTTATTGGGCCAAAATCAGAAATAATGCCTCTTAATTTAACTTCAGAATTAAGAAGTAAATAATAATAATAATGTCTCTATCTATAATAGCGGCAAATGTACTGTTACGTACGGTGGCTCGCTTATCCTTGAAAACAATATGTCATAAAATTATATTATAGTGTTTCTCCTAATTTTTTTCTGAATAATTTATTATTTTAACAACATCTCCATCAAGCCTATTCCAATCATGGGCAGTTCTACTAAGGAACGAATACTTTCTCACATCAGTACTTATTGATTCCAATACTTGTATCTTCAATGGAGCTTATCAGTTTAGCGCGCGGGGTAACGGGGTATAAGGGTCCCCTAATTTAACATTATACGCTTATGTGGAAAAACAGTTTTTTTGCGATTTTTGAGAAAACTACTCCACCGATTCTGGAGATATTGAGATAATGATAAGTACTTATACAGACACATGTTTACATGTTTTAAGCTATAAAATTATTTAAATAAATGTGAAACCGATAACCTCTATTCATGATCCTTTCTAGTCGCATGTAATTCGATTTTGTGATTTTTTTGTTTAATTTCCCCAATCCCCTATTGCCTAGAGAAGTAGTAATTATAATAGTAATTAGTTCATAAAAATAGTTACATATTTATAAATATATATTTACTATAATATTTTATATAGTATAATTGTTGCAATAAAATGACAAATCATTTGTAAGAGCCAATCTTAGATTTAATACTTTTTTTGTGTCTTATGCGATTTTATTTTTGTAGACTGTATGCTTTATGTAATAACTATAACCTTTTCCATTTAAAATCTTAAATTTTCGTTATAAAAATATTAAAAATGATTTTAAAATTGCTATACCATTTTGAGTTAATTGTAATATAATAGAGTAAAAATTGTAACTGGTTGTGTACTGGAAAACAAGTTAGGATTAAATTGGGAGGTTGTATGCCTAATTTTGTTCAATAAAAGTCGTTATAATTATTATTATTAAAACTATTTCCTGCGAATTGCATGAATAAATTTTATTCCAATGGTAAATAATAATATGATATGATTATTAAATTTCATAATTCTGAAAAATAAAAATTATGTGATATACAATGTTTTACTGACGAGCTCTTGTGATCGTACGAATAAAATAATTCACCAAAAGTTATGTATATAAAATTAAAATATATAGGGTGTATGCGGATGACGTCATATTTATTGCGCTTGGAGGCCATACTGGAGTAGTGCATAACATTGCTCAGCATAGGACAAACTTTGTTTAAGCCAATTTTCTTTGGGAAATCGGTTCATTTTTTGTTATTGTTATTTTTCTCACATACTTGAGATACTAATTCAACACATTTACAGCATCAATGCTCTCAAAAATATTGCATAGTGTTTTTAAACTGGCAAAATGATTTTTTTCCTATGCCATCCATGTTATTGAGTTATCCAACATGGCGTCGACTTTAACACGAATGAATAGACCCTATAACATCCTGTAAGATACATATGGGCGTATAGTAAAACACACACGTCTTGCGGATTGAGTTATTTCATTTCTTTTGCTACAGGAAAAAAAAACTGCAGAGACAGAGATGTGCTTTATGAAAATATAATTTATTGTAAATAATCCGAAATTATTAGCTATGACTTTTTTTAATCACTGAATTTTTAAAACACGGGCATGTATAACTAACCAGTTTAAGATGAAGAACCGGGTTTTTTAAGCGCTTTTAGATTTTTTTTTCTCTATATATATATATATATATATATATTACTATACTACTTAAAAAATATGATATAAGAAACAAGTTTGTGAACTTTGGTGTAGTAATGATGAGGGTATTGAGAGTTTTGTTGTTGTTGAGATCAGTAATAATATAGATTTGTCCACGACTGCTTCGGCTATGAAAAAAAAAAAAGGGGGGGGTCTATAAAGTAAGAGTAATTATTATTATTTCTTTCCTACGTCAATTTTCTATCATCAGTTATAGATGTGTGTCTCGTGCAACATGGAATGATATTATAAATTATTATATATATATATATATATATATATATATATATATATATATATATATATATATATAACGCTAACTTAAAGTTGCCGCGAAACGTTTGCTTTGCTGAGTCGCTCGATTTAATACTTGATTCAGATGCTGGTTTTAGTCAGTGGGTTCTGGGCGCTCGACGAGAGCGCACGGTGGTTTTTTGAAGTCTCTCATTGACTCGCGAGTGATGTTCGCGGCCGCGCTTCGTTGAATATCTTTATAGCGTGGCTAACGTGTCGTTTCCTTTTAATTGAACTTCAATAATTTTTACACCTTACATTATTTAAATTTAAGGTAAGAACTGGATTTTATTATTATTATTTTTATACTCTATAAACTTTTCTTCCTTTAATAAAATATTCATAACGTAAAAAGATTCCCTGTCAACTTTTACTTTTTTTTAAGCAAAAAGAGCGTGAGAAAATCTTTTGAGATTAGCACCTTCTTAAAATTTTACTGCTGGGAAGATGTTTCAATGTTTTCTTGCTTCCTATTTATGTTTCAATTGTTCATAGAATTGCCAAATCAAATAATTATGACTATATATCTTATTTTTCTTTACTTATGAGTGATAAAAATTTTGTGTAGATGCGGTAAAATAGAATGGACAGTGACAGTAATATTATGTTAAACATACAAAATTTTATTTTGAAGTTATCATAAAGTTGTAGTGCCAGAAATCTATTAAAATAATGTTGTGTTGACATATAAAACTTTAATTGTTTGCAATATTAAGTCATATACACACTTAACCTGCTCTTCAATTTTGAAATATTTTTTCACGAAACACTTAATAAAAAAAAACAATTACAGAGCAGAAATTTAAGTGAGTTGAAACTACTGCAATACCAATTTGGTGCCAAATTTAACTGCCATAATTAAACCTAAATTAGCTTCATATCTACGAATTTTAAAACTTTACATTTTTTTTTTACACTGTCTTCATGGTCATGATTGCACACAACAACAAGAACTAAAATTTTAAAATTACTGGTCAGATAAAGTTCTTTATGGTGCTATTTTTTTCTTTCCTGGAAAAAAATTGTAATCGTCATAAAATGACTCTTACAAGAGAACTCGCAGAACAATTTATTATACATTAAATGACAAATACGAAAATAAAAACATAATTTTAGGAAGAAAAAAAAATTAACTTCAAGAAAGTAATGAAAATAATTTAAAGGTATGTTAAAAGATAATTGTATTATATTATATTTATGTTTTTACTGTTATTGCAAAGAAGTGGATAGTATCAGGTCAAAATAAGAACATTAAGAGATATATAGAGTGAGGGCGGGACTGGCTATAGCTAACTACCTGCGGCATATGGGGCTAACAATCTCTCTCTCTCTCTCTCTCTCTCTCTCTCTCTCTCTCTCTCTTTATTTCTCTCCACAACAATCAAAATAAATGCATCAACCATAGAGAAGAATTTCAATTCTGCCACGAGCTACTGCATAACAGATTTGAGAAAAATTACTTTACAAAATATATATATTTTTATATAAAAAATTGTTTTAACTATATTATGTCTATAAGTCTTTAGGCAATAGTTTAAATAAAAAAAAGAAGGGTTCATATATATAGTATAAAAAAAATGGTATGTCCTTTCAAACTGCTTAAAAAATTACTATGCCAAAAATATCAAGATAAAGTAGAAATGTAATACGTTGTATGTTGTATATAAGAGGCAATTTCAATAATATTATACTTAAAGTAAACTTCTACTTTTTACTTTTGATACCTATCATAAAAATAATATGATACAAAAATGCTGTTTTAAATAATAATTTTTTTAAATATAGTTTATCATTATAAATATGTTTTTTTCCAAATTTTCATAAAAATAAATTGTCAGTTCTTATTAGTTATTTGTATCTGATATAATCTGATTGTTCGTTGAAAAAATGTATTATATAAATTCAAAATTTTGTTATCAAATTTGCTATAATTTAAATCTCTTAACAGAAATATCTGTGAAAAGAAATTACAATGAGAATTTTACGTTATACATAATATATATACTTATATATCTTTCTTTTTTTTCCAAAGCTCTTAGGGTTTTAGAGAAAACTTGTTAAAATATTTTAAATTATCATCTATATATTATGTATGGATCAAAACTTCTTCATAAGATTACGAGGGTTTATATAAAATATAAAATGGAAATTGCAAAAGTAATTTACGTAAGTTATCAATACGAAGAAGATAAATTTAGTCGGAGTAGAACGGGGGGATTATTCACAGATAATAAAGTTCCTTCCAAATTTTCTATTCAACAAACGTGGATTATTATTTTCATTGAGATTTAATATATTTATTATATAATTAATATATTAGCAGCTATAGTGTGGTAAAATTCTAAAATGTAAACGGTTTGTATATGTATATATAGCTTTACTATATAAACTCATAAGTATATCTATATGTTGTATTATGATTATATAAATGAATGAAATTCAATTTACCTGATGATAGTAAACTTGTATTGTATATGTTAGCTTCCAGAAGCGAATTCGCTCCGGAAGCGGAAAATATGGTCAGAACGCGTTGGGACCACGTATGAGGCTTCGTAACGCGAAATTCGTGTTGGGAGCATGGTAAATTTAATCCCAACGCGTTGAGATCAAGTTGAAAATTTTCAACGTGACGGGATCAAATTTGAAATCTTATGACGCGTTAGGAACATGCAAAATTGTTCCCAATGCGTTGGGACCAAAATTGAAATTTCACAACGCGTTTCGGTAAAATAATATATATTTGTATAAAACATCACAAAATAAATAAAAATAATAAATAATAATAAAAAACAAACGATAATTAGAGCCATATAAAATTTCTTTATTTTTATAGTATAAAATTAAAAAAAAAAGCTATCATTTTATTTAATAAAATAATCAAAAGTTGAATATTAAAAATTTTTCTTAACTCAAATATTTGCTAACGTATCTTCTTTCGAAGAAAAGGACAGAGAGAGAGAACACGCCTTTTTAAAACTGATTTTAAATAATGAAAAATAAAAGTATTTATTTCATATACCAACAAAATTAATCCATTATGACCTATGACTACTTTCCTCACATTGGTTCAAAGTTCAAGTCTACCTTATTTTATCCAGTGATAACAATATACCGATATATTTTTTTCTCATACACGTTCAGTTGAATGTTCGTCTCTGTGCGGAAAACATGTTTTATGATTTCACCATATAGTCGTTGGAAATAGAATATGTTAAGAAAATATTTGAATTTAAATAATTGACGTGTATTGTTGGTGCGCAAATAATTAAGTAAGTGGATAACGGTTTTACATTGGCTCTTACATATTTAATCGTAAGTATTCACTTAAAAATAAAAAAAGTTTCGGTCATATATAATTAATAATCAGATAGATCGTTTAGTAAGTTTAATTTTCATGTCTCAATATATACCGTCCGTGTGATTAAATGTATAAGTTTAAGATGAAAAACAAACAATACCTATATAAATATGCATAATAATAATACATATAAGTAATAATAGCAAAGTCTTAAATCATATCACATAAAATTTTGAATTGAGAAAAGTTCCTTTTCGGCTTTTGATTATTTTACTAAATAAAATTATAGTTTTATTTTTATTTAAAATTTTTTGCTATAAATATTTGTATAGCTCTATTTATCGTTTGTTTTTTATTAATTTGGTGATATTTTATACTCATAATTATATTATTGTACCGAAACGCGTTGTGAAATTTCAATTTTGGTCCCAACGCATTGAGAACAATTTTGCATGTTCCTAACGCGTCATAAGATTTCAAATTTGATCCCGTCACGTTGAAAATTTTCAACTTGATCTCAACGCGTTGGGATTAAATTTACCATGCTCCCAACACGAATTTCGCGTTACGAAGCCTCATACGTGGTCCCAACGCGTTCTGACCATATTTTCCGCTTCCGGAGCGAATTCGCTTCTGGAAGCTAACATATATATAGGTATACGTGCGTTTGTTTTCTGGAGCATTTTCTCCCAGGAGATAATGAGGGAGAGAGAGAGAGAGAGAGAGAGAGAGAGAGAGAGAGAGAGAGAGAGAGATGCTTATAAACTTTATGAATACAGCACATGAGTTAAACTTAATTAAACATTATAGTCTGCATTGAAACAAATAATACCTTCTTTTTTTTTAATTAAAAGCAGTGTAACAATATTTTGCTTATATTCTAGTATACATGTATATATAATATTATTAATATTATACTTTGGGTGAAAAAGAATTTTTTTATGTAATAATTTTAAGTAATAATAAAAATATGGAAACTGTTTTGTTACTTTTTTTTAATTAATATTTAGATATTAACAAATTATTAAAATAAATGCATTGACTTTTTTTTTTGTCAGTGTACCTATATTTTCTTTTGTATTTCATTTCATCAAAGAATCTTCAAAAGTAGGCACATAGATAGAATGTGGGTGCAATATAATATATCGCTACTTTTACACTACATTTAATTCACGCAATTTTCATTACTTCATCCCATCTATGCACCAAGCGAGGAAAAAGCAATATTATTCCATTGCATAACAAAAATTCCAACAACAAAAAAACTATTACGTGTGCTTTTATATAAAATAAAATAAATAATATTTTTAGACTTTCAAGATAAGACCGCATTAAAGTATATCAGTTGGCTGTTGGCAGAAATACTTTAGAAGCCAAAACGAACACAGTTCGAGTAGTTTTCAGTTTTTAATATGCGATTTCACTGTCTCAAAAACTCCTCGCTAGACAATTTTTACAGAGAATTGAATAATGTAAATATATACTGTAAAATAAAATATAATATTTGAATTTGTTCTGTTTTTAACTGAAAAAACTTCCATATTTTCATTGTTCTTGTGTTACAATATAAAAACGTATAACATGTATGTCTTCATTGATTATTTTTCTACTTAACTTTCCATTAGTGATTCTAAAAGCTTTGGTCTTTAGCCAAATAAATGCCAAAAATTTCTTACATGTTCAACTTTTTTTTTTTTTTTTTTTTTTTTTTTATAAGATTGATTTATGTAAAATTCAAATTGCATTATTTTATGTTTAAAAAAATCAATAAAGTATACAAAGTTAGTTTGTGTGGCTATCTTAATTTTTTTTAAATGATTCTCTATATCTCCTTCTCTCTCTCTCTCTGAATTTTTTCTGGTTTGTTTCTTATAAACTAAACGATAAAGTCACGACCTAGCTGAACTAGTTTACTTCTTTGTTTATCAAGATATCGATTACGTCTCAATAATATGTGTACCAATTATACCCTCCCTTTTATTTTCTTTCTTTATTGCTTTCATTATTAAATTTAATATATGCAGTATAATAATAAAAAAATCTTATTATAGAATATGTTTTTATAACCCTCTCATTGGATTTTTAACGTGTGGCTTAAGGCACGTAAAAATATTAAAAATTTAAATGAGCTGCAATTCAAAGTGAATGGGTAGAACATTATTTGAAATACGTTGCTGCAGTATCTATATTTGAATATTTGAGTAGTTTACTTTTTGCTTTTAGAATTGAGAAAATAATAATATTAAATTTATTACAAATAATCGTGAATAAAATCGAACACACACGTCGTTATTTTCAAAGCTTTGGTTGTCATAATTGATTTGATAATATGATTTAATGCTAGCAGTGTATCGCTTTATATTAATTAAATGCCTGTTTATTTTTTAGTGCGAGTTATTATTTTTTATATGTAGGCTTAACATGTTTTACGCACAGTTATTTTTATAGATTGTAATAATTTTTGTTGTTGTTGTAAAGGGGAAATAAAAATCAGGAAAAGGGTCATCTTTTGCTTTACGATTGACAATAACTCGTCCTTCGTTTTGTTTTTGATAGTCTCTCTCTTTCTCTCTCATTCTCATTCTCTCACTCACTCTTGCTTTTTTTATATAGATAATGAACTAAACCGTGGAAAGATTAGTTTGAATAATATAGTTGTGTTCTCGCATATCTTAATATTATATATATATATATATATATATATATATATATATTAATCATCAATATTTAATCTTTAAGTTTGAAGTACTTTACATATTATTTTGCATGAACCTGATATATTATATAATATGCAAATGTTCTACTCCAAATACGTACTCCAATTTTCCAGTTGTAATTTTAAAAACACGCGCAAGAGAATGCATAATATATTTTTTCCTTTTTTTTTATGTTCAAAGAAAGAAAAATAATATGTTCTGTTCGCGTTTTGTGTACATTGCAAAAGAAAAAGACGATCCAGAACATGATCAAAGTAAGAAGGAACTTTTTCCCTAACATCAAATGAACATTTTTTTATTGAACGTCGTCACCATGGAAAAATGTGTGTGATTGTTTCTTTAGCTTTTCTCTTTTTTCTATACTCAACTATTACATAAAAAAAAAATGCTTTTTTTCCTTCGTGTAATGGGCTTGTTATAGTACATAAATTTTTTACATACAGAACGTAGATGTACTATAAACATTATTATATTACCTGCATTAAAGTTTATGTCGTGTAAAAAAAAAAGTTGTTACCCATATTTAGTTTTTGCCATTCCTAAACGTATGTGCAATCTAAAAAGTAATTAACGTAATGTTTCACTCACGAGTTATAATAATGCATCACGGAAGTAGAACTTTAAACAGATTAAAATTTCAGAATCTTTCTATTTAGAATTTAGACTATGTATCTGCGAGGGCGAATAAATCTAAAAAGAAGAAGTTATGATTTTAAAATATGTAACATTTATTAGGAGTCGTATAAATCATGTAAATTCACCAATTTTTATATAATTCTATATAGTATGCGAGAGAGAGAGAGAGAGAGAGAGAGAGAGAGAGAGAGAGAGAGAGAGAGAGAGAGAGAGAGAGATTTAATTATTGAGGAATGGAGTTTTTAAAAAAGGTTTTATATTCCATTATTTAACATGTTCTTCGTGTATGAATGTATATTTCAAAGCTATTTTCCTTGAACATATTTATATATTATTTTATATTAAAGTATCTATATATGTTTGAAATATTATTAAGCATATTTTCTCCATATTGAGAGTAAATTTGTCATGTATACATATTCCATTTTATTTTTGTCTTTGAAAAGCACTTTGGTAAATTATAATGTTATTATACACCTCACTTGATATCATTGCTGCTTCTTATAATATAACGTACAGTAAATTAGCTTAATGTGATTTCACATTAAGAACTCATGAGCGTCAATTATATATGGAGGCAAAATTAACTGAGATGATGACTACTTTATTATATTATTAGGCGTGTCTCAAATATTCAGTTTCATTGAGATGCTAAAATATATATCTTAGAAATTTGAAACATAATTGTTATTGTATAATGATACGTACATACGTATATATACATGATATTATTATACTGTACAGTTTCGATCAAATGAATAGTTACCATTTAAACTCGATGTTTTTTACCGCGTTAAATTTTGTTCAATTTTGCAACCTTGTTTATGATTATTCATTGAACTCTATATTCTCAATCACATCTATATTCAAATTCATTGACTCTATATATTGTAATAGTTGACAAAGACACCACAAGAAGTCACCTGTGATCTGCCTGTGATGCACTCAGGTAGACAATCTGGCGGGTAAATATTTTGCTTGCTTGCTAGCTCATCTCTCTCTCTCTCTCTCTCTCTCTCTCTCTCTCTCTCTCTCTCTCTCTCTCTCTCTCTCTCTCTCTCTCTCTCTCTCTCTCTCTCTCTCTCTCTCTCTCTCTCTCTCTCTCTCTCTTGTGAGAAATGCTTTCAAGTATTTGTTTGATAACAAGTTTCGAACTATTTTCTTACCAAATTGCTGTCATTACAAATCATATTGATATAAATGATAAAAAAAAATATCTTAATTTTAATCTCTTAATCGGGCAAATCGGTAAGTCAGCAGTTATTTTGAAACATAAAAAAAACATTAAATGCATTTCTTAGAAGAGAGAGAGAGAGAGAGAGAGAGAGAGAGAGAGAGAGAGAATGAGCAAGCAAGCAAGCAAAATATTTACCCGCCGGATTGTCTACCTGAGTGCATCACAGGTGACTTCTTGTGGTGTATTTGTCAACTATTACAATATATAGACTCAATGAATTTGAATATAGATGTGATTGAGAATATAGAGTTCAATGAATAATCATAAACAAGGTTGCAAAATTGAACAAAATTTAACGCGGTAAAAAACATCGAGTTTAAATGGTAACTATTCATTTGATCGAAACTGTACATAACACATATGTATAGAGTTGAACATCACTTTCATTTTAAAATATTAATCTTAATTTCTTGAAATTTATTTGCCCCAGGAGATAAATTTTATATTCTACAATTTTAATTTGATTCTACTAAAAGAAAAAAAAAGTGATATTCATTTTATGTTTTGACATTTTTTTATTGAGTTAATATCATATGGGACTGGACCATTTGTATATATAATATTTGATCGTAGGTATCATCTATATTTTAGTATTGCAGCTGATGTGAGATTATTGACTGTTTACAAAATGTTGATGTTGTAGTATTGTTAATTATGCATATAACAATCAACAAATAATCAGCCAAATAAGCATTTGTTTGAAAAACAAATATTTTATTAATGTTTACAATTGTTTTCATATATTATTTCGTAATTAAATCATTCTCTCGGTGCTTGAAAAGATTTAAAAACAATTGAAAATTTACCATTTATAAAAATATTGATGTTATTTTTTAAACACATTATTTATATTTTATTTCATGTTTAAATTTAATTACATTGTTGTATAAAGCCCTTATTTGTGTTATACAATGTTTTTTTAATTCTACTTGAAAAGTCAATTGAGTTTAACTTTTACACCTTTTAACAATATATAATTATACTCTCTTCAACAAAAGGACAAAAAGTAAAATATTTAAAAATAAAGAAGTTAACACAACTAAAAACCTCTGTAAAGCTTTACACAGACTGCAGATACTACATCGCAATTTACAATGAGCATGAATAATGAAAACTCACCAATAATTAAACACATTTGAACTTTTGCTCCGGTTTTGCCGGGTTTTGATACCAACAGAGAGAGAGAAAGAGAAAGAAAGAGAGAGAGAGAGAGAGAGAGAGAGAGAGAGAGAGAGAGAGAGTATAGAGAGAGATTTCAAATAAATCAATAGCTAAAAGTGTATTGTTCTATTTTACATGAGAGAGTTTCAAAGACTTAGCTTCTTACAACAAAAGTTAATCTCGTTACAAAAAAAGATCAAAATGCAAGAAAAAGAAACAAGGAGAAAAGAAAAAAAAAAAAAAAAAAAAGTTGACGAAATACAAAAGTAACTTTTTTCCTTTCTTCTTTTTTCCTCCCCTTTATTCTTTCCGCAGTTTCTATTTGAAGCTCAATTTTCAATAATACCAAGAAATTTATTTTTATTATGGAAAATATACTCTCAAATTTCCCCCATAACATAAAATAACAATTTGTTTTCAATTTATTTAACTAAAATTGTGAGGATTAAAGTACTTTTTTCAATATTGTTATACGTATATGTAACGATTCTTCTATTATTATTATTATTACATTTCTGTATTTTTGGATTATATAGCTTATTATCTTATATAGTCATAAAATATAATAACTTCCACGCAGTGCTTGTTCTGCATATAGCAAATTTGCATTACAGGCATGCGTGAAATCCAAGAACAAGAACAATAATAATATTCTTCAAGTTTTAAAAATGTTTTTTTTTTTTTTTTTTTTTTTTTTTTTTTTTTGTTCATACATGAGTGTTACTTTATAGTTTGCAACATAAATATCTATTATGCCATATATTAATGTGAGCTGCCTTATGGATACATGCAAGTTAAAACAGTCTCTGTAAATGTTGAAATATTTCACACTTCATTAATATTATTTTTTTTATCTTACATTTAGAGAAACAAGAGATATAAAAAACAACGTAAAATAATGAGAAAATTACAAAACTCTGTTTATGATATCGTCATCATAAAAAATATATAAAATTATTTTCACGTATTGCAAATTAATTTTGTGTTTAGGTATAATATACAAAAAGTTTTTTTTTTGTAATAACACAAAAGTGACAATCGCACGCTCAAAATACTAAAATAAAAAAGTTGGGTTGGTGCTGGCACGTTTGACGTGGTGAAAAGTATTCGTTGGTATCAGCTGTAGCGGACACCAACCCTCGTAATTGTGGTTAAAAACATGAGGCTTCTAGTGATACATACCTGCAATATTAGTTACGTTAGTTGGAATATTTTGTAAAGCATATCGCAGACACACACATTGATTAATATATATATGAAAGTTTTAAACAAAACAAAAAAATTGCTGAAGACATTTTCGTAATGTCACATCGTAATGAGGAAGCACAAACGATTCGTATTATTACGACAAAAAGTTGTGATATAGAGGTATTTTAAAATTCTAAAACAATTTTTTTTCTTTCTTCTTGATTCTTTCTTATTTTGACTTATTAAGTGTTTTATAAGAGTATTTCTTCATAAATGCGATATATTTAGAATTGAATACGGCATTCGCTCTTTGAGAATTACTTTTATATATTTAAGCTGCTTTGTAAAGACTTTATATATAAAAAGGTATATTGAAATTCTTTTAACTATATAATACTCAAGCTTTATTCTAATCTAGTCATTATCATTAATAAAATGTTAAAGAAAATGTTCAAAATAAAATAAAAAATTAAATTTTATTAAAGCCTCGAGTTTATTATCATGAAAATAAAAATTCTTATTTATTTTTATTTTGTATATGTGTGGATATAATTGGAATTTTACCATAACACACAATTTCACCTTAATTTAAAATTTATAAACAACTTTTTGCATTTTTTTTTTCAATCAAAACTAGCACTTTTGCATGGCGTGTTTGCATATTTGTGTGTGTCATTTTATATATATATATATATATATATATATATATATATATATATATATATATATATATATATATATATATATATATATATATATATATATATATATATATATATATACAGTATAATATGATGAGGGGTCCTCAAGTTTTGGAATCATGTCAATTGGTGCGTGCTGCGTGAGCTGAAATGTGAGACTTTCCATGTACAACCGCATACATCTACGTAGCCACTTATTTGTCACACAAGATCACTCAAGTGAAAATCTCTGATAAAATTTCAATAACATAAAAAAAATACTGACAATTTCTTTATTATAAATTTGAAGTATAAAAGTATTGTTAAAGTGATTTAAACTGATTGTTTTTTGTTTTTTTGTTTTTTTGTTTTTTTGTTTGTTTTTTTTTGTCTCAAAATTTCGTCCCAATATGACAGTTTTCGTTTAATTATGAATACTGTATATTGTAAAATTTTCATAATTCTTAAAGTTGATGTTATAACATTTATTAAAATAAAAATATGAATACATTTTTTTCCTATAGTATAATACCGCAAATAATACTGATACTTGTCATCTAAAAACTTTTGCTTGTTGTTGTTAAACTATTTAAAAATAACAAGTACGTATAGTACTATACACATCCGTGCTTATATAAATGTTGTTGAGCAGCTATTATGTACACAGAAGGATTATAATGAATTAGAAGATTATAATTTGTTGAATATCATGGAAATTATATGATTCATGTAAATACTTGAAATATCAGGTAGAATGTATATATTTTTACAAATATACAAATATTATGGACACACAGGTATAATCAATAAATTTTTAATTGAAAATTTAAATGAGTAAATAACACAATTTTTTTTTTAATTTCTGTTTGATGCTCCTCTCATTTTATTTTTAATATTTTTATTTTTTTAGTATTTTATATAAATTGTTTTAATAGGTTTAGTAAGCATAAATATTAATTATATTCACTCTTATTATAAAAAGAACAACGAATAACACATATAATTTAATATACAATTATGTTAATGCGGTATGTTTTAATTTTTGTACAAAAGTGTCTGCTGACATATAGAATATTATATAAATGAAATTAAATATGTTGCTTTTTTAATGTCAACAAAAATTTGCCTGTTATAAATTGTTATTCATTTAAATGAAAGCCCTTTTTGTTTTTTGTTTCTCTTTCTAATTTCTTTTCATTTCTTTTATTTTCATTTGATTAAGCTTGAATCTTTTAACATAGATTCTCGCTCCTCTCTCTCTCTCTGGCTTTTTTTTTTTAAAGAATTAACTTGTGTAGCTGTTTCTCTTTCAATTGGGAATATGTTTTGTTGGTTGCCTGGGTATTTTGTGCACGTGTATTTTGTGCAAAAAGTGGATTATTCTATACTCTCTTTCAGTCTCTCGCAGCTGCTGTGGTGTATGTCGTTGCCTTTGGGGTTTTGTCGCAAAAGAGTTTCTTTTTCACGAAAACTGAATTAGATTTCTCTACTGCTTTAATGTGCGACCTTATGTCCACACATTTTACCAGCAAACTAAAAAAGATATTGTGCAATTCAGCATTAAGCTTAAAAGAGAAGTTTTGTGTGTGTATTATACATTGATATATATATATATAGTAAAGTGTTTTTTGTAATTGAAAAACTGATGGTCTGTATAAGAAAAACTTTTTTACCCTACAAAATTCCATTTCTTTCTTTCGTTCTTTATCTATTTATTATAACGAAAAAAATTAAATGTAATATTCGTAATGTTTTAAAAAATTGCAAGAGTCGTAAATATTCAGAGTGTTGTGAGAAGAGCAAAAGTTTCATTAAAAAGTAGTGTGGACAAATTTTGTTTGGCGATGGGCCACGACCCCAAGTCTTTTTGCTGGCAGAGTACAACACTATATATATGTATAGTCACTACTTATACGCCAAGCTTCACTTATTTACTAGATATCTGCAAGGCTATAGGGGTACATGACTACATGCCATCTAGATTAAGTATAGAAGGGAAGTGACGTGGTGCGGAATTTGTGATATGAGATGGAAAACTTGGTACCAAAATATAAAATGTTTGCCTGTTTTGCAGCTCATATCACACATCCAACATTATTAAAGTTGATAAGTCTTTTTAAACTATAATAGCCTAATTTACTTTTTTAAATATGTAAAAAGTGGATATAAGCTATACATCATTGAAGGTAATATCTTTTTTTAAATTCTACAATTGCATGTTTCCCGAATTGTGAACAACAGGCTATTTCAAATATATTATTTTGATATGGATAAAAAATACTTATAGCCATGGAAAAGCTAAAAATTAACAAATAAACTAACATTATAATATTATGCAATTTCTTGTTTCCAGCTTATTTTCTCTAGTTCCGTATAGTTTTCTCTCTACATCGTTAGTCATGTGATTATGAAATGTACGCACAGAGATCAACTAAAGTTGAATGCACAGTTCGGTATCTATATGACAGCATAAAAAATATATATATAGTAAGACATGAAGCTATTTTACTTATGTAGTAAAATTTACATTTTATTTCACGTTTCTTTTTTTCTTTGGGGTCATATCTGGAGACAAAAGCATATTATTATATTTTTAATGAAAAACCTTCCACTGCCATATTATGACCTTTTCTGTTGCACTCACGCTCAGAAACATTGAATATAAATATAATATATTATGCGATATGAGTCTAGGACTCAACATACAGGATTTTCTCCCTATATAGAAGATGTCTATCGTGGTGCGTGTACATCAGTACAAACACGTGTACACAGCAGCATCCTACA
Organism: Ecdyonurus torrentis; assembly: GCA_949318235.1. Lineage (NCBI taxonomy): Eukaryota > Metazoa > Arthropoda > Insecta > Ephemeroptera > Heptageniidae > Ecdyonurus > Ecdyonurus torrentis. The sequence continues at coordinate 26,963,511 of OX439131.1, forward strand.
AGCTCTGCAAACATAAAGACGTGCTTGATCGTTATCTATTCAACTCTTGCGTATATATGAGGAAAGACCAAGAAAAAAAAATCTTGCTAAAAATATATGAAAAAAATATAAAAGAGGGCTTATAGAGAAAATAAATAATGAACACAAATCATCGTTATAATTTTTCTAAAAATAAATATGACAAAAATTCAAGAGTAGCAGAAAAATATTATACTTTTACTTTATATTTTTATTTTTGTATATACCAATCTCTATATAGCAATCAAGAATTTATCATTTAAAAACTGCAAAAATTAATTTAATATTATAAGGATTCAGATTAAATTAAGATTAAGCAATAAAATTAAATTAAAAGAATGTATTATATTTAAATTAGCATTGCCATATAAACGATATGAAATAATAATTAATGAGGCATGAGTAAGTATGTTTTAAATTTAAAACCTAAATGTATAAGATTTTATGCATTTAAAAATATCAGCATAAAACTTTTCGTTTTCAACTCGAATGACTCACGCCGTAGAGAATTTTAAATTTTTCTCCTGTTAAATTCAGTGTTAATAAATATAATTTTGGCAACAACAGCAACGTGAGGTTCTTATTTGACATAGCTCTCATCTTCAGCTATATAGATAAAATCGTGTACTATAGAATTTCAAAACCACTCTCTCATTGAATATTTAAATTTTTGATTTACTTAATAGTTATGTCTTATACAAGGACGATTCAATATAAGGGTACTAAAATAATTTATTTATTCCACCCACAGCTATAATTTTCAAAACTAAAATTTTAATATTTATTAAACTCCATTTATAGTCTGTGTAGGTACGTGAATAGTAAACCCATATAAATGTATATATCAGAGTAGGTGCAACAAAATAGACTATACTGTAGAGTGATAGAAAATAAAAAAGGAGACAAAAATGAAGAAAGGTTTATGAAATTGTCCAATTCTCTACAAATCATAAAAATTTTATTATTACAGTTTTGAAAACTATTCACGTATAAGTTGATATAAATTATCATGCAACATGCTACGATTTTGCTATGAAAAATATTATATGTTCTGAATGTAAATTTGTATATGTATACTAAAATTTTGTAGCTAGATATATTTTGTGAAAATAAACAAAAGAATAACAAAAGAATTTAGGTATATAATACATAAATATTATTTTGTCATCGCCTTGTTTCATTGTGTGTAGTAATAGTTTCTAATAATAACAAATAAGTATAGAGTGACAATTTGTTATTATTATATCAACAATAATTTAAATTCTTTTCATTTTCTTTTACTTTTATATTATTCTCTTGCACATAATTGTATAATTACGTTACTTTTTCCAACTTTTTTTTTATATTATTTTATATATACGTGAAGGAATGTATGAAAATACATTAAGTTGACAGGATGTAGTGTTACAATAAAATAATATTATTTTATTAATTATAAAAATGTATTATAAATATATATTTTAAAAGAAACTTGAGCAAGAAATGATAAATATTTATTTTGACCATATTATTATTATTCGTGCTGACGACTTTTCTGAGCAACTCTACGGGGGGCAGTTTATGTTGTTGTGATCGCTGACAAATTATATGCGCAGCAATTTTTTTTTTTTTTTTCTTTGTGAACATAATTAATTGAGGTGACGTATATTTACTATTAAATATTGCTGAGAAAAAGTAAACGTGTTACTTTTATAAGTAATTTTGCTACATTGGAGTAAAATATGTTTGTTTAAATTTTTTAAATATTATTCCATTATATGAATGATATACAAATAAAGTTGGTTAAAAATAGAAATTAATAATAATAATATATATATATATATATATATTATATATGTTTTAAACTTCAAATGATATAGTTTTCTTTACTACACATAAGTGTAGTTCAGACTCCCGATTATATATATATATATATATATATATATATATATATATATATATATATATATATATATATATATATATATATATATATATATATATATATATATATATATATGCCATATATATGCCATATATATGCCATATATATGCCATATATATATATATATATAATTATATAGTATATATATATATATATATATATATATATATATATATATATATATAAATATATATATATATATATATATATATATATATATTAATATGTAAAGATGCTAACAATAAAGAAAGAATCGTACCCAAACTATGAAAGTTACCAACTTGGTGTATAGAAAATTTAGTTTTATAATTTGCTCATGACTTTTTTGTTCTTTAAGTTAAAAAAATTAGGAACAATAAAATTGTATGAGAATGACAAAATGCTATTAAATTAAAAAGTTTTTATATGTATATTTTTCATTCCATATAGAAGTTAAAATACTTGAATTCACGATGAAAAGTCAAATTTTTGAAGAGTTTTTACATTGTATTACTGTTTAAAGAAACTTGGAAATTTTTAAGTTGCGACTTAAAATACTTGAAATGTAATTCACCATTTTTATCTTTACATGGCATAATTCAAAACGAAGAAAAGAAAATCACATTATTTACGAGAAGCAAATAATACTTAAAGCTGATGAATTATTTTTTAATATTTACGATTACTTTATGGAAATGCATCATCATGTTTGAAGAAAAATTTCAAGCGCCACAATAAAATATTATGATAAAAGCAACGAAAAAATAATTTTTTACATCACGATGTATTATTTTTTATGTAACTAGAACTAAAATTAATTTCTTTTGCTTAAAATTGGTGTGAAATTTTAATTTAAAAAATTTTCAATTTAAATTCATTATAAAATTTATTCTCGCACTTCTTCTGACAGAGTAAAGCTATTACACATTTTATCATTTTTGCTTGCCACATAGGTTGATTCTTTTCCTAAACAACAACGCAAAAAGTAAGAATAAAAAAAGTTGTTCAAATAAGAGGCAGTAAAATTTATGTCCAATATATTTAAAAATATTACACCACAGATTTTTTTTCTCATTTTAATAAAGAAGTTGCGTTTTATGTTCCTATAATTGTTTAATTTATTATTTTTGAAATATTTTTTTTCCATGAGCAAAAACACCATAAATGTATAGTAAATGTGTCGTAATGACATGGCAAGAATTTGGTAGATTAAATGTTGTAATTTAAAAATTTTACAGCCTTAGAAAAAAGAGCAAAGAAAAAAAAAGTTTATGATGATATGTTGTATAATTAAATAATTTACCATTTTAATATCTTATTTAAAAAACTTTTTTGTTTCTTTTAATGATTTTGTAAATGTTAATAACTAAAATTATAACTAAAAGTCTTCAAATTGAAGAAAATAGCATAAAGTTTATTATGCTATTAAATTTGATTTTATATACACTTCTTTTTACCCTTTCTTTTTTTTTTTTCTTTTTTTTTTTTTTTTTGAAAAAATTAGCCTTTATTACGTTGTCTAGCTAAATTTGCTAGTAATAATAGAAAATTTGGCGGGGGAGAAAAAGAGAGAGAGAGAGAACACGATGGACAACAAAGAAAAGTTAGTATTGTAGTTGTGTAGTCTTAAACAATTTAAGTGTCAAATAAATATATAATAAATAAAAAACATTTAAAAATAATCATGAAAAATAATAACATAATAAGTCTAAAATTGTATATACATTTTAATGGAATTATTATTTTACTTCTGTCATAATTATATAACATATAAAAAATATATTTATAAAATGTTTCTTTTGCAATGTTGATGATCCCATGACAATTTTACATAATTATCAACACAGGTGACTGCTGTAATTTTACACTCACACAGCAGGTAGATATGACATTGAGATGTACGTATTAATATTATGTTTTTATATGATATAAAAATATAATATGTGTGTGTGTGTGTATGATTATATTACTAGCTGCACTTACTCGTAATGACTCGTTCATAATACAAACTGACAGAAGTCTTGTGTACAAACATCTCAACTTTGCCCAGTCATTCTAAATAAACCCAAGAGAAAAAAAATAAATATTCATAAAATGAAATTATAATAATAAAAAAATGACATAATCAGAATTTTTACACTGAGAAAAATAAGAGTATTATTTTTATCTTCATTATGATATCTGCAGGAAATGTTATAACAACTTAATTCCATGTGCTTATAGAGTTTTTAATTCTTAACTTAATTATAATAAGATTATTTAATTGAATGTAACTATTAGAGTTATACTCTAGAGTACAGTTCTAGAGTACTCTAGTAACTATTTGGAATTTGAAATTAATTTAAATATGTATAAAAATAAAATATGGCAGAGAATTGTATTACAGAAATTTTTAAACTGCAGCTTTATTAAGAATTATTGTATTGTTGAATGTGATCAACATTAACAAATTGCAAAAATGTATGATTTTCTACCAATTATACTTTAGAGATGAAAATTATAATGCTTTATTTAAAAATCTTGTAAAAAAAAAAATAACATCCAAAGAGTATTATAAAAATTATTTTGATGAAACTACTAAAATTGTTAATGAAACGTGTTGAAGTGTTGGAGTTTATTAAATATGAAGATCTGAAAAAGAACTGTGGAGCTGCTGAGCTGCAAACATTTTATTTAATTTATATGTTTAGATTATAATTAGAAAAATTTGACGAGACGCATGTAGTGTAACATATTATTTCGATGTTACTGTAAACTACCAATGTCTAATAAATAAAATAATAATAAAAATCAACGTTGTTGTACATATGTGATAGTTTTCTTAGTTTTTAATGTTGAAGTTTTTCAGCTCAAGTAGAATATTAAATTTAAAAAAAAATTATATAGTTACTTTTTTAAGTCCTTTTTAAGTCTCGTCCTTTTTTTTTTTTTTTTTTTTTTTTTTTTTGTGTGTGTTTAAGTTAAAAAAAATTGGTTAATGTTTTATTAATGAAAAGCCCTAATGAAAAATATATTACAAAGTACTTATATGAACCATCTTTTGAAATATATTAAATTATTTATAAATTCCACGTGTTTAAATTTGTGTAAAAATTATATATTTTAATTCTTTTGTAAATAATTTACCCATACACGAGCGCGTAATGCCTAAAAAGGTGTGATTATTATTCAGTTATAAAATTAATAATTCTGTGTGTGTAATGTTAAAACATGAGATTAATTAAAAGCATAAATATAATAAATATTGATCATATAGTAGTTAATACATTAACTTTCCATAAACAAATAATTAAAGTTGATGTAACTAATTATATCAAATTGTATTTGACAAATCATTGAATACAACTGGGATATTTATTTATAAATCTATATTAAACTATAAACATTATTTAATTAATTATATACTATTATAATATTATGATTTATTCACACCATTAAAAGCATTCCAAATAATGAATTTACAACTTAAAATTTTAAGTTTTGTGAATTCATTATTTATAATAATAATAATAAAGGATTTTTATTAGTGGAAATATTTAAAAATATTTTTGAGAAATTGTTTTTATTTTTAAATTATCAACTTTAAAAATAAATCTGACAACATTTTCTTTGCTTTATAGCAAGGATTATACAGAGAAACCTTGGCTTTATAGTATATAATTGATAATATTTCTACTCCAAAAATTATAATAATAGTTGATATATTATAAGAACATAGCATTATTACATTGTAAGTTTTTATTCTATCCCGTTTATACATGTGAAAATAGTACGTTCGTAATCGTATTGAACTGGAAAGTCTGTTGGCTCGTAAAAGACCTAAATTTTTTTTTATATATAGATATAAAAGTAATTCTGCCAATATGTGGAGCTCTGTTTTATCTTATGTTAAATGATGGCTAAGCCCCCCCCCCCCCCCCCCCCCCCATTCATTTCTCTATTCTCCAATATCCTTCATATAGCATTGCCCTAAAAACTATAGGCAACTCTGATGATTTTCTTTCTTCTTCTCTCTCTTTTTTTATATATCGATGTTGGGATGCAGAAATGCGACCGATGAGAAAAATCATGAGGTTTTTACTCATGATTTTTCTCATCGGTCGCATTTCTGCATCCCAACATCGATATATAGAAATGAAATGATATTGAAGGAAACGATAAACGATGCATTATAATAATAATAATAATTCACATTTTTATAGTTGCAAAAGGGGCCTGATTTATAAATTTTGATAATATCTATATTTTTCAAATAAAATTTCATATAAAAATATTTTATATGAAAAAATATATGATATAAAAATTGTTATTTGATATAACCTAAATGCTCACCGATTTAGAAAAAAAAATCTAAAACAAAAAGATTTTTAGAATGCAAAGTGATAGAAAAAAGTTCCAAACTTTTATAACATTCTTTTAAGGCGTAATGGAACTTTTATATTATAATTCATGATTTTGTTATATATATGAAAAAAAATTCAAATTATATTTAAATTATATTATTATGAACAAAGGAAGGAAAGGGGAAACATCACACGCGGAATTGACGTCAATCGAATAATAGCACTGAGCGCAATTTGAAAATCTAAATCGAATAATAATTAATTTTATCGACAAGAAATTTCTGCAAAATTTGCATATTGTATTGTATTAAATAAATAAAATTCAAAACAGAATATTTATTTTATTATAAGTACAGTATGTATGTACTGTATATTGTAAATAAACTCACCTCTCTAGAAACATTAAAAATCATAAAACAAAAACAATATTTTCTGATATAAAGTTTATGTTATTATTATTATTATTATTTTACACATTATTAATCGATTTCACGCTGTTATAGTAAAATATTTTTATGACTTGATTTCAAAACGATATTCAACACAATATTTAATTTCTTTGCTTGAACAATATTACCATGAGATTGTAATAAATATTTCTCGCCCCTTATACGAAAAAAGACTCTTTTTCTTTTTCTTTCCCTCTCTTTATATGCATACCATATTTGCTTGTATAATAAAAGACCAGCCCTTCAAAATATTATATGATCTTTTCTGATTTAGTATATAATGAAACTAAACGAGTTCTAATATATTCATTATATAATAAGACAAGAATTATGCAGTATTTCCATGTTACATTAAAACATGAATTTATATACCCTATGATTATAATAATTTTATTTTTTTATATATATATATATGTCGTAAAATGTATAAAAACACTGAATTTATGTTTTCCAGG